>CM053599.1:145270916-145327115 GCA_028646575.1 Pseudocheirus occidentalis
AAACAAGAAAACAAATAAAAACTAAATTAAAAAAAATGAATTTACAATTTATTGTTGTGTTGTTTTTTAAGACCAGCAATGTTTAATCTACATTTAACTCAGCTTTTTCTGGCTATGGAGTTTTAATTTTCTGGGTTGTACCTTGTACCTCCCAGAGCTAGGGGTGTTCTAGAATCTTCACTGACCCAATCTTGCACAAAGATGACATTTCATTTTTACTCTTGAAAAACTAAATATGAAATGCTGAGCCCATAGACCACAAAACCTAAGGAAACTGTCACACAGGCTTTAAATTTTCGGATGTTCTACAGATCTTCCATATCCTTCACTGGGATGAATTTAGGAAATCTTATTCCATGTCTTTGAATTTATGTTGATGGATGCAAGCCCAAAGGAGCAATCTGTTTATTTTTCTTGTACATATGGAAATTATAAGGTTTTTAACAAAGTATTATCATGTAAGCCAAATTCTCCCCTTATGAGGTTTGGTGGGAGTTTGCCCTTTGGGAGAAAATCTGATTTAGGATTTATTAGTGTTATACACATCTGCAAAAGTGACTTAGGAAGGTATGCTCAGGAAACTTGCTGCTTGATAAAAGAAATTTTTTATCATTTTGGTGAGTATTTTGCTCTTGCTTCATAAACTTTGTGGAAACCAAGATTAAGTGATGTGTTTTTTTTTCTTTTTCTATTTTTCAACTCCTCTCCCTATTAGCGGTTCTCAACCTGTGGGTTGTGACCCCTTTTGGGGTCGAATGACCCTTTCACAGGGGTCTAACAGGGTCGACTAAGACCATCGGAAAGCACATATTTCCGATGGTCATAGGAACCAAGACACCGCTCCTCTATCCATCTCCAGGCAGGTCCACCCACATGCAGATACACCCACATAAGAGTATTAAAGGGTCATGGCATTAGGAAGGTTGAGAACCACTGCCCTACCTGGATTCTCCTAGTTTAAAAAAAAGATAATTGGTTTCTCTTGCAATCTATCTCTGTGGAATCTCTCTTTTCTTCTCTCTCTCCCCTCCCCCCCCTCTCTTTTCCCTCCCTTCCCCCTTCTCCCTTTTCTTTCTCCCCCCTCTTCCTTCTTTTTCTGTTCTTTCCTTTGACATAGCACATAGGAAAACTAAGAGCTAAGTAATAAAACTATGATTATGAGCCAGACTTTACTCTAAGACAGACACACCTGTGATGTTAAAGTAGATGGCCCAAAGCATGAGAAAATTAGAGGAAATTTATTACAGGACTAGGACAGCTAAATGGTGCAGCGGATAAGATTGCTGGGCCTAGAATCTGGAAAATTTGTGTTTGCTAGCTATATGACCTTGGGCAAGTCATTTTACCCCGTTTGCTTCAGTTTCTTCATCTGTACAATGAGAAGGAACTTGTAAACCACTCCAGTATCTTTGACTGAGTAGACACAACTGAACAACTTCTTGACTCCAGGCTTAGCACTGTATCTACTGTGCTACCCAGAGTATGATTGACAAAGATAGAACCCAGTCCTTCTGATTCTCACACTAATGCTTTTTTTATAGGACCTTATTGTCTCTCAAAACTGCTTTACTTTGAGAATTCCATGGGAAAATATTCCTTGGAAAATGCAAAAATGCCTTTGAAGTTTGAAGATGAAACTTAAAACTAGCTCCATAGAGTTAATTACTAATGAACCTAATTGAGAGTAAATAGCTTAAGAATAGGAATGTGAGAACATTATTCTGACTTTACTAGGATCATTTAAAGGAGTGGCAAATAATATTACATTTGGTATTAAAAATTTCTGTCTTTAAAATTAACAATTTTTCTGTCAAAGCAACCAGAGATTCTTAGAGTCAGAGCACATTGCAGACATGGGGAATAACCTCTATAAATACATGATAGGAGGCATTGGGGAATCTGCTGTACTGGCGTACCTCATTTTATTGTGCATTGCATTTTATAGAAACAGTGTTTTTTACAAACCAAAGGTATGTAGCAACCTTGCATTGAACAAGTCTGTTGGTGCCATTTCTCCAATATCGGGTGCTTATCGCATGTCTCTGTGTCATATTTCGGTGACCCTTGCAGCATTTCATTTTTTTTCATTATTATTACATCTCTCATGGCTATCTGTGATCAGTGACCTTTGATATTATTGTTGTAATTGGTTGCGGGACATCACAAACTGCCCATATAAGGCGGTGAATTTAATAGATAAATATTGTGTATTCTCACTGTTTCATTGATCTCTCTCCCTCTCCTCAAGCTTTCCTATGCCCTGAGATACAGCAATATTGAAATTAGGCCAATTAACAATAGCTTCTAAGTGTTCAAGTGAAAGGAAGAGTCGATCAATGAGGCAAATTTCATTGTTATCTTATTTTAAGAAACTGCCACAGCCACTACAACCCTCAGCAATCACTGCTCTCATCAGTCAGCGGCCATCAATATCAATTTACGACTCACCGAAGGCTCAGGTAATGGTTAGCATTCTAGCAACAAAATATTTTAAATTAAGCTATGTACATTGGGGTTTTTTTTAGACATAATACTGTTGCACACTTAATAGATTGCAGTATAGTAAATGTAACTTTTATATGCACTGGGAAACCAAAAATTCGAATAACTTGCTTTACTGTGATAGTCAGTGGTCTGCGACTGAATCTACAATATCTCCATAATATGCCTTGTATGGGAAAAAGGTAAATTTGCCTGAAATATTTTGTCTGTAGAGTAGCATGAAATGCCAACCCTGGAATTTGGTCTAAGAAAGATGAACAGAATTTGGTTGTATGCATATTTTATTTTTCTCAAGCTGGTGGCAGGCACGGGGAGCTGCATTCCAAACTAACTTTGGGGTTAAGCTGCACAGATTATAAAGACAAAGAGAAACCTAAAAATCGTGTGGGAATGGCTGTGTTGTGGCCCAGTCAGTTACTGCCACCGGGGGTTTGATTTTTCTTGAGAAGGGGTTGTTTCATAGAAGTCACAAAGCACTCCGGGGTACACGGAACAAGGAAGAGGGTCAGGCTGAGAAGTCCAAAGGTCCCGGAACTAGGATACTTGTGTTAGTCCTGTCTGTTAAAGCTGGTATGAACTGGCTTAAGTCAGTTCGGCGGCTGCTGGCACAGCAGAGGGAGTACTGAGTTCAGGAATCAAACACTGCAAAGGATCTCTGGTATGTCCAGCTCAAGGGATGCTCAGTCTGCTTCCAGATTGGCTGACTCTGATTCCCAGGTTAGTCTGGCTTATTCTGGATGGTAAGGGAGCTCAAGCAACTCAAGGTGGTTAGTAAAGTCATTAACCATTCCATTTCTACAAATGAAATGAAGTAGGTGGCAGGAAGCCAGTCTATGGAGAATCTTACATGTCAGGCTGAGGATTTTGTATTTTACCCTAGAGAAAATAGAGAGTCATTGAAAATTTTTGAAGGAGAGAGGATCTGTGTTTTAGGATTCTCAATTTCTCAGCTGGGGAGGATGGAATGAAAATTGGAAAGACCAGAAACACACCAACGAGAGGCTAATGTAACAGGCCAGCTAAGAGGTGAGTACAACCTCAGCTAAGTTGGAGGTTTCATGGAAGATGAGAAAGGTACCAGGATACAAACAATCATGAGGACCTGATAGATGAGATCCTTGACTTCATTCCTTAAAATCTGTTTCTCCCTCTAAGCTGAAACACCACCTCTGCTTCTCTCCTCTATTTTTAGTTCTCTGCCCCCAAATCACTTTGCATTTATTTTATTTTTTGCTTTTTGGAGGGCAATTGGGGTTAAGTGACTTGCCCAAAGTCACACGGCTAGTTAAGTGTGTTAAATGTCTGAGGCTGGATACTTCACATTTATTTTAGACAAGATCTGTATTTACTTAGCTGTGTGCCTGTGGTATCTCCCTGCAAAATGTAAGCTTTTTGAGGGCAGGGACAATTTTATTTTTTGGTCTTTGTATTCTCAGCTCTTTGCACACAGTAGGCGCACAGTGAATGTTGAAGTCAAGCACTCAGGGGCCTAAAGAAAAGGAATTTAAAAATGGAGAGAAAGGGGCAAATGGTCGATTGTCAAATTATATATAGATCAATTCCTTCACCCCCCCCCATTCCAACATAGGAAGATTGCATTAAAAGTTGCTTTAGAAAAAGCAACTCCTAATTATGTCTTAAATAAGCACTTTAACCTTTCTTCATGCATATTCCCCTCTAAACCTACTCATATGTTTAAAACAGTCATAGTGTATAGAGCTTATTTTTCAGCTGAGCAAACAGGCCTAGAAAGATTAAATGAGCTAGGTCATCTAGGTAACCTTAGAGGCAGAATTTGAACCCAAGTCATATGAATAAAGGACCAGTACTCTATCTACTATATCCCATTGTTCCCTCCAGGTCATTTTTTGCCCATAACATCCTACGTCTCTGCATCTCGTCATTCATCTGGAGTTTCAAATTGCTTTGCAAACATTTCATCTGGGAGCTACTCAGGAAAAGTAAACTGGAGAATTTGCCTCATTGCTTTAGTGAATTCAATCAGCCTAGGCAACCAGACAGGAAAATTTAGCTTCTCCTTGAAGCAAACAAAGTCTCCCACAACCAACCAACCAACGACCACCAACAAAAACCTCAACCCAAAAAAACCCGCTTTCCTTAATTGTACCTGAATTACGTAGATGGCTGCTTTAACTCTCTACTTGACAGCCTTTGTAGATGGAGCCATTGGGAGTGATTTCTTTGGCGTTCTGCCCTAGTCTGTGAGTGAGTCCAGTCATTTGGCAATGAACAACTGAGACTTATCTTGCTTAAGCCAAGAAGGAGCCAAGTTGGAAGGGGAGAATGGAAGTCTGTGGAGACTTAGTTTACTGTTCTAAAGAAGAAAAGGATCCAGGTGACTTCCAGTGTTGTTTCTAAAGAGAAATTTCTCTGGAATTGTCTGTCTGTATGATCCAGTGGCCATGGACCCTGAAAGCCAGATGGATGCATCCTGAGAGTTTATCTTCCACGGGAGAGTTTGGATTTGTTTGGATTGTATTAAGTGACTACTATCTTACTTGGATGCAAAGGAGAAAATATTTGATTTATGTACAGAAGGATAAATGCAGAAAATTTGTTTATGCCAGCTCTTCAGGCCCCATTGATCTTTGATGAAAATAACTCATATTAATCATGATTTTAAAAAAAATCGGCAGAGAACAATTGGAAATGTTCTCCTTCCCTAGCTTTATTTGGGACTTGTTTTATAAAATATTCTCTTTGTTATCCGTTTACAAGACGACACACTAATGATTTAATTTTAGGAAGGATACTGACAAACTGGTGAGTATCCAGAGGATGGCAATCAGGGTGGTGAGAGGACTAAAGACCTTGACATGTGAGAATTGATGTTGAGCATGGGGAAGAAAAGATACGGGAAAGATATATTAGCTTTCATGAAGTCTCTAAAGGACTTCCATGTGGAAGATGGAAATGATAGATAATAAACTGTATATAGTGGAGGCCATCCTTCCCCCCTCTCCCAACCCCAACAGCATGCTCAGTCACCATTTCTAGTTCTAGATGGCCACATGGAAGCTTATGGGATCTGCTCTCAGCCACGTGAGTCATTGCTAAGATGATACAGAGCCTCATTTTTGGCTGCAGAACCCAAAAAGCTGATGAGTTGGTGCCTGTACAATTGGAGACCACCCTGTCCTCTCACTCTCACTTCATTTCCAACTATGAATCATGCAAGGTTATTTCAAGTAGCATACCAAGAAGCAGGTGAGGAAGGGGTGATCTGTCCATTACCCAACCCTGGAATCATTGAGGAGCACTTTTATTTTATGCCTTTGTGAAATTTAAAATTTAGTAGACCTAATTGAATCAACTATCAGCAAACAAGCATTTTCTAAATGCTTACTTTGTGCCAGGCACTGTACTTAGCAACAGGAAAACCAAGAAAGGCAAAAGACAGTCCCTGCTGTCAAGGAACTCACTGTATATGTATATGTATATGTATATGTATATGTATATGTATATGTATATGTATATGTATATGTATATGTATATGTATATGTACATGTATATGTATATGTATATATGGAACTCACTGTATATATATGCATGTATGTATTTGCAGCTCAGAATATTTTATTTTATTTTTAAAAATTACACGTAAAGATAGTTTTCAACATTCATTTTTATAAAATTTTGAGCTGTAAATTTTTTCTACCTCCTTCCCAAGACAGCAAGCAATCTAATATAGGTTATACAGGTATAGTTATGTTAAACATATTTCCACATTAGTCATGTTGTGAAAGAAGAATCAGAACAAAAAGGAAAGACTGTAAGAAAGACAAAGCAAAAAACGGTGAAAATAGTATGCTTTGATCTGTATGTAATTTCTCTGTATGTCATTAGCATTTTCCAACACAAGTCTTTTGCAATTGTGTTGAACTATTGTATTGCTGAGAAAAGTTAAGTCTATCATAGGTAATCATCACCAAAGGTTGCTGTTATTGCATACAATGTTCTGGTTCTGCTCACTTCACTCAACATCAGTTTATACAAGTCTTGCAGGTTTTTCTGAAGTCTACCTGCACCTCATTTCTTATAGCTCAATAGTATTCCATGACATTTATATACCACTACTTGTTTAGCCATTCCCCAGTGGATGGGCATCCCCTCAATTTCCAATTCTTTGCTACCATAATTAGTATACCATTAGTATACCATAATTAGTATAAACATTTTTGTGTACATAGGTTCTTTTCCCTTTATTATGATCTCTTTGGGATACAGACCTAGCAGTGGTGTTGCTGGATTAAAGGATATGCATAGTTTGGTTGCCCTTTGACCATAGTAAGGAACTCACAATCTCTGGGAGACAACATGCAAACAACTTTGTATAAGCAAAATATATAGAGTAAATTGGAGATAATTGACCTAGGGAAGGCACAAGTATTTACAGGAACTATAAATCAAGTTGCTGATTCCTGTTCTGTTTTTGTAAGCTGCCTATGTTTAGCATTTGTATGTGTGTGTGTGTGTGTGTGTGTGTGTGCGTGCACGCGAGCCTGCGCTTCAAGTTGCATGCTCATGTATAGGAATAAATTACTTGTCTTATATCAGTATTCATATTGTACATTAAGTGTATTTTTTATTCCTTTTTTTGTGGGGGGGATGCCCTTAATGTGAGCCTTAAGTGAAAATCATTATCTTGTGTAATGTAGTAGACCTAATTGAACAGCTAGGTGTCATAGTGGAGAGGATGCCAGTCTGAAGTCAGGAAGACTTGAGTTCAAATCAAGCCTCACGTTTCTTAGTTGTTTGACCCTTGGTAAATCATCTAATCTATATCTGCCTCAGATTCCCCATGTGTAAGGTGAGGATAATAATAGCACCCAGGATTATTTTGAAGATGAAATAATTTTTGAAATGAAATCACAATTATCAAATGCTTAGTAAAATACCTGATGTATGGTGCACATTATGTAAATGTTATTTATTATTATCATTATTAATGAACAAGCAAATGCAAAAATAGGGAACTTATGCTCTCTCATTAGAGGTTAGCTTCCCCAGGACTGATCGTTGGGCTCCGGCACAGAATATGGTGGGGTTGAGTGCCTCAGATTCTTGGCCCATCAGGGTTTCTTAATCCTAGATATATGTTCTGCTTGACTCCAGAGAGCAAAACAAGGAGTAGAGAAGGAGGCTGTAGATTGATATAAAAACTGTTTAAAAGTTAGACATAACCAGAGATAGAAAGGTCTACTTTGGGAGGTAATGGTTTCTCCCTTAATGGATGTTTTCAAGAAAACAAACAAGCAAACAAAACCTACGGCTGACTACTTGTTAATAGTGTTAGAAAACAGATTATTGCTCAGGTACAGAGTCCAGCTGCTGAGCTCAGAGACCCTTTCAGCTTTGAGATTTCTGAGATTCCCTTCTTAATTAATTATATCCTTTTCCAGAACTGACAAGCTAGACCAAGTTTGCAGTTCCATATTCTGACACTAGGTGGTACTATTTGAACATGTACAACTTATTTAACTTCTAAAAAAATTAATTAAATAAGAGATAAAGGGGCATCTGGAGGATTAGCTTAGTGTCATTTGAAACCAATCCTTTTGATTAGAAAAATAACAGCTTTCATTTTTTATGTCACATTCTTCTCCCACTGTAAGTGGTATAAAGGTCTATGTCAACCTAGCTTGCCTTGCTCAGATTTTTTTTCAGCTGAATTTCTAATGAAGAGAGACAGACAGACAGACAGACACAACAGAGACAGACAGAGCCAGAGAGCCAGAGAGAGACAGAAACAGAGAGACAGAGACAGAGAGACAGTGAGAGAGACAGAAAGACAGAGAGACAGAGACAGAGAGAGACAGAGACAGAGAGGAAGAAGGAAGGAAGGAAGGAAGCAGTATGGATTAAGCAATGTTGGCTATTAGGTCATGTCTGTCTGCTGAAATCAAATTGAGAAGCAATAGATTGAGGAATGATTAGCAGCTGTGCTTCTGCAGACTATTCCAATTGGGGGTTTCTAATATTAATTTGGATAGAGATGGAGTTACCAAAGGAAAGTGTGTGTGGGAAAGGAAGAGTAATATTATACAACATCTGCAGGCATTTGGAGCTTTACAAAGTAACAAACGTGGCTTTATCATTTACACAGAATTAGAAAATGCTTCCCTCTCCTTTCGGCAGTCCTTGGCCCCATAAATATCCTGCTATATATGACCAACTATGTGAACTTTAAAAATTCTCCTTTTCTCTTATAATATGAAAGTTATACTTAGAAGTAGCCTTCTCCCAACCCTTTCCCCTCATACTTTCAAATCTATTATACGGCCTGGTGGACAGATGGTGCATAGATGGGAATCAGGAAAAAGGGGTTCTAGCTTTTGTTCTGTTGAATCAATCAATATACTTCTCTGGAAACTCAGTTTCCCTCATCTGTAAAACAAATGATTTTCTAATTTAATCGAAGTAGGGGATGCAAAGCTGATGTTAACTCTTTATCAGAGAGAGGCAGTATTTTTTAAATTAGTATTTCATTCTCCCCCAGTACATGTAAAAACAATTTTCAGCATTCATTTTAAAAATTAAGTTTTGAATTCTCTCCCTCTCTCCCCATCACCTTCATTGAGAAGACAAGCAATTTGATATAGGTTATATATGTGTAGTAATGCAAAACATATTTCCATGTTAATTATGTTGTAAAAGAAAACACAGACCAAAATAAAAACCGAAGAAAAATAAAGTAAAAAAAAAAAGTATGCTTCATCAGTTCTTTCTCTGGGGATGGACAGTGTTTTTCATCATAAGTCCCTCAGAGTTGTCTCGGATCATTGTATTGCTGAGAATAGCTCTGTTATCCACAGCTGATCATCTTAGAATATTCTATGTACATTGGAATATTCCATATTCCTATGCTATTCCTACGTACAATGTATTGCTGGTTCTACTCATTTCACTCCAGGTTTTTCTGAGAGCATCTAGCTCATCGTTTCTTATGGCACAACAAAATTCTAAAACAATCAGATCCCACAAATTGTTCAGCTGTTCTCCAAATGATCAGCATCTCCTCAATTTTTAGTTCTTTGAGACCAGAAAAGAGCTACTGTAAACATAAATATATATATGAAATTTGTTATATACGTATATATGCATATGTATATATGTATATGTATATATATGTACTTATAAATATATATATATATTCCAAATTACTCTACATAGTGATAATCAGTTCACAATCCCACCAACAGTGCATTAGTATGTAGCAGTAACATTGTAATGGAGGATATTGGACTTGGAATGAGGAGAGATCTGGGTTGGAACTCTGCCTTAGATACTTATGGATTGTGGTATGAGACCCTAGGCAAGTCATTCAACTTTTGAACCTCAGTTTATTGACCTATAAAATTGTGGTAATAATAGTTCCTAATAGGCTTTTGGAAGGACTAAAGTACTTTGTAAACCCTATGGAGCTTAATATAAATTTTAACTATTATTAATCTTGGGGCATCTGGTGGTGCAGGGGATAGAGTGCCAAGCCTGACGTCAGAAAGACTCGTCTTGGTGAGTTCAGATCTAGCCTCCAGATACTTCCTAGCTGTGAGAGCCCAGGCAAGTGACTTCACCCTCTTTGCCTCAGTTTCCTCATTTGTCAAATGATCTGGAGAAGGAAATGGCACACCACTCCAGTATCTCTGCCAAGAAAACCCCAAATTGGGTCATGAAGAGCTGGACGTGACTGAGATAACTAAGCAATTATTAATCCTATCTACTCAGAGATACCTGTAAAGGTTGATAAGGCTGACTACCCCTTACAAGCTAAATCATTTATAAAAAATGAGAACTACCTTGGAATGAAAAATGAGGCACAAAAGAGAGAAAGATCATGAAGTATATATATGCTGCCAAAGGAAGCATATATATGCTTTTATTTTAATTTATATGCACACACACAGATATATATATTTATACGCTTAGATGAAGGGCCACAGATTTGTATGAACTAAAATGTGACCTTGAAGGCATATAGCCCAACATGCTCATTTTACAGATAATAAGAACAATGAAGGTTGGGTAAAAGTTGGAGCCCTGTCTGCTTTGCCTTTGTAATAACTAAAGGCAGGTCTGTGTGTTGATTACACATATGTGAACCTCAAGTCTTTTTTATCAACAGCTGGCATAGCTAACTCTTCTCCCACCAGCTGCCTTCTTGAGTCACTGCTCATCCATCAGCAGCTGGGCCCCTCTAAGTGCTGGGCCAGGGCAATTGCCATGTCCCCCTTGGGACATCTCTGGCTCCGACCAATACTGTTGAGTATTAGTACAATGTAGACAAGTGAGCCATGAAATGTGTTGGGTCTTCAAAGTGCTGTAAGGTATTTTCATAGGATTATAGAACATAGAGATCACCTACTCTAACTTTTTCTTTCTAGTGATTTATTTTGTAGAATTTTATTTCATAAGAGCAAATCAGAGGCACTGTGGTACGATGGTTAGAGAGTGAGCTTAGGCATAAAAAGACAGGCATGTGAGTCTTGCCTCTGATGAATACAGATTGTGTGATCTGGAGCAAAGCACTCGGTTTCTCTCTCAGACTATAAATTGCAGAACAGGCACTGATCTACATTGTTAGGGGGGTTTCCTCACTGGGAATTCATTTGCCAGTGAAATCCCTGGTCTGGTCTTGGAGGAAAAAAAATGAATAAAAATATTAGCATTTGAAAAATGAATTTTATTTCCTGGAGGGTTGTTTTGTGCTTCTGACTCTCCCGGACTGTTTTGTCTAATGATTCAGCAGCCTTTTTTCTCTGGAGCTTCCCTCAATGATTGAAGCTTTCTCATCCTGGAATATGCCTCTAGCATGCCAAACCCATTCTTCTATTGGTAAATTCTTCTCAGGCCTTCATTTTGGGGATGGGCCTAGGTTGGTCATACTTTATTCCCCTCTTGACTGTGTTTCTTACTTTACTAGGCTTCACCACCATGTTTCTACTTGGGTATCTGATCCTCTCCAATTCCCTCCCCCAACTTTAGTTACTTGTTATGCGCCATCTTCCTTTGGTGGTTCAGTGTTACCGTACTCAATTTACTCTGGTCATTTTTTCTCCCTTTTTTCTTTTTGCTTTGTATCTCCAGCATTTAGGACAGTGCCTCGTACATAATAAGTACTTAATAAATGTTTATCGTCTGTGGTCTGCCCCATATGAGATGGCTGATGAAATGGCAGCTAAATGGATGTAATACCAGGGGAAGGCAGCTATTGGGCTGGTCTTACTTGCAAAGCCTATTTTGTGATCTCTTATAGGATGGAAAGCCTAACAGCTTTGGTCTGTGGTCCTTCGGTGGATTAGAGTTAGCATACTTGATTTACTCTGGTCATGTTTTTTTTTCTTCTTTTTTTCAGTGAAGTGAATTAGACTCTGGAATTTAAAATTTAGTGAGATGGATTGGACTTGTAAATAGGAAGTGGAAGACTTCCAGATGGCACAGGGGAATGGATGATGGGGAAATCTCTCCCTAATTCAGCATTTGGCGGAATTTTGCTCTCTTGGCAGGTCTACTTCCTTCTCAAGGCAAATGCACATTGTGGATAGCACAGAAAAACTGAGAAGCAAATGTGATCTTACAAAGGAGAATTCTTGGTGGTTCGGATGTTTGTCATTAGAAGGTGGGTGTGGACTTTTTGGATAGTAAAAGTAGAGCATCAGTTCCAGGAGGAAGAGTGTCAGGGCTCTGTGTCTTTTGGTTCACTCTCCCTCAGAGAGTTGGATTTCAACAGAAGGAGCTGTTAACTGGTGGGCTTCTTCCTCTCTCAAAAGAGAAACCCAGAGGGAGAGCAGGGAGGGTGCATTCTACCCTGGCTTACACTCTACGTTACGAGGCTGTTTATTAAACAGCAAGTAAGCCAAAATATTTATACATGTTAATGCTTGGAACCAAAATATATTCTTTTTTTTGCAGTCATAGTTATTTAAAACCCTATGACCTATAAACCCAGTAACATTTCTCCCATTCTTCTAGAGGTAACATGGTGTAGTAGTTAGGGAGCCTAGACCAGGACTCAGGAAGGCTGGGTTCAAATCCTGCCTCAGGTACTTGCTAGTTGGGCTAGTCACTTAAGTGAACTTCAGGTTTTTTTTTTTTAATCTATAAAATGGAAGAGTTGAAGTTTATGACTTCTAAGTCCCTCTCCACCTTAAAATCTATGCTCTTGATGAGTCATCCAAGCTTGTGAAAGGTCATAGGATCATAGATTAAGAGCTAGATTGGGACCTTGGAGATCACCAATTTGGAGATCCAACTCTCATTTTATGGAGGAGGGAACTGTTCCCCGGTTCCCTAGTTGGGTAAAATAACAAGTTATAGAGGTTTATATATATATATATATATATATGGAATGTGGAGGGTCACTAGACAGCCTAAGGTGGAATACAATGGCCCAATTAGGAAAAATAGAACCAGTTAAAATTTTAATGTGGATTGTGATTGGGATTGGGATGTCCTTGAGTAAGACAGATAAAGCCTTAATAAGAATGCTAATAATGATCATAGTGATGATGATGGCTCCTCCAAGGGCATGGTCCAAACAGAAGTACATTCTAAAAGCACTTTTAGTTTTTAATAAGAGAAAAATGACAAGGAGTTAGAAAATGGAGAAATGCGGGAAAATATTGTTGGTAAATTACGACAAATCATTAAGTAAATCATTTGCAATTCTGCACCAGGAAGTATTGGACTTGAGTTAGAAAGTTATGGATGGGTTTGAATCTCAGTTCTGAAATTTAATAGCTATATAATGTTGGACAACTCACTTTGCTCTTCAGATTTCTTATCTGTAAAATGGGGATAATAATAATTGCATTTACCTACCCCAAAGGTGTTTGCGAGAATGCTTTTCATAACTGTTAGATGATAGTATAATAAAAATATATAATAACTGTATCATAATAATAGACAATATAATAATATATTGTGTTAATTATTCATGATATATTATATTATCCAATTGTATATAATATCTTATATTATCTTCTTACATATATTATCTTCTTACATATAATAATATCACATATAATAATATTATCTTATTACATATAATAATATTATCTTGTTATATATACTAATATTATTATCTTATTACATATAATACAATAATATTATCTTATTGAATATAATAACAATAATAATAACTGTATTATTTGATTCTTGAAACAATTGGGAGGCACTATAGTGGAAAGTACTTTAGCCCTAAAGTCAGAAAATCTGGATTAAATCCCACCTCTGACATGCGGAACCTGTGTGTACCTTGGATAGGTTATTTAACCTCCTTGGGCCTCAGTCTCCTTATCTGTAAAATGAGGGGATTGGACTCAGTGGCCTCTGGATTCTTTTCCAGCACTAAATTTATGATTCTCTTGAAGTAGGTGAGACGCTTATTATTATTCCTCTTTATAGATAAAGAAACTGAGGTTCTGAGAAGTTCAATGTCACATCCAAGGAAACACAATAATAAATAATAATCACAGCATTTCTACAGCACTTTGTTTATAGAATACTGCCCATGCAACAACCAAGGGAGGGAGATGGCAAAACTTCAATGATGCTATTTTACAGGTGAGAAAAGGACTGGATGCCAGCTTTCATGTTCCTCTTCATCCCTGCTGCTTTTCTGTATTTTTATAGTTAAAAAGAGTCACTTTGGCAGAAAGGTGCAAACTAGTACAAATTTATGAAAAACAACAATAAATTACTCTTTTTTCTTTTCCATAAAAATTGAACAGAGAGTCAGTGTGCCAGGGAAAACTCAAAAGCGAAGAGAAAATGATCACAAAGTGTGACTTACTTTTAAAGAGGGGTACAAAGAATTGAGAGAATAGAATTAGATGGTTGCTTAGCAGCTATTGATAAGCAAACACTCTGAAGCACTTATGTATTGATGAAGTAACTAAATCAAGCTAATTTGAATGAACAGATTATTTGGTGAGTAAATCTGTTGAAAAAGATCCCTCAGGTTCATTTTAGAAACTTGGAGGAAAATCAATTGGAAGAGACAAATGGAAACTGATCACCTTGCTCAGGAAATAAATGAAACTTTCTAGTATCTAAAGAGGTGTTATCCAAAATGGAAAAGTTCAATCCAAACACAAATGAACTGTACTTTCCTAGTCTCATTTTTAAATGGAATGCGGGCATTAATTTATACCTGGGCTAACCTCACATAAAGGAGATAATATCAGGAATACTTGTAAAAAACCACTTATCTGTACGACATTGCCTCCAGAACCCCTACTCCTTTCATTGCATTCCATTTAATTAAACAAACATTTATTAAGTACCTACTGTGTGTGGAGCATGATGTATACATGAGACAATCTTCGAATGCCTGACATTCCCAAAAGAGTGTAATAAAAAAAAATACACAGTAAATGTATTAGAGAAAGTAAAAATAGTAGATAAGGTCAAATGAAGAAATCATTATTGATTCTCAGGACTAGAGAATTATTCCTAGAGATTTTTACTCGAGTGAGCTTGAAAGAAGAATAGAGAGAAATTCCACATATATGGAAGGGGAGGGAGGAATTTTTAGCCTTAGGGAACAGCATGAAGGAAGATAAAGGTAGGAGAGTGCAAGATGTAATCAGAGGGAATATAATTTGGATGGAGTATGGAGTATTTGAGATAAGGTTGGCAAGGTGGGATGGTACCAGATTCTGTAGGGGAAATGAGTTTGCTGGTACAAGAAGTTTGAATTTTATCCTGTAGGCACCAGAGTGCTACTGAAGATTACCCTGAGCTACTTTTCAGACCAATTTCCAGTTCTACCACTATTGACCATGTGTAATCTCCAGTTTACAATGTACAGATCTTTCAGTCTCTCTAAACTTCATTATTCTCATTTGGAAAATGGGGCCATTTTTTGTTTGTTTCATGGGTTACATAACTAAATGGCCAGCTTACTGGTGACAAGTTATCCACAGCTAGCTAAGCTGGCCCCTGGAAAACAGATTCAGTCTGCCACATCAGACACTTATTATTTGTTAATTGAATGACTTACTTAAAGTTTTTCCAGCATGGTAGAAGTAGGGTCTGTGACTTGTTGGTATAACTTTGATCACCCAAGGTCATTTCCATGCCATGATGAAATGTTGGAGTAGGAATCTGTGGAGAAATAATAATTATTGATGGATAATGTGTATCATTGTTAGTAAAAGAAGTAATGGTTTACATTTCTATGGCATCTTAACATTTATGAAATAGGTTCATATCTATTTTACAGGTTGCCATGAAACTATATCGTGGAGTCAGGAGAAAGAAAGGAGAGCCTCCAATATGTCAGGTAGTAGTCAACTCTGTAGTCAACTCTTGAGGAAATATGGAGAAGAGTTGCATATAGATGGAGCATGATTGTCTCATTGAAAGGAATGCCTGAATTGATGAGATCACAGTCTTTAAGTTCACATATGTTGTATTTAATCTTCTCAAGAGCCTGGTGAAGTAAAACAGAAACTACTTTCTCCATTTTTAGATGATTAAACAGTCTTATAATTAAGTAATTGGACCAAAATCATAACTAGTTAACTCTTAGTTATTATAAATTATAAATTCATTGAAATATTTCCTGTGTGCAGAAAACTGTAGTAGGAGCTGTAGATTATACAAAATAAAAATAAAAGATTCCACCTTCTCAAGGGTCTTACCAGGGGATATTATATGTATACAGATAAGCAAATATGAAATAACTTGAGGAGAGAGCATAAGCAACTGGGAAAATCAAGAAAGACTTCCTATAGGAAATAACACTCAAACTGAGTTTTTAGGGAAGCTAAAGGTTCTTAGACTAACCTAAGGAGGGAATATATGGAGTCTGGAGATGGAATTTTGAGTTTGAGGTACTCAGTAGGTCAGTTTGGCTAGAGTTTAGAGCTCATGAACAGGAGTAATATAAAATATCTGGAAAGGTGAATTGGAATTAGTTGTGACTGGTTTTAAATGTCAGGCTGAGGATTTTGCTGTTTTCTCCTAGAGGCAATGAACATTGAACAGGGGCATGCCATGGTCATGCCTTTGTTTTATGCTAGATGGTTATTTTGGCAGTTTTGAGGAGGAAGAATTGAAATGGAGAGACTGGAGGAGAGAGACTAGAAGAACTTTGTGCTAGTTTTAGGTGAGGGATGCTGAAAGTCTAAAGTGGAGACTGTATGATGCGTGAAAGAGAAAATGTGGAAATAGACTGGACAACATTTGGTAACTGATTTGGGCTGGAGTCAGAACTGGCACCAGGTTTTCTGTCTATAAGTCCAGTGTGGTGGGTTAACCTCTGGTAGTGAACTTTTGGAGGCATCAACATAATGGAGCACCAATATTATGCAGCTCCAGTACCTTTTCTATTATACTATCTCTTGGTTTCACCTAACATGAGGGACCAGATAATCCGAATTCCTTTCCAGCTCAAACATTCTATGATTCTAGATTCACAAACAAATGATAAACAAATTCACAAACTAAACAAATGACTCAGGTAAAGAAGTTTTTGTCTTAAGTGAAAGCAAGGTTCAATTAGAAGGAAGAGGCAAGGGATATTACATATTGTTGGGAACTTCCTGTTTCATTTATTTCATGACGACAAAATGGAGGAGGTGGTATTTTAAGATCAGATTGAGGAGTTAAAATAAGTTTTGACCAGCAGCAGGACTTTGAAAATAAAAGGACTAGAGCAGTAGCTCTCAACCTGTGGGTCGCAACCCCTTTGGGGATTGAATGACCCTTTCACAGGGGACACAGGGGTTATCTAAGACCATCAGAAAGCACATATTTCCGATGGTCTTGGGAACTGAGACACTGCTCCTCTATCCATTTCCAGGCAGGTCCACCCACATGCAGATATGTCCACATATGAGTATTAAAAGGTCGTGGCATTAGGAAGGTTGAGAACCGCTGGACTAGAGGGTAGTCCTCTGACATCTTGCTACCTGCTTCTGTATTCCTCATCCTATACTTCTTCTAGCATTCCTTCCCATTGTTGCAGTCAGTCATTCAATAACTATTGTTGGTACAATGGAAAGAGGACTGGATTTACTGGGTGGATTGGGGTTGGCACCAGATTAGAATCCCAGTCCTGCCACTTTCTTATGTAACTATAGAGGACTTCCTTTACTTCTCTGGGAAGTCTGTACGATGAGAAGTGGTGATTGTAGAATAGATTATTTCCAAGGTTGCTTCTAGCTCTCAATTTATAATCCTGTAAGCATATTGAGTTAAAAATTGCTGTTTGCAGAGATTTAGAAAGAGCATTGTGGGGTGGGAGGAATTTTCAGTCTAATAGAAGCAAAATATATGCATATTTTGTGGGTTTCAGGCAGAAGAATCATAAGTTTGTAGATTTAGAGTTAGAAAGGATCTCAGAGGCTATATAATCCTTCATTTTATAGATGAGAATACTGAGACCCAAAGGGATTAATGAACTTGCCTAACATAACTCAGAAGAGCACATAGAAAGGGTAACAGATGGTCAAATGGTGGCCTTCTCTAGTGCAAAGTGGAGAGGGAGGGAGGGATATAGTTCAGACTTGCAAAAATTAATTTAATTTTTAAAAATAAAGGGTAATAAATGTGAGTCCATGTGGGAATAGTACCAGACATATTCTGGACATGCACTTATAAAGACTGGGTTCGTTGACTAGGACTCAATACATACTCAAAGTGGGGGACACCTCAGGAGAAACTTTCATTCCTAGTCTCCAAGTCATTGAAACTGTTCCTGTCCTATTTCTTAGTTAAGATAATTTGGCATTTCCCTCCTTACTCTTTTGGACAAAGTAAGCCTTAAAATTTTATATAAATATGGATAATTACTATGATGATTATGTGTTTTTAGATGGAAGAAACCTGGCAGACATAGCTTCTCTTTGTGCCTTATAGAAAAAATAAATCTAATTGTAGAGCTAGAAGAATCTGTAGAGCTCATCAGGGCTCTGCAGGATTTGTACTAGTGGAATTGCAGAAACAGCTATGGGTCACAAAAAATAGGAAGGCAGAAGGCATATATATCCTCTTCTTTTCTTTGATTACTAGCCCAGCACTAAACAGAGCTGTTAGTATTAGGCCAGCTAATGATGATTTTACTTGCTTGGTTATATCATGCCAACTGACTTGATGCTGATTAACAGTCAGTCAGGCAGAGACCAGGGTTTCAAGAATGCATTGCTGAAAGGTTTTAGTTTCATTCTTCTGCCCTTGCCTCCCCTCCTCCTTAACCTCTCAATTCAATGGAAGGAAAAGTTTATAGGCTGCAGCCTGTGGATATAAACTGTGTGATGCTGCCCTGGGAAACACTTAAACAAGCCTAAGATGCCTGCTTAGCATCTCCCTAAACACTTGCTAAGTGGCTTGAAGGCAATCCTGGGAGAGACCATGTGATCTAAACCTCTCATGTTACAGATGAGAAAACTGAGGCTCAGAGATAAGGAATGATTGGCCTAAAATCACACACATTAACTAACAGAGCTGGGATTCAAGGTCATACCTTCTGATTCCCAGTCCTGACTTCAGCAGACCTTGATGCATTTATGAATTTTCAGGAGGGATTTGGGAAAGTGAGTCATCTCTCCAACCTTGTAATTTTATAAAAACGCAGCCTTAGACACAGAGAGAAATGAGTTACCTAAGGTCACACCAATAGTTAATGAGAGATCCAAAACTATCCAAAATGACTACATATGTATATATATTGTTTATTTGTTTGTTTTGTTTTGTTTTCTTCTTTCACTTCTATGAGTTTCTAGCAAGGCATGTGGCCATGTTTGAATTACTTCCATTTTGAAGGTGAGGGGAGCTTTCTATAGGTAGACAATCAATATCTTAAAATTTTGTACTGAAAAGAAAAATTTGCTGGCAGAAAGAAAGAGAAACAATACATTTAGAGTGAGAAATATACATAAGCAGTCATCTAGACAGTTTAAGAGGCTCTGAAGGGGTCGAGAGTGGCAAAAATTTAAGAAGCCCTGATATGGAGCAATCCTTTCATTTTAATTGCAGGCTAGAGATGTTAAGTCACTTATAGGATCATAGACTGAGAGCTAGAAAGACTCTAAGAGGTCATCAACCTCTTCTCCATTTTATAAATAAGAAAACTGAGGCACAGAGAGGTTAAATGATTTGTCCACTAGTGTCTGAGTTGAGATTTGAACTCAGATCTTCTTGACTCCAGGTACAGTATTTTATCCACTATAACATGGTTATTCAAGACGTAAGTGACAAAACCAAGATTCAAACCTGGGTCTAGTGATCCAAGTACAGCATTCTTTCCACTGCGTTGTACAGATTAGAAATAGAAGAAACCTTCCTAAAGATGAAAACACCACATAGAATGAATGGATGGATGGATGATGGATGGATGGATGGATGGACAGGTGGATAGATTAAGGTTTCAGTTGGTAGAGTGTGTAGACTGGCATTTTAATATAAAAATACAAGCCCAGAAATAGTATAGACAGATAAGTTATTTATAAAACAAATATTTATTGAATATCTACTATGTACAAAACACTAGAATTTCAACTCTAGTCGTTGTTGGTATTTTCCCTAATGCTCCTCTCCCCTTGAACTGATTTCGGGGAAAACGTCGTCCTAAGGTCATGCGTGACTAAAGAACTACTAAAACCAGAGTTCCCACTCGGCGCTGTGTCAGTGACCAGCAGAGGCTGTTGACAGCCCAGGGAAATCTGAATAATCCCACCCAGGGGTTTAACTAGGAAATTGGGGAAAATGGGGGTCAGTGGGGCAGACTCAAAATAGGTTAGACTCGCCTTCCTGCCCTCCTCTCCCAATCAACTTTGTAAATCATGAAGCGAAGAATTAAGTAATTAAAATAAATTCAACTAAGCCGGAATGGGGGATTTGTAGAAAAGTTCAAAGATGAAGGAGTGCTGGATTTAGAATTGTGAAGATTTGAATTCAGATTTAGCTTTCTTACCATATTCATTCTCATCAGGCCTGAGTTTTAGTATAATAGAGAACTGTGCTTGTCCAGCTAAGTGGTTCAGTGACTAAAACACCAGACTAGAGTCGGGAAGACCTGAGTTCAAATTTGATCTCAGACACTAGCTGTGTGATCCTGGGTAAGTCAATTAAATGGATAATTTGATTACATTACATTAAAAAATTTGCATAAGCAAAACAAATGCAGCTAAAATGATGAAGAAATCAGGAAACTGGGAAAGATGTTTTATGACAAATTTTTTTTTTCATTTTTCAATTATGTAGGGAATTTAGCCAAAATTTTAAAAATAAGAGCCATTTTCCAATTGATAAATGGTCAAAGGGTATGAACAGGCAATTTTCAGAAAAAGAAATCAAAGCTACCAATTGTCATATGAAAATGCTCTAAATCCCTAATAATTAGAGAAATGCAAATTAGAACAACTCTGAGGTACCGACTATTACCTATTAGACTGAATAACATGATAGAAAAGAACAATGACAAATGCTGGAAGGGATATGGAAAAACAGGTATATTAATACACAGTTGGCGAAGTTGTGAACTGATGCACAACCATTCTGGAGAATAATTTGGAACTGTGCCCAAAGAGCTATGAAACTGGGTATACTCTTTGACTCAGCAATACTGGTACTAGGTCTGTATCCCAAAGAAATCAAAGGAAAAGGAAAAGGACCCATATATAAAAAATATTTATGGTAGCTGTTTTGTGGTGGCAAAGAGTTAGAAACTGAGGTGATGCCTGTTACTTGGGGAATGTTTGAACAAGACGTGGTACATAATTGTGATGGATAGTAGCATGGTGAGGAGATGTTCTGGAAGAGGCATGAAGGCCTGGACCCTAGAAAGATAAGGAGAAATCTCACCTGTCACAGTCAGGTGACTCAGAGAGAGGAGTCTAAGTTTCCAATGAGAAGGATGATGGAGATGATGATCTGAGTAGAGAAAGCCAAATGAGGACATGACCAGGAAGAGATATACTCTGTCCTATTGCAATAGCTTATCTTAAACATCTCTCCATTCCAGTCCATCTTCTACTCAATTGCAAAATAATGTTAAAAAACCAAAGGTCTGGCCATGACATGCCCTCACCCGTTACCCCACCTGCCCCCAATCCAATAGCTAGTGGTTACTTTTAAGTTCAAATTTTAATTTTTTTGATTTTTTAAACTTTTCACTGCTTGACAGCTTCTTACCTTTCAAGTCTTCTTATAGTCTAATGCCCCTTGCACATTCTATGATCATCCATCATGGTCTACTTGTTCCTCCCACATGAGATTCTATCTTCAATCCTTGGGGCTTTGTACTGCCTATTTCCTATGGCTCATACGATCTCCTCCCCAGCCTCCTACTCTTATAATCCTTGACTTTTTAAAGATTCAGTTCAAATGCCACCTTTTCCAAGAGACCTTTCCTGGTCCTCTTACCTAAGTTGCTTTTGCTATCACCTCTAAGGTTATTATTGATCTCTCCCATATATTCTGCATTTATCTCGTGTCTTCTGGTTTATATATGTTGCCTCCATTATTAGAAAGTAAGCTCCTTGAGGGCAGGGTCTGTTTTTGCTCTTTCCTTGTACACCCAACACTTTATACAAAGCCTGGAACATAGTAATGCATAAATGTGCTTGTAGATTGATTGATGGACATTTAAAACCCTTCATAACCTGGCTACAACCTTCCTTACTGGCTTTATTATACATTGCCCTCTTTCATGAATACTAAGTCCAGTCAAACTGCTTCTTATTAGGTTTTTATACATAGGATTCCATCTTTCACTTCTATGCCTTGGACTGGATATTCTCTGTGCCTGGCCATGTACTTTTCTTTATGTTTAACTCTTGGAATCCCTAATTTCCTTCAAAGCTTAGTTCAAAGTCGTATCTTATGTGAAGTTTTTCCTGATCTCCCCAGATGCTAGTGCTTTTATCACAAATCCCCTTACATCAGTGGTTCTCAACCTGTGGGTTATGTTCAATTTGTAACAATGAAAATACATCCTGCATATCAGATATTTACATTACAATTCATGACAGTAGCAAAATTACAGTTATGAAGTAGCAACAAAAATAATTTTATGGTTGGGGGTCACCACAACATGAAGAACTGTATTAAAGGGTCGTGGCATTAGGAAGGTTGAGAACCACTGCCTCACATCTATTTTGTCTGTAATAATACACAAATGGGCAGCTAGGTGGAGCAGTTAGAGCACCAGCCTCGAAGTCAGGAAGACCTGAGTTCAAACATAGTCCTCAAACACTTACTAGCTGTGTGACCTTGGGCAAGTCACTTAACCCTGTTTGCCTTAGTTTCCCATCTGTCAAATGATCTGGAGAGGGAAATGGCAAACTACTCCAGGATCTTTGCCAAGAAAACCCCAAATGAGATGGTGAAGAGTCAGATATGACTGAAATGACTCAAAGCTATGTTCATCCATTAGTTACAGTAGTATTTAGGAGACACATCACTTTCATCTTGGGCTTATCTGTGAAGACTTCCTGTAAGACATGGCATTTAAGATTTATAGGTAGTGGGACCTTCTCAGGCAAAGAGAATGGAATGAGTAAGGGCAAGCAGGCAGAAAGCCTGTATAAGAGCTTATTTGTAAACCAATGAGATTGGAAATTAGAATATATGTGTTAGTAGTGGTGAGACTGAATAGGTAGCATAAAGGGCTTTGAATGCTAGGCTAAGGAGTTTGGACTTATTGGATTTTAGGAAGATTAATCTGGTGGCAGGAGAGAGAGAGAGAGAGAGAGAGAGAGAGAGAGAGAGAGAGAGAGAGAGAGAGGAGGAAAGTAGGGAGGGAGAGACACAGTATGTGAGAGAGAGAACTAGAGAATCAGAGCCAGAGCCAGAAAGACAAAGAAAAGATGAGAGAAGAAGGTATAAAAAGAGAGGGAAGGAGAAACCAGTTAGGAGACTGTTTTAATGGTCGTGGTAATGCGATTATATACAGGTAGGTAGCGCAGTGGATGGAGCACCAGGCTTGAGATCAGGGAGACTCATTTTCCTGAGTTCAAATCTGGCCTCAGACACTTACTAGCAATGTGATCCTGGGCAAATCACTTAACCCTGTTTGCCTCACTATTCTCATCTGTCAAATGAGCTGGAGAAGGAAATGGCAAACCACTCCAGTTTCTCTGCTAAGAAAACCCCAAACGGTGTCAAGAAGAATCAAATGCGACTGAGCAAAATTATAATCATAAAGCCAACATTTGTATTTCACTTTCAAGTTTGAAAAATGCTTTATATATTATTCTACTTGATTCCCCTGACAATCTGGTGTAGCAGGTGCTAATATTACCCTCATTTGATAGAGGAAGAAACCAAGTGACATTTTCAAACTCATATAGGAAGTGTCTGAGGTGGAATTTTAATTTGCATCTTCCTGCTGCCAAATCTGATGAACGACTGTGGCATTTGTGGAAATGGAAGAAAGATGATACTTGAGAAAGTCATGGAGGATAAGTAGACAGGACTTGATGGCTGATTGAATGTAATGGATGAATGGAAGAGTCAAAATGACTGCCCAATCTTTACCATGGGTGACTGTGCTCTGTTCTGTGGCACATGTAGCTGAGCAAGGAGGGAGCCATGATCAGTCCACCCCACTGGCAGACAACTTCCCTTTGTGGTTCTTTCACTCTAATGCCCTCTGGATTGACTTCTCTGGCTTTAGACCCCACTGCCACAAATCCTCTTTCCAGCATCCCAGCTCTGGAGTTAGTTCTCTAGTCACTTTTGGCTGTGCATAATCTAGACTTCGTTTCCCTCTCTAGATTTTGCCTAAGACTACACTTTCTTTTCCCAAGGGGTATCTTTCCTTTTGTGACTATTGTCTTTACCTTATTATTCAACAGCCCCTTTGAAGCCAGAGATCTGAATGTTGTGAAAGACTGCTGGTAGAAATATCTAGAACACAAGACTACGGCAATACTAATAATTTTTTTAAATTTATTTATTTTTACTTTACAACATTCAATTCCATAAGTTTTTGAGTTCCAAATTCCACCTCCCCTCCCCACCCATGATGGCATGCAATCTGTTATAGGTTCTACATATACCTTGACATTTATCATTAATCAAGTCATAAAGAAAAATTATAACCAATGGAGTGAACAATGAGAAAGAAGGGTCAAAACAAAACAAAAAGAGAGAGCAAGTAGTTTGCTTCAATCTGCAATGAGACTCCATAATTCTTTCTCTGGATGTGGATAGTCCTTTCCATCATGAGTCCTTTGGAGTTGTAATAATTTTGCATTGCTGAGATGAGCCCAGTCTATCAATGTCAGTCATCACAGATATGATGTGTCTGTAATTGTATACAATGTTCTGATTCTGCTCCTCTCACTCAACATAAGTTTATATAAGTCTCTCCAGGATATTATAAAGTCCATCTTCTAGTTTCTTATAGCATAATAGTATTCCATTACGTTCATATACCACAGCTTCTTTAGCCGTTATTCAGTCGATGGGCATCCAATTCTCTACCACCACAAAAAAAAAGCTGGTATAAATATTTTTGTACATACAGATCCTTTTCCTACTTGTACGATCTCTTTGGGATACAGCCCTAAAAGTGAATACTCCTAATAATTGGTGGCTATCTCTCTAGAACACAAATGTTGATGAGTTGTTGGGGTGATTACTAGAGAATAAGCTGGGTTCAGGCATGCTCCTAGGGAAGGTGAGTTTGGAATTCACTTTGCAGAGAAAGAGGCCGCTAAACATCAAGATTCCTTTTCCTACAGGAGTTTCCTATCTTGACTGATCACACATAGGTGTCTGCTTTTGTTCTCTCATTCAGAATATTTTATAAGCACATCACTTTGATCAAGGCTAAATATTTGTAGGTAGAGGGGAAGACATATCAGGTAAATAAAATGAAAAGAGTGAAGGTGAGTAGGCAGAAGGCCTGTATAAGGACTTAATTCTAGACCAATTTTAACTTCTATCTCAGGCAAGAGGACCTAGCTTTGTACAAAGAAAGTACTTTATGTATTTTGTAGAAATGAAGCTGTTTGCTTGTGGGTCTCTGAAGAGTATTTAGGAAAATGTCACTTTGAAAAGTCCTAACACTTAATCTTCAGTAAGTAAATGCCCAGTTCTCAGGTAGAGAACAGCATCCCGGAGAGGAGAAGCAGTTTGTATTTGTAGTAAGGTGAAAGTAAAAGAGAGAATGTAGCCTGTTATAGTGCAAAGAAAACTGGCTCTCTGAAGTAAGAATACATTCATCAAAATCCCACCAATATTCCTTTTTATCTTGTGAATTTGGGCAAGTCCCTCAATCTCCTCAGGTCTTGGTTTCTTCGTTCATAAAATTAGGTCTAGAGTGGACTAGGGGTAGACTATGAAGTCCTTTCCAACTCTGGATTTATGATCTAAAGAACTTCCTAATTAAGCAATAAAGAATGTGGAAGCTGGGGAGTAGCTCCCTGGTCCAGTGAATAGAGCACTGGCTTTGGAGTCAGGAGGACCTGAGTTCAAATCCAGCCTCAGACAGTTAACACTAGTGACCTCTGGCTAGGCACTTAAGCCCAGTTGCTCTGCCTTCCCCCCTCAGAAAGGCTTTAAAAAAAGGAGAAGTGGAGAAAAATAGAATAGAAATAAAAGTAAGAAAATTGTGTATGTTTTTTGTTCTTTCCTTCATTCATATTTGTTGTTTAATCTTTTTCATCTGTTCATTTTTTCCCCTGCCTGTCCAGTCCCGGGCTCATTTCTTAGGGGAAAAAAAGATAATTTTTGTTTTTAGGATTTTGTTATGAATGTTAAGCAGAAGAGTTAAGAGCTCCCAAGGTCAGATTCATCAGAATGTATGAAGTCCAGCAAGAGGTTCTAAGGGTTTAAACAAATAAACAAGACAGCTGGCAAACGGCTTTCCTAGATGTCAGTTCTGATAGAAGGTGAGATGATTAGGTAGAAAAGGAAGAGGCTTAGAATTTGTTTTGGTGCAGCTGCCCTCCCCCTCCCTTTCCCCCCCCCCCCCCCCCAATGTCTTACAGTCCAGGCCGGCTCAAGGGCGCGGGTTTGAATGTACAGAATCACCTCTTGCAATGTAGTCCACTTATCCAGGCTAAGTTTCCTCATCCATAAAAGGAATAGGTTACTTTTAATGACTTTCCTGATCGTTCCTAGATGTCTAAATTGGGGGACTAAACATTCTACGTGTACTAGAGTATTTTGGGGTTCTTAAGAAGGGAAAGAATGGGGGTGGGGTGGGAGTGTGTGGGGGATGATAAGGAAACTGTGGGTAGTTGCTGTGGGTAGATAGTTGTGTGTCCGAACCCTTACTGGCTTGGAGGGTTTGACAGTATGTGATTCCTAGCAACAAATGTCAGTGCAGGAACAACACACACACACTCACGGACCAAGGGGGAGCATGCATGTATACACACACAGAGATGCTTACACACACACACACACACACACACACACACCGCCCAACAACCCCGCCTCCAATTTCAGTTCTGGCAGGGGATAACAATTCTCAGCTCCTCTTTCCAGGGTTATTTTTGGCCGAGGCTGCTAGCTGATGGCAAAAGGTTTCAGCCCTCTCTCAAACCCCTCCCTGCCCTTGTTCAAAAGAGAAACCCGTGCGTGCAACGGTGCACTCCTGGGGAGACTGGGAGAAGGAAACGAACAAGTGGGAGGGCAAAAACTGCGGGAGGTGGGGAGGGGATTCTCCTGAAATTCTCACATCGCTCTCTCCCTCCCTTCCGCCACATCCACCCACCCCCTGCCGAAGTTTTAAGGAGGAGAGCCCCAGTGGGAGGGTTGTAAAGGGCGGACACGGCCTAGAAGGCGTCCCGGGAGGAAGGGGGAGGAGGGTGGTGGTGTGTAGGGAGGGGAGTGTGTTGGAAACCCCAAAGGAGAGTACAGCTGCTTCTCCCTGCCGGGAAGAAACCAGGTCCAGAGTGGGCAGGCGGGCTGGAGAGGAAGTTTGTCTGCCTTACGGGGCAGGGGGACACTTTCTTGGAAGGCTGCTGCTAAACTGCGGGGCAGGAGCAGGCAGAAAGCGGGAGGAGGGGGTGGGGGGTGGGAACATCTGGACACACCGCTGTACTTGAGGGGAAAGTGGGAGGTGACGGGAGACCCAGCTGGGGAAAGGGACAGAAATCTAGGCTGCGGCACAGGGAAGAGTCGGAGCTCTCGCCAGGTTATAGCGGTAATCGGGGCCAGTGGCCCAGAGGTTTCGGTCCAGCTCTCACGGCCCGGGCCAACAGAGAGCAGGTCTAGGCAGCAATGGAAGGGAGCCCCATACCGGTGCTGACCGTGCAAACCGCGCCCTACGAGGACCAGAAGCCAACTGGGGGCGGGGGGCTGCGCCGACCCACCGGCCTCTTCGAGAGCCAGCGCAACTACCTTCCCAACTTCGTGCAGAGCGTCCTGTCGTCCATCGATCTCCGAGACCGCCAGGGCTGCACCATGGTGGTGGGCAGCGACGGCAGGTACTTCAGCAAGGCGGCCACCGAGATTGTGGTTCAGATGGCCGCAGCCAACGGGGTAAGTGTAGGGGCGGTGGACACCCTCCTCCACGCCCGTAACCACCTCCTGCCTCAGCTTCCCCAATCCTGCATCTCCAGGTATCCTGGTACAGCGCCTTCTCTCTATCGCTACTCACCCCTCACTCATTCATCTTTACTGCCGTCGACGTTTTGCCCTGGTTTTGATTCACACTCGAACCCTCTTTCCCAGTTTTATATCCTATCTTTATAATCCCTGTAATACGTCCTTTCCTCATCCTGTTTTAAGGTTTCCCTTAGTACATGCTACCTAAATCTAATTTTTCTAGTGTACTGTGCCTCATCCCGCCCCCATCTAAGCATACTCAGCCTAACTCTCTCTCTCTCTCTCTCTCTTTACTTTCTTTCATTCACAGCAAAGTTCTCCCTCCTCCCCCCGCCCCATCTCTGGCTCCCATAAGCCGCTGTCTACTCCCCCCACCCTTCCAGTTTTGGGTTGCACGGATCTACTTCTCCTTGCACTTTTTCCAGCCTCGTAAGGGAAAAGCCATGGCCTCTCAGGCAGGAGCACTAGTTCCAATCTCAGCTAAACTCAGTTCAAATCTCTCAGTATGTAACTGATCCTCAGTTTCCACATCTGCTTATTTGTAAAATGAAGGAACTGGACTAGACGATTCCATATCTTTGGCACCCAATCTAGTGCAACATTTTACAACTCCCTTTTCCTCCTACAGTTTTTGCCCTCAGAGATTTCTCTAGCCTATTTGGCGGCTGAAAATAGAGTCAATCCTCATCTGCCTTAAGGTAACCGAGACTGTTAAACCGACAGTCTTTCTTTAACCAACCATTCATTTGTTCAGAGTGGGATGGGAGCAGTGTGGATGACTCTGAGGTATGATGCTATAGGCTAACCATTGATGACATATAGAACATATCAGTAAGTGGACTGAGAAGAGATATGCACAATGATTTTAGGTTATAAGTCTAAAAAAAGTGATCCTGAGTCTTCTTTGTCATAGACTCTCCCTTGGTGTTTGATTTATTACCTTGTGAACTGCTTGAGGGCAGGGAGTATTTTTTTTTTTTACCTTTACGTATCTCTGGCATTTAGCAGAGGGCCTGGCATACAGGAGGCATTTAATAAATGTTTAATAACTGAATGCTCTCCCCATTCCCTTGGATTTTTCATGGTTTTTTTCTTTCCCTTTAGTATCAAGGTTCCTCTCTAGTTCCAGACCCGTAGGCCTTCATTTTTACCCCTATTTTTCTTTCCCTACATGGCCACAATTGCCCCATCCTTATCTTTTTTAAATTATCCCTTCAGGTCACATTCTCTTCTCCACTCCCCATCCCCCCAACCTGTGAGCATCCTGGAATATCATGTAAGAATCATCCTAGATAGAGCTCCAGGGACCCCAGTACCCAAATCCTTATTTTTAGATGGAATTGTTCTAAAACTATTTAAGAGTTGTTGGTAAAGCCAGACCTGACCTAATAAAATTTCCTTACAAGAAATTGCTTTACTTCTTCATGAGCAAGAATGAGCCTCTTTAAAAAAGAAACAAAACCAGGTAGTGAATCCTATTTTCTTTCTTTCTCCTTCCTTCCCCCTCTCATTTTCTCATCACTGATTAAAAAAAAAAATTAACTTACTGGTAGTGTGTGCTTCATGCTTGCCCTTCATAAGCCTTCTACTCAATGTTTTTGGGAGTTTGGAAGTTTTTGATGAATAACCAGAGAGACTGAAGAAAATTAAGGGGCAGTTGTGAGAGATGACCACAGCAGGCAACACTACTTACCTATCTTTCTGCCTCCTCACTTGGGATTGATGAAAGTTGGCTTTAAGCTGAGAGTTGGAGGGAAGCTGATAAATGAGCTTTTACTCTGGTCTGACAAAACCATTCCCTGTGGAATGATTGAGGATAACTAGCTTTGGGAGATGTATGACTTTCATACTCCTTCTTGGGCCAATTTTTCAAGAGAATGAGAGCAACAGAGTCTGCTTGTTGCTAACTGCACCCAGAGATATTTTTGAAGTCACTCTTGATTGATTTGCGTGTGAAATGTCCTAGTTTCCTTTATTGTAAGGGCTCCTGAGCTTCTATTAGAAGTTTAGGCTCCCTAATCCTAAGGGTGTGCTGCAAGTTTCCAGAGACATGCCATGAAAAACTTGATATATTATTTCAGATAAAAGTAAATGTATGAATTTTGCTTAGTATAACTTTTATTAACTCAGCACATAGATTGGTATGGTGTTTGCAAAAGAAACAAAACTTGCTTGCTACATGCATGCATCAGCCTTAAAATCTGCCACACCATGAACTTGCAAAGAATTCATCAAAGTAGCTGCTCTTATTGAAGAGAAGCCATTGTATATGTCTCTTGATCATCCTCTTGTGTTGCCAGCTTGAACATTCAATGTCCTGCTATTCTTCATAGCAAAGGATGATATGCCACAAGCAGAGAGAGAGAGAGAGAGAGAGAGAGAGAGAGAGAGAGAGAGAGAGAGAGAGAGAAGGAGGGAGAGAGAGAGGGATGGAGAGAGAGATAGAGACAGAGGGAAAGAGAGACAGAGAGAGAGAGAGAAAAGAAAGAAAAGAAAAAGAAAAAGAAACTTTGAAAAGCTTCATATCTATAGTCCTGGTTCTAATCTTTTCCCAGAGCTCTAGGTTTTTACTTCCAATTCCTTGCTGAATGTACCCACCTCCTAAATGTCTTTCCAGTGGTCCAATTGAAGATTTGTATCATTGTGTCTCTTCTAAATTTGCCTTTCCTGTTGTTGAAAGCACAGTTATCCTAGGAGTCTCCCTGCCTTGAAATATCAGTCATTTTAAATTTTTCCCTCACCTACCTTCCTTAGAACTCTAATCAGTCTATTGTAATGACACCTATTATATCTCTCCCATGACACCTTCCATTCTGATGGAAAGAACCTAATCACCTCTTACCTGGCCTATTGTAATAGTACAGGACTAACTCTTTTCTAATCTATTCTCCACACTCCAACTCCTTCCTAATGCACCGCTCTAAGCTTGTCACTTTTCTAGCCCCAAACCTTCAGAGGTTCTCCATTGTATAGTCCTTGGCATATGGTAAGCTTAAAAATGCTTGTTGATTTGATTTAATGAATAAGGTATAAAGTAATAAAGCAGGAAGGATTTATAAAATTATGTTGAGAAAGAGAAGAGGATCAAAGAGGGGATAATATCACTGCTCAGGTGAGTAATAACTAATGATGGAGTTAAGATAGTTCCATTCAACTTTTATTTTACTTTATATATGCACATATCTGAGATTTTGTATGTGTGTGTACATTTAAGGGCAACTAGGTGATTCAGTGGATAGAATGCCAAGCCTGGAGTCAGAAAGACTCAACTTTTGGAGTTCAAATCTGACCTCAGATATTGACTAGCTGTATGACCCCTGGCCAATCACTTACCCCTATTTGCCTCAGTTTCCTCATCTGTAAAATGAGCTGAAGAAGGAAATGGCAACCAATCAAGTATCTTTGCCAAGAAACCCCAAATGGGTCATGAAGAGTCAGATACAACTGAAATACAACTTGTTTTAGCTTTTATAAGAATAATCTTTGTACTGAGAGAGAGAGAGAGAGAGAGAGAGAGAGAGAGAGAGAGAGAGAGCAAAATTGGCTGACAGAGAGTTGGACCTCCCAATTAATGATAATAAGGAGATAACAAGAGAGCTCTAACTATCTTTGATGAGTCTAAGTAAGTCACTAGGCTCTGAAAAATTACATCCCAATACTGAAAGAACTGGCAGATGTGATTCTGGGGTTACTGTTAGTGATATTTGAATCATAGAATCTAAAGCTGCGAGGGGCCTCAGAGGCCATCCAGTTGAACCCTCAAATTTTCAAATGAGGAAAATGAAAAACCATAAGGTTAAGTGAATTATTCAAGGCTGCATCCTTGTTGAGTCATTTTCAGTTGTGCCTGATTCTTCATGACTCCATTTGGGGTCTAGGATTTAAACTCAAAAACATGAGTTGTCCTGATGCCAAGTGCAGTGCTCTAGCCATTTTGCCACCTATGTGCCAAGATGACACAGGTAGTAGAAATCCAAGCTGGGATTAATATGCAGCAGGTGCTTTGCTAAGTACTTTACAGTTATTCTCATAAGATCCTCACAATAACTCTAGATGAGTCAACAGTGTGATAGAACAGCCAAACAGGGAAGTAGGTACTATTATTATCCTCATTCCATAGTGAAGGAATTGAAGCAAAGATTAAGTGACTTGCCCAAGGTCACACAGCTAGGTTAGTATCTGAGGCTGAATTTGAACTTAGGTTTTCCTGACTCCAGATCTGGGGCTCTATCCACTATACTATACCACCTAACTTAGAACTCAGGTTATCTGGGTCCAGAGTCAGTGCTGTTTCCATAGTGCCTTGATAAGTAGGTGAGGCTCTGCATGATTGGAAAAAAAGGGCAAACATTTAGGTTTTATTATTTTTTTTATTTTTGGAGAGGGGAAGGCACTTTGGGGTTAAGTGACTTGCCCAAGGTCATGTGGCTAGTACATGTTAAGTGTCTGAGGATGGATTTGAATTCAGGTCCTCCTGACTCCAGGCCTGGTGCTCTATTCACTGTGCCACTGACCTGCCCCAAACATTTAGATTTTCAAAGAAGGAAAGATGGCAGAGTCTACAAATTCTAGTGCAGTAAATGTGACTTCACTTCTGGTTAAAAATCTAGAATGTATTGTCAAAGATGATTAGTTACTCTAGAAGGGGAAGAGTCATCACCAAAAGGACACAATGACACCATCAAAAGCATGCCATATGAGTTAACTTCATTCTTCTTTTGTCTGTTACCAGAATATTAGCAAAACATTTGATAATGTCCCTCATGGTACTCGAATGGACCAGACAGACAGGTGTGGGTTAGACAGTTAGGTGCATACAGGATGACCATTCAGACTCAAAGAGTACTTACTCCTTAATGATTCAATGTCAACTTGGAAGGAGGCCTCTAGTGAGTTCCCTGGAAAACTATCCTTGGCCTAATGCTATATACCATTTTTATAAATGGCTTGGATAAAGGCATAGGTGGCATTCTTTGAAGAGTTTCAGATAACACTAGACAGTAGGAGGCAAAGCTGATATTTCAATGACTAGAATCAGGATCTCAAAAACATACCTACAGTTTAGAAATTTGGGCCAAATCCAACAAGTGAAATTTGACAGTGGCAACTGTAAAGTTCCACACTCAGCTAAAAAATTACCCCAAAAACCCAGAACAGCAACAACAACACAGTCCCATTTGACATAGTTAGATAGCAGTTCATTTGAAAAATGAATTGGGAGTTGTAGGAGATTGCAAACTGAAGATGAGTCAACAATGTGACCAAACAAAGTACTAATATGGCCAGCTCCTTTAAGAGAGAAATAAATTCTAGACTTCTAAGGGAAGTGATAGCCCCCTTGTACATCTGGAGTATTGTGTCTAGTTCTGGATGCCACTGGACATTGAGAAGTCAGAGAATACCTCAAGAAGGATGATCTAGATGGTAAAAGGCACCGAATTCACACCATGGGAGAACAGATCAAAGGAACTGAAGATAGCCTGAAAAAGAGATGACTAATGACAGAATGCTTATCTTTTTAAAATTTATTTTATATTTTTTTGGAGGGGGAGGGTAGGGCAATTGGGGTAAAGTGACTTGCCCAAGGTCACATGAGTAAGTGTTAAGTGTATGAGGTTGGATTTGAACTCAAGTCCTTCTGACTCTAGGGCTGGTGCTCATTTACTGCACCATTTAGCCACCATGGAATACTTATCTTCAAATATTTAAAGGGATATCTTGTAGCAGAAGGATTCAACTTTTGTTTAAAGTTTGAAGAAATGTTTTTAAAGTGTTAGTCTTTTTTAAAAATAGGTAATTGGGGTTGTGATTTGCTCAGTAAGACACAGCTAGTAAGTGTCTGAGGTCACATTTGAACTCAGGTCCTCCTGACTCCAGGGCCAGTGTTCTATCCACTGCAACACATAGCTGCCCCAGAATTTATTTTTCTTGATGGAAGATTTGGTGAAATATGTAAAAGATAATAAAAATGTTATTTTTTTTATATGGCAAGGTTTTGTTAATAGTGGTAGGAAGTCAGGGACTTAGTGTGTTTAAGCTTTCCAACCTTCATTTAATCCTAAAATTACTGCTTCCACCCCTACTAAGCTTTCTCCTCCTCCTCCTCCTCCTCCTCCTCCTCCTCCTCCTCTTCCTCCTCCTCCCTGTCTTCCTCCTTCTTCAATCAGTCCCAAATTTTGTTGGTTTGAGTTTTATCTTTTATTTCCCTGCTCATCTTCTCAGGGAATGACTAATGATTTGCAGAAAGGTCAGAAGACCAATAGCTGAAGCAAAATTGAGCAAAGGTACTAATAATACCTCAAAAACAAAGGATTCATGATTTCATTTTTGTGGGTCCTCTGACTGACACAGATGAGGTTCAAGAAGAGGACTTTAGCGTAGTAATGATGACAGCTCACTTTGGGAATTTGTGGTTTAAATTCTTAATAAATATATTCTTAACTTTGTGAGGTCACATTTGAACTCAGGTCCGTCTGACTCCAGGGCCAGTGAGGGAGGCAATATGGGCATTATTGTCATTTCACAGATGAGGTAGTGGGGTCCTACGGGAGATTAAGTGAATGTTGATGTGGTACAGCTAGCATAAGAGCAAGGGCAGGGATTCAAACCCAGGAGTCCAGATTGTGTTCTTCCTACCATTCTAACAAGGGCCATTTATCCTTAAGAGAGCCCTTACAGGGTATGAGAGCGCCATAGAATGACCTAGCACAGACTTATTCTGGACTGCTTGCCCAACGCAAGCCTAGATACCTAGGCTCCTTAAGAGTCTACCTAATATGGTGAGCTTTCAATAAACTTTGCTTTTTTTTGGCTAAAAAGAGAGAGAGAGAGAGAGAGAGAAAGAGAGAGAGAGAGAGAGAGAGAGAGGGAGAGAGAGAGAGAGAGAGAGAGAGAGAAAGAGAGAGAGAGAGAGAGAGAGAGAGAGAGAGAGAGAGAGAGAGAGAGAGAGCGCCCTTATATAATGGCTTAACTAATGTACTTTAAATATTCAAACAGGAAATGTTTGGAATGGATAGGTGGCATAGCAGATAGTGTGAGGGACGTGGAGTTAGGGAGTCCTGAGTTGAAATCCAACCTCAGACACTTACTAGCTACATGATCCTAAACAAATCACTTAATCTCTCTATGCCTCAGTTTCCTCACCTGAAAAATGGGGCAACCAGGGGACACAGTAGATAGAGCACCAGGCCTGAAGTCAGGAAAACTCATCTTTCCGAGTTCAAATCAAGCCTCAGACACTTAATAGCTGTGTGACCCTGGGCAAATCACTTCGCCCTGTTTGCCTCAGTTTCCTCAGAATTAAAGAAGGAAATGGCCAGCAACTCCTGTATTTTGCCAAGAAAACCCCAAATGGGGTCATGAAGAGTCAGATGTGACTGGAAAGAACAACAACAAACAACAAAATAGTACCTACATTTCAGGGATGTTTATAAGGATAAAATGAGTTAAGATTTGTAAAGCACTTTGCAAAACTTAAAGCATTTTAAATGTTTCACTTTTTTTTTGCTTGATTTGCTTGATTGCTTGAACTAGAAAAGTGAGTATTTTTTTTTAAGGGGGTAGACAAAGCAATTGGAGCTAAGTGACTTGCCCAAGGTCACACAGCTATTAAGTGTGTCAAGTGTCTGAGACTGCATTTGAATTCAGGTCTTCCTGACTCCAGGGCTGGTGCTCTATTCACTGTACCACCTAGCCATCCGTATGGTTTAAAAAATAATTTTTTTTTCACGTTCAATGAAAATCTAACATTGGTCCATTAAGCAAGTATTGTTTAATTTCTGCACCACCTAGCCACCCCTGATCCTTGTCTTCCTGATTCCAAGACTGATTTTTTATTTCCTATACAATCTTTGTAATTCTGGATTCTGTATTTTCTGTAAAGAAAGTTAATTATAGAGCGGGTAGGGGATGCAGTGCTAGAGCACTGGGGCTGGAGTTAGGAGGACCTGAGTTCTAATGTGGTCTCAGACACTTACTAGCTGTGTGACCCTGGGCAAGTCACTTAACCCCAGTGCCTTAAAAAAAAATTTAAAAGACAGGAAAAAAGAAAGTTGATATTAAACAGCTCTGGATTTAGAGTCAGCAGACCTGGCTTCAAATTCTTGCTTTGCCACTTAACTTGATAATCTTGAGTAAGTAATTTCACCAGTTTAGGTCCTCAGCTTTTTTATCTGTCATATGAGTAAGAATTGAAGGAATTAAAAATATGACACCTAAAGAAAAAAAAATTTTTGTGGGGAATGTGATAGGTATCTTTATGCAGGTAAAGGGGTGTTGTGTGGAAGAGGGAATAGATTTACTCTGCTTAACTCCAGAGAGAAGAACCAGGAATCAATGAGTGGAAATTTCAGAGAGGTCAATTTGGCTTCAGGATAAGGAAACACTTTCCAGCCATGAGAACTTTCCAAAAATGAAATGACTTAGCTTTGAAATAGTGAGTTCTATGGGACCGAAGGTGTTTTTAGCAAAGGGTGGATGATGAACTAGCAGGGTTAGAGTGGAAGGTATATCTGCATTAGAAATGGGAGTTGGTTAGATGATCTCTGAAGTGCTTCCCAACTTCAGAATTGTATGAATGACACCCAGAAATCACTGTTCTTTACAAAAGTTTCATGAAGCAAAGAAATCCTTCTCTCCATCTCCTGGTCCCCTTTAGCAGCTAACAAATGGTTTCTAGGAATTTGTTGTTGTTCAGTTTTGTCTGTCTCTTCATGATCCCCTTTGGGGTTTTCTTGGCAAAGATACTGGAATGGTTTGCCCTTTCCTTATCTAGCTCATCTTTGTAGATGAGGAAATTATACAGCTAGTAAAGTGTCTGAGACTAGATTTGAACTCCCAAAGATAAGCCTTCCTGACTCCAGGTCCATCTCTCTACCTACTATGCCAACTAGCTGTTGTTCATCATCATCATCATCATCATCATCATCATCATCATCATCATCATCATCATCATCATCATCATCATCATCATATCCTCCTCCTCCTCCTCCTTAAATGAAGGCTGGATGATTGTTTGCCACAGAAGCGCTAAAGAGGATTTCTCAATCATGTCCAACTTGAACTTTGACGTCCTTATCAACTCTGAGATTCAGTGGTTCTATGAGATGGTTGCATTAAATGACCTCTAAGGACTTTTTTGGAGGGAGGGGGTTATATGTTACTTTATCTTTAAAGGGAACTTCTGGTATGATGCAGATTGATTCAGATTCGTTGGTAAAGATCAACACTTCAAATATGAGTTTTGGTCTTAGAGAGTTACCTTGTGGCACCAAGAGGTGAAATGACTTGCTTAGTGACACTCTAATGTAATTTCTAACTATAATTTTATAATACCATTTTCTTTCATTTGTTTACAAACAAGCATTGACTTTTATATGGTTAACTGACCATTCTTGGACATTTAGGTTCTAATTTTTTCTTTATAAAGTTAGGCTTCTTAGAGTTATTAAATACTCATCTAAGATAGACTTAAATAATACTAATAATAACAACTAACATTTATATAGGACTTACTATGTGCCAAACACTGTACTAAGCACCCTAAATCATCCAAAGTAGAAATCTTTTGCATTGCAAAATGAGCTAGATCAACTTTTAAGAACAAGCTGCATAAAGTAAAAAAAGACAAGAACAAAAGGTACACTGTATTACTTAGCTGTAATAAAATTCAATTTCCAAACATTTCCTTTGTTTATCTCACTCTGACCTACAATTTTGCCCCAGGCTCTCTTCCCTACTTTTTTTTTCTTATCAGTTTTTATTTAAAGCATCTCATCTATATAGCTGGGATTTAAGTGCTCAATGCCACTTTAGCCCCAACTATGACTCACCTAGGTTTTTAAATTGATTTGTCTATTTTCCAAACAGATCAGTCTTTTTCTCTTTCTCTATCTCTCTTTTCTGAGCTTTCTTTAAGTTAGAGACATGTGATATTACCCTTTCCATCCCCAGCTGTTCCTAATTTTTTTTTCTAAACTTCTTCTTGAATGAATGATAAGTTATGATGGTGTTTTACAACTCCTTAAAAGAGGCAGACTGTTCTGTAACAAAACCAAATAGATGGAACACAGCTAGACTACCAAATACTACAAATACTTACAATCACAAAATAAATTTCGCTATGCACATAGCATGAAAAAACTAATCACATCCTTCTGACTCAACCCTCCCATAGGTAACCTGAGACCCAAATGGGAGGAGTGGCTGGCTAATTTCCAGATAGATAAAAGTTGATTGTGCATATGAGAGAAAACCTTTTTGGACAGCTTTCTTGAAGGCCATGGAATCTAATGTAGAGTTTTGTGCTGACTCTCGCCTCCCTGCTATTGCTGGCAAACAACACTCCATCTCCAGACTCTGGGCATTTTCACTGACTGTCATCCATGCTTGGCATTCTCTCCCTCCTCTTTTCCATCTCCTGACTTCTCCATCTTCCTTCAAGTCCTACCTAAAACCCCAACTTCTGCAAGAACCCTTTTCTGAGATTATTTCCAATTTATCCTACAAATATTTTGTTTGTCCATAGTTGTATACATGTCATCTCCCCTATTAGATTGTGAGCTCCTTGAAGACAGGGACAGTTTTTGCCTTTTTTTTGGTATCCCTAGCACTTAACAGAGTTCCTGGTATATAGCTGGCTCATAACTTTTTTTTTGTTCTTAATTTATGGAATAAAACAAGGAATTCCATAACATAGTATAATAGAAAAGATGCCTACACACGGAACTGCAAATCCATTACGTACAACTTGCTATTCCTTTTAAATATATAATAAAGTTATGTAAATTTCTTTTCATTCTTTTTTTCTCCCCTCTCCTCTGTCCCACCCTAAAGATGGCTACCATTAGACACAAATATACACATATATACATCATACATGCTTCTATTTATCAGTTCTTTCTCTATCTTCATATGTCCTTTATGATTAATCTGGATATTTACAATTGTCAAAATGACTTATTCTCTCAAAGTATTTCTTAAAACAATATCGCTGTTACTATATACAATGTTTCCTTGGTTCTGCTCATTTCTCTCTTCCTTATTTCATGCAAGCATTTCCATGTTTTTCTATGATGATTGGCTCGACTGTGGAGGCATAGAAGTACAAAGAACAATAGATTTTTGAGTTAGGCGACCTGGGTTCAAGTTTCAGCTCTGCCACTAACGAGTTGTACGGACTTCAACAAATTCTTTAGTCACTCTGGGCCTCATTTTCTTCATCTGTATCTGATCTGAATTTATTATCCTGTTTGCCTTCCCAACCCTATGCTTTGCTCCTCACCTACCAGTGATATGAGCAGGTTAGAGGCTTTGGAAATGTTGCCTTTTGGTTGTAAGGATCATACTGGATAGTTGATTAGTTAAACCTATTAGACCAGAGAGAAGCTCACATATTTAAAAGAATGTTCCATCTTGTGTTTGATGGACTCCTGTGATGAGAATCATAGACTCGGTCTGGTCCAAATGACAAGGGATGTGTCAAATGGAGGTGAATGCTGGTTGTATCAGTCCTTTGGTGAATGGAGTAGATGGAGAAGAGAGGAAGAATATAAAAGGTGCTTTTGTCACTTGACCTCCCTTTCCTGGATCTGACCTGGGCATAGGATTATAAGATCCTAAATTTAAAGCTGGAGATCTTTTTATACATTTTATAAATGAAAACACCGAGAGGCTCAAAGAGATAATTACTAGGATTTATATGACTCTTAAAAATTTACAATATACTTTGTGGCCATTTTATCATTTTGTCCTCACAAGGATCTTGTGAGTTAGATCCCCATTTTACAGATGAGGGAACTAAGATTAAGAAGAGATAAGTGTTTTGCCTGGGGTCATAGGACAAGTAAGTGTCTGAGGTAGGATTTGAATTCAGGAACCCAATGTTTCATCTGCCACCTAGACTTGCTCAAGGTCACACAGTTAATCTCTTGAGGAATTCAAACCCAGTTATTCATAGATCCTTAATCATAGAAGGGAGAGAAGGTTGGGTATTATTTGTCCTGATTTCTCTCCCCTAATTATCTACTGCAGAATCCACGACAACATTACTTACAGTCATAGTCAGAGAAAGAAAGTACCAAAAATCTTTCAACAAAAGGAAACTTTCCCTTCCCCTAATGTCTCTTTAAATTGTGGCACTGTCAGTAGGATATGCGACAGATAGATAGTATAGCCATCTTGGTGATTTTGTGGGTAGGCTAGTCTTTGAGGATTTTGTGTTAGTAACCTTTGGAGTCCATTTGTCTTCTTTTTGGGTTAGTCCATTCTTGGCTCTTTTAACCTATACTCCTCATTCACTCTTTTTATGGAGAAGTTGAAGGGGAGGAGAGGTTTGGAGAACAGCTGGGGCCTCCCAGCTGCTGGGATGGGTTATTTTAAGCTTTGTTTAGCTGTATCCAGAGACCCAGATGGCATTTAAAAAAAATGCTGCTTTATTAGATTTTGTAATGAAACTTAATTATGTTTATTGAAAGTCAGATACATATGTCCAAGATATGACGAATTAAACTCACCATAAGAGTTTTCTCTAAAACATTTATTCTTTCTGAGCATGGTAGGAGCTTCAATAATTGGCTAGGGGCTGTGAGACTTAAGAAGCAGTCCCCACCCAAAAGAAATTGGAATGGGCTATGAGAGGATTTCAAGCAAAATTAAAGAGTCACATTGTGTATGCCACTAATTTTAACACTCACTTTCTACCTTTAGGCCCTGGCTCTTCATGTCAGGTCAATAGCAGAATGACCAAGTGCTGTTATTATTTGGTGACATTTGCAGTGTTGCCATTATTATTTGGGGATGTGTTGTGTCAGTGTGGTTGCAATGGAAAGAAGAAAAGACTGACAGAAGTGAGTAGCTTTTGTTGCCAACCACTTTTTAAATAGGAGAGTGGAGGCTGAGATTCTTGTACTGGGCAATTTTGTAGTTTCACCAGTTGACAAGTAGGTGCTATGGTTTTGCTTTGTTTTGTTTTGTTTGATATGGATTTGGTATCTGGAGCATAGTAGGTACTTAATAAATGCTTGTGGACTTCAAATAAGAAAGCTCTCAGATCAGCTGAGTCTTAAAGTATTGTCTGGGACATGGAAAGATTAAATGATTTCCCTAGGGTAGGACTCCTAGTATGTATCAGAGATGGGACTTGAACCCTGTCTTCCTCTTCCTGAGACCTGCTTGCTCTCCATTACCATAAGGCCAAATTCAAATAGGAATGGGACCCCTAAACCATACATAAGGATCCCTCCTGTTTCACATTGATTTAGAAAACCACAAATTAATATTATCTATGTTCTATTGTATTTTTATTCATTTGTTAATTATTTCCCAATTACATTTTAATCTACTTCAGCTATACTGAGAGTATTGTCAGACACATGTAACTCACACTGCATGTCACTCATCTCCTTAGCCAAAGAGTACTTTTAATGCCCTTTCATTTGATTTTGTATCTCTTGGTTTCTATATCAGAGGCTACTATATTCATTCATTTCAGTGGTGTCAGTTTTGGAAATTGAGGTCACTGAATGCAAAACTACCATTATACACACAGAGATGTGTATATATATATATACATGTATATATATATGTGTATGTATATTAAGAAATATAATAGAAGTATGTGCATGTGTGTGTTTCTATATATACGTATCTATCTATCTATCTATCTATCTATCTATCTATCTATCTATCATCTATCTATCTATCTATGGAGAGAGAGACAAAGACAGAGAGAGACAGAGACAGAGACAAAGACAGAGACAGAAAGACACAGAGAGAGCATCAAGACAGTATAGGACACTGGAAAGAGCACTGGGTCTAGATTTTTTTTTAAATGGTAGGTGCTTAATAAATTCTTGTTTATTGACTGATTGGTTGAGGTATTCTATGACTATAAGTCATACAAGATTATTGGAAGTTTAAGACCTAGTTCAAACCTTCCCTCTGGAATTAACTATCTGTGTGATCTTGTATAAGTCATTTAACCTAAGTTTTCTCATGTATAAAGTGGGGGGTTTTAATTAGATGACCACTAAGGTCCTTTCTAGCTCTCCATCAGTAGACTCCTTTGTAGAATATTTAATTATGGTGGGCACTACTTTTGCACAGATCACAATTTCTCCAAACCTTAGTACATGGCATTTATGAGTTGGTCTGTCCAAAATAAAGTTCATCATTTGGTGGCCAACTCAGGTGAAAACCACTTGGACCTTGAACTTAGTAAAGTTGGTTCACAGAGTCAGTCACCAGGCCTTTACCTGAAGTCTTTCTAACTTTGTACTGGGGCAGCATAACCTTTGAGAATTTGGTTGCTTGGGGGCGGAGTCAAGATGGCCAAGTAGAGAATTTGGTTGCTTGCATGCTACAGTGAGGTTTTGGAATATTACTGGTGGTAGATGGAAGCGAAAGAGGCAGTGTGTGACTCAATGGATAGAAAATTGGACTCTGAATCAAGAGGACTTGGGTTCAAATCCTACATATTGATATAAACTGGCTATGGGATGCTTGCAGTTCATTTAACCTCTCAGTGCATAGAGTCTAAGCAACTTTGTTAGGTGAAAAATGCAGACTTATGTTGGTATTGATTACTTGGTTAGTATTTTGTGTGAGAATTGGTAACTATAGATCAGTCTTTAAAACCATAAAGGAACTGGTGAAATCAAACTATTGATTAGTTTTGATTCCCATATCCCTATGTGTCTTTTCCATTGTTCTTTCTCCTCCTTGGAAACCTGTGGGAATTTCTGCATCTGGGAGTTTTCTATATTAATGAAATCATGTATCTAGTCCTATTCACAATATATGGATAATCTCTGCTCTCTTTTAGCTCTGTGTTCATTGGAAGTATACATATATATGCATACCCATACATATGCACATATACTAAATATGCAAATATACATATGTACAGTGTACATGCATACTTCTGCTTCAGGTGTGTTTGTATATCTAAGTATATATGCCCTTATACGTTCATATTGGCATGATGATAGGTAGGATTTGTTTTTCAGTTGTTTTCAGTTGTGCTTGACTCTTTTGTGATCCCATTTGAAGTTTTCTTGGCAAAGATACTTGAGTGGTTTGCCATTTCCTCCTCTAGCTCGTTTGGTGATGAAGAAGCTGAGACAAACAGGGTTAAGTGACTTGCCCAGGGTCACACAGCTATTAAGTGTCTGAAGCTAAGTTTTGAACTCAGAAAGATGAATCTTTCTGACTCCAGCCCTAGCACTCTATGTGGAAAGGAAATCTGGGTTCATATCTTACTTCAGATACCACCTCCATGACCCTGGGCAAGTCTCTTAACTTCTCTTGGTCTTACTTTCCTCACCTGTAAATTGCAAGTGATAATGATAATCCATCTAGAGGAAGCGTGGTGTAGTGGATAAGAAAGCTGGTCTCCCAGTCATGGGTTGAAATTCTGGGAATATGACATTAGGCAAGTCATTTCTCCTTAAGATGAGGTGCTGAAAGGCACTGGTAGAGGGGTTTCTTCACCTGGTTTCCTATTCAACTGAAACTACAGGTATAATCTCTATCCCTAATGAGGTTTGTTGGGAAGAATAAATGAGATAATACAGGTAATCTTAAAAGCACTATATGAATGTCAGCTATTTTTGCTCTTGGAATGGTTTTTAGTTTTGATTCCCATGTCCCTATATGTCTTTTCCATTGTACACAAAAATGGCAACATTGTACAATGATCAACTGTCAATGACTTTGTTATTCTCAACAATATGATGATCCAAAGACAATTCTGAAGGATTTATGATAACAAATGCTATCCACCTCTAGATAAAGAACTGATGGAGTCTGAATGGAGATCAAAGCAGACCATTTTTTTTTTTACTTTACTCTTTGTGAGTTTTTTTGTCAGTTTTTTCTGTAACATGACTAATATGAAAATATGTTTTATATGACAAACTATAACAAATTACTAGTTTTCTCAATGGAGGAGGAGAGGAGGGAGAAATTTGGAACTCACAATTTTTAAAGATGTTAAAGTTTATTTTTACATGTAAATGGAACAAATTAAAATACTCTGTAAAGCAAAAAAAATGACTGCTTTCAAAGCACTTTTCGCAGAGACAATAAAACAGAGGAAGGAGGATATATAACTTTTTATCTAGGTAGTTTTGCTATTCTGAGTCCATCAGTGATTTGGAAATCATAGCTGTTTTCATAAGGCTTCCTCTTGGCTTTGGGCACTCCCCAGGGTTACTGACAAGGTCAAATTGTGGGTGGCTGCTGCTGCATTAAGTCAAGGTCATCTCCATTTTCCCCTTCTCCCAGTGATAACCAGTATGGTTTTTTTTGAGGGGATGATATAAGTTGCTTCTCATTTTATTTTGAAATAAATTTTAATTGATATCTTTTGTTTTTATAACCCCTACATTTCCCACTGTATCCTCTCTCCCTTCCAGAGAGCAAACACTTATAACAATGAATTAGAAAAAAAAATTGAGCAGGACAAATAGCATATTGAACAAATCATACCGTTTATGTAGTACTCCACAGCAAAAGTCCCCCATCTCTGCAAAGAAACAAGAAAGGAGGTATTTTCTCATGTGTCTTCTCTAGGGCCAAGTTGGATCTTTATAACTTTGTAGCATTCGACTTTAGTGGTTTGGTTGTTTTTGTTTACATTGTTGAAATCACTACATGTACTGTTTTCCTAAGTTGTGGTATTGTAGGATCAGACACCTCATGCTGGAAGGGACCTTAGAGGCTGAGTCAGACTCTCTCATTTTATAGATTCTGTTCATTTGACTTTACATCCTTTCATACAAGTTGTCTCATGGTCTTCTCTATTTCCTTTTGTTCATTGTTATAGGATAGTGATTTCCCATTACCTTTATGTATACAGCTTATTTAGCCATCCTCCAATAGGTGGGCCTTTACTTTGTTCTTAAATGAGGTTTTAACTTGATTCAGAGACTTCTCCTGAGGAGGGTATCTGCAAATGATGTCACGTTGCTAAGGCCTTGATTTCACCATTTCCTTTATGGCTTTAAAGTCTGATCTATAGTTAGCAATTCTCACAGTTATAGGCATGACTTTCCACCTCAAGCCATCTCGATGTCCAGCTGCAGCAAATGCAGGGAACCCCCCTCCCCCACCTTTGCTGCCCCCATCATGTCTAGGTCTTAATTTCTTGTTTCATGAGGATTTCCAAGACTAATTGACTGAAACATGTGAGAGATTACTGGGAGGAATGGGCCCAGAAGAAGCTAAGCGACTCCAAGCTAAGCTGCTGAAATGTCTAAAAATGTACAGCTGCCTGAGCTCCCAGTGCTTACAAGGATTCTGGCAGGACCTTTGTCAGGGTAACTGCTGCTGCAGCCCTGCTGAATGTTTGGGTAAGAGTCATGGTCTTTTTCTGATAGGAACTCTTGAAGGCAAAGTGACAGATGCTGATGGGGAATATAATACACAAGGCACCACTCTGCCGTCATAAATAACAGTGAATTGTTGCAGATCTTGCTGAGTTGTAAATCTTTGATTCCCAGAGGTATTTCTTTGGTATCTGTGGTATAAGTTGAAATGGTGTGTGTGTGTGTGTGTGTGTGTGTGTGTGTGTGTGTGTGCGTGCGTGTGTGTGTGCGCGTGTGTGTGTGTGTGTGTGTGTGTGTATCTAGAAGCAGCACATTTGGTAGAAAAGAGCAAATGGATAGTGACTGCTTTCTAAACAGCTTGGGGAAAGTTTGGTTGATCTAGGTGGGTGATCTCTTTTTGAGGGAGAGAGGCAGAGAGAGAGAAAGAGAGAGACATTTACACAGAGACAGAGAAACAGAGGGAAACACAGAAAGACAGAAAAAGAATCATAGAGAGAAACACAGATAGAAACAGAGGGACAGAGACAATGAAACAGAGACTGAGAAACAGAGAAAGAGGCAGAGACAGAGGCAGAGACAGTAAAAGAGACACAGAGAGAAAGAGACAGAAAAATACAGACACATGGAGATAGAGATAAACAGGGAGGGAAATGCAGGCCTGCATGTGCACACACAGACGAACACACACACACACAAATAAGGAGAATGAGAGAGACAGAGAGATAGAGAACTTATAAAAACTGATAATGGAAACTAATACCACCCACAGCACAGAGAAAATAAACACTGTCCAGGAGAGACATTGTTTTTAAATACTGGGATTGTATGTTTATATTTTTATCCAACCCTAAAGCAAATCTTTCTAATGGAAAGTTTGTTAATCATAGTAATGGTGATGCCAATGATGCTGATGGTTGTGGTGGTGGTAATGCTGATGTGATAGCATATATGCGTATAAAGTGCTTTAAGGTTTTACAAAGTGCTTTACAAATATATCATTTGAGTCTCATGGCAACCCTCTGAAGTAAATGCTATTTTTTTACAAATGGGGAAACTGACAGAAGTTAAATGACTTGACCAGATTCACATAGCTACTAAGTTTCTGAGACCAAATTTGAGGGAGGGAGAGAGAGAGACAGAGAGAGAGACAGAGAGAGACAGACAGACAGACAGAGACAGACAGAGACAGACAGAGACAGAGAGAGACAGAGACAGAGAGAGACAGAGAGACAGAGACAGAGAGATACAGAGACAGAGAGACAGAGACAGAGAGATACAGAGACAGAGAGACAGAGAAAGAGACGGAGATACACAGAGACAGGGAGAGAGAGAGAGAGAAAGAGAGAGAGAGAGAGAGAAAGACAGAGGGGGATAGAGACAGAGAGATCTTTCTGGGGAGGTGTTTAAGAAATTCAATAGAGCCCCATGTTTCTGGAACGTGTTAAGTGCAGACTGCCTATATTATGGGGGAGATGGCAAGATGACCTCTTTTATCTTTTGAAGCTTGTGGATGTATTCGTGCTTATGGATCACTCTTTAACAATTCAACAAGCATTTCATAAATACCTAAAATATGCCTGACATTGTGCTAGTCACAAGAGGGGAGGAGTGCAAAAACAAAAAAAACCCAATCCTTACTTTCAAGAAGCTTACATTCTCTTGGGAGATTCAACACATAAAAAGATAAATAAATATGAAGCAATTCTAGGAGTAGGAGACACTAACTTTTAAGGGGAACAGAAATGTTTTTTTCTAGGAGGTTTAAGTCAGAAAGGAATAAATGCATATCACTCAAAACTCTTAATCCTCACTTCTCAATGCAGTGAGAAAATAAACTTGAAAAAAAAATAAAGAAAGAAAGAGCAAAATTGATTTTAGCCTAGTCATAGAGTAGACTGGGAATGCCTGTAACAGGGCCCAAATGGGTCTGGTTCATTTTGGTGGATTTCTTCCTACTGGCCTGTAGCTCAAATGCAGAAAACCTGGGTAAATGACTACTTAATGCCATCTTATATACTGACACCAACTCCTCATACTAACATGTAGCTCACAAAATTTTAAAAAAGCAAAGTTATGTAAAGGCCAAATCAGTGCTAGACAAATCCTTTCTGATTGTCAGACAACTGGATCATAAGAGCATATCATCACAGATCTAGATCTGGAAAGGACCTCAGAGGCGCTCTAGGTCATCCCTCCCTCCATTTTACAGATGGGGAAACTGAGGCACCAGATTACGTTCTCTGTCTAAGGTCACACAGCTAGTAAGCATCAGAAGTGGGATTTGTATCCGCACCCTCTAATTCCAGATTCAATAATCTTTCCATTGTTCTGTGTTCTTTTTCAGGAATTTACAAAGCACCTTAGTTTCTCTCTATGTCTGAAATCTCAAAGAATCTCACTAAGGCAACTGGGTGGAGTTATGTAAATCATGCTAAGATATTACTAGCCACAAGGGTAGTGGGGAGAGTGGGAGGAGGCATCACCTAGCCTACTCCCCAATCCTGATTCTCTAGTGTATGGTTTATGAATTTCTTCAGGACATAGATACTGCAAGGGCATATTGATATTGATTCCAAAGTCATAAGCTATAAGAAGTGAAACATACATTAGAGACAGGCTAGTTCAATCTCCTCTTTTAGCAGATGAGGACAATCAGGCCCAGTGATATTATGACTGGCTCAAGGTCCCATAGTTGGTAAGTGTCATAGAAGAGACCATGGAGCACATACCTCCTAATTGTTAATCCAGTACTCCCTCCAACACATCTTGCGTTATGTGTGCAGTTTCCCCCTTTACCTCTATTTGATTGGGAGGAAAATATGTATTCACAAGTGAACAAAAATATTTATCCCTCAAGGACAATTTTTATTTTCTTAATTAAAGGTTATAACATACCTTCTAATAGTTTCTTTAGTAAACCAACAAATATTAATTAAGCACCTATTATGCAATAGGAAGAGCAGCTATGTAGCTCAGTGGAAAGAGTGCTGGGCCTGGAGTCAGGAAGGCCAGAGTTCAAATCGGGCCTCAGACACTTACTAAGTGTATGACCCTGGGCAAGTCACTTAACCTCTGCTTTAATCCACTGGAGAAGGAAATGGCAAATCACTTTAGTATCTTTGACAAGAAAACCCCATGGGTGTCATTGGCATGTTATGGTCCATTGAGTCATAAAGAGTTGGACATGATTGAACAACAACATTCTACATCAGGCCTTGTGCTAGGCACTGGAGATACAACAATAAGGAACTAAATAATCGGGGTGGAGCCAAGGTGGCAGCAGACAAGCAGGAAAACTCCGTGGCTCCCCCCCTAACCACCTCAAGAACTAAATAATCTACTCTCAAGCAGCTTTATTCTAACAGGATAGAGAACACTTACATCCATAAGTATATGCAGAATATATAATGTATATATATATAATACAAATATATACATATACACATAAATACACACATATACACACATACATACACATACACACACATACACATATACACATACATACACCTATACCTACATATACAATACACACATATATACCCACATACACACATATACACACAATACACATACATACATGCCCATATATACATACATGTGTAAATGTGCACATTTACATGTGCACATTTGGTAGACATGGTAGTTTGAGGGGGAGGGCATTAGAAGTTGAGGGTATGAAGGAAGACATCATGTAGAAAATGGTGCCTGACTGCATGTTAAGAGGAGTGAGCTACTCCACGAGGCTGGGTGAAGGAGGGAGGACATTCCAGGCCTGGGGGAGAGCCAGTGTAAAGGCACAGAGATGGGAAAACTGATTCATTCTATGGAGTCTCTGTAAAAACTGAGGTGCAGGCACAATCCTCTCAGTTTTGCTGTTGTTCTTGTTGAGTTATCTCTCAGTCATATTCCAACACCTTGTAACCACATTTGGGGTTTTCTTGGCAAAGATACTAGAGTTTTCCTTCTCCAGTTCATGAAGGAATTGAGGCAAACAGGGTTAAGTGACTTACTCTGGGTCACATAGCTGGTAAGTGTCTGAGGCTGTTTTTGAACTCAAGCCCTCCTGACTCCAGTTGCAGAGCTCTATCTACTTCAGCCCCTGTCTACTCCATACAATCCTCTCAGCAGAAGTACTGAAACTGGCACAGAATGTTTCAGAACTGGGCCAGTATGTTACTATAGCTTCATGAAAACAGGGGTTAACAATCCTTTCTCTTCAAAGGGCTAGCCTCCGGTGTAGTGCAAGTTGAGTTTAGTAGCCTGCTTCCAGCATCTCAGTGCTGGACCTTCTCCTCCTGGTCTTACATCATTCGGCTTACCCCATTGTCTACCTCAGTTTAGAGTCAAGAGTTCTGGGGTGAGCGAGGGGAATAAGGCCACTGGATGCCATAGCTTGTCTGGTTAGGTCTGGCCAAGGGACCAGAGACTGCTGATTTTTGCTTTAAAGCAAAACATGTCAAGCCATGAGCTATGATACAGGACTGTTTTCTTATCTTTGCCAGATTTCTGTTTTGCAGTTATAGAAATATGCTTGCCACACCCATGGTGCTCTTGGGACCATTGTTTAGGATGACTGGACAGTATCACCACATGACACTGATTGCCTCTGATATTCAGCAGCAGAAATCCGGTCCAGAATTCCTGATTGTAGAGTAGTTGTTCTTCCAGGGATAGTTTAAATATGTTTTAAAAGCTTTTGGCTGCAAATGATGGTGCTATGTTAGAAATCTAGTCATTGGTGAGGGAGAGGGAAGGGAATGGAAGTAGGAGTGTCTAGGAGCATGATTGTAATTGCCAAATCTCATGGCTTCTAACTCTACCATATGCCTCTCCTACAGCCTCTTTTCTTCACTCACATAGCCATTACCCTGGTTCAAGGTCTTGCCTGGGCTATTTCATTTGTTCCTAAATGGTCTCTCTGCCTCAAATATCTACCCACCCCAGTCTAACTCTTCTAACTACCATAGTGATTTTCCTAAAGTGCAGGTCTGACTATAACACTCTCTGCTACTAAATAAACTTCGGTGGCTTTCTATTACCTCTGGAGCAAATATAAACTTTGTTGAGCATTTAAAGCTCTTCACACTTTGATCCCATCAATGAATGAAAAGGCATTTAAGTGCTTACTATGTGCCATGAGTTTTGCTTAGCTTGGAAATGTAAATATAACATAGAGGCAAACTCCTTCCAGGAGCTTACATCCTAATAGGGGAAGACAACATATATCGGAGAATGGTGACCAGGGCAGTGTTTTGATCTGGGAAGTCACAGATATGATGAATGGAGTTACAGGCCAAGTGATTGATACACTTTTTTAGGAGGCATGCTAGTAGAGATTTGATTTGTATTCCCAGAACAAAAGGTGGAAAGCAGTGGGCAGTATGGCACAAGGAGGAGTATAGCAGGAAGATAGCCAGAATGAAGCATGGTCAGAAGGCTTGGTGGTGCTAGATATAGTGGGCTATGCCAATTTGTGCTTACATGGCCACTTATCTGGAAAGTAAGCCCCCAGTAGTGGTTCTAAAGCCAAGTGTCATAACCCTTCCAGGGCATGGTATCTATAGCTCTAATTCAAGGAATACAGCAATACTGCATGGTTCTGCAATGCAATTGCAATTTATGCAATGATTTCTGGGGTGAAGCTAAGCTTTCTTTTTTTTTGAGGTAATTGGGGTTAAGTGACTTGCCCAGGGTCACATAGCTAATAAGTGCCTGAGGCCAGATTTGAATTCAGGTCCTCTTGACTCCAACGCTGCTACTCTATCTGTGTGCCACCAAGCTGTCCCATGAAGTCAACCTTACAAGTCTTACTACACATTACTTTCTTTTCTCCGTGGCCTTTGCATGCTGGTTTTCTTGTTCTTCACATACAACACTATCTCCTGTCTCTATACCTTTGCATTGACTGTTCCCCATGATTGTATGTCTTCATTACTTTTGCTTCTTCAAATCTCTGGTTTCCTTTAAGATCTAGCTCACCTCTTAGAGTCGACATCAGATTTTTTCTGTTCTCCTCTGCTGTTAATGTCTTTCCCTCATGGTAACCTTGAATCTGATACAGTGTGCTTTTCATATACCTATATATTATGTGCATATTCTTCCCCCCTCCCCATTATAGAAAATAAGTTCTTTGAGGGCAAGGACTGTTCCACTTTTGTCTTTGTATCTCTAGCACCTGGCATTGTACTTGGACCTTGAGGTGCCTAGTAAATTCTTATTGGCTGATTGATTTTTAGTTCACATAATTGCATGCTTAAATGAAGGTCAACACGGTGTTGAGTCCTTAAAGGTTCTAGGTATTTAACCATTGAGAGCAGAGATATTCAGTCACTGAAAACAAATGAGGCAGATTGAACTGGATCAATATAGGACACAGAGGACAGTAAATTAGAATCAAAGAATGAATGAATGAAAAAAAATTAAGTGCTTACTATGGGCTAAGCACTGTGCTAAGGTGCTGGGGATACCAAACCAACCTTAAAAAAAATCAAAATAATCCTTTGCCCTCAAGGAGTTTATTTATATACAAATAGCAGTAGACAACATATGTAGTGGAAGGGTGGTCAGAGAAGAGTGTTTTAGTTTGGAAAATTGATGGGATAGGGGAGCCCTAGGGAAGTAGATTGACCTATCTTTTCTAGGAGCAATGGAAGTGTAATTTGGCTTCCAGCCAAGCCTGGGGAGCTGCCATGTATACAGAGAGAGACATGATTATTTATTAGTGGAAAGAAGGCTGAACAAAATGCAGCATATTTGTGTAAGGGATTTATTGAGTTGGTTCCAGAGCTTCTAAAGAGGGCACTCTAAGGAGATAAAGGATAAAGACTTGAAAATAGCAAACATGCGTGGAAAGCAGGACCGGCTTGAAATTCTAGAGACTGCTAGAACGGTCCTCCCTTGGATGAGAGTGTTTTTTTCTCTTTTGATTTGAGGTGAGATTTCACCTCCCTCTCATCTGAAGAGCTCATTCACTTGTGCATTTTCTAATACATTCTAGAGTCTGTATAACTCTTCCAATTTTTATTTGCTGTTTTGCTTGAATAATGAGTTTACTCAATAGGAGCTATTTGTAATAGTATTTTGTGTAATTAGCATTTGGTGGGAAAGAGTTTAAATGTCAAGAATAAACTAAGGGCTACTTTCCCCCTTAAAACAGACCAGATTTTCCCTCTAAACTAAGACTTGCATCCCTAGATCATAGATGTTTGAGGGGACAGATAAATATAATTCTAGCTTAATATCCCTCTGAGATAAAAGAAAATAGTGCCCAGAATCTGGGACCTGCCTCTTTCCCCCAATCCCAACCCCCACTTCCTTGGCTCTCTTCCTCTCTATAAAAATAGGCAAGATCATTTCTATCTACACCACTCACAATGTGTATATGTACATTTAGATAATTCTTATGGATACATCTTATCATAAAGTACTATATCTTACAATAGAATTTATATGATTATGGTTTTAGAACTAGAAAGTTGGGAGGGGATGGGAAAAAGAAGATAGTTCATAGAGAGTGCTGATTTAAGTGAAGCATGGAAAGAGCGGGATAGACATACTGGGCCATGTGAGGGATTTAACATCCAAGGCCCAGCAGTATGGTTCCAGAGCTGAATGGATTAAGTCTATGGATTCAGAGGGTAAAGTGACAGAATAAGAGACAAGAAGATGGCTGAGGTCCAAAAGATCTCCTTGGAGGGATCTTAGAGGCCATCATTTCTAACTACTTCATTAACATTTTTATTGATGTCTTTTGTTTTAAAATTGCCTTCATTTTCTAATATATTTCTCTTTCTTCACTATTCAGTGATGCATCACTTAACCCCCCCCCCCCCAAAAAAAAGAGGGAAAAAAATAGCTCGGTAAAGTCAAACAATTCATTAGCTGAATCTGACAATATAGGTTATATTCCATACCCATAGTCTTTTATCTCTGTAGGGAGATGCATTTTCTAAATTCTTCTCCAGGGCTAGACTTGGTATAATTATACAGTGTTCAGGGTTTATTGTTTTCCTTTTCATCTCCATTGTTGTATTTATTGTGCATGCCCATTGTTTTCCTGGTTCTGTTCATTTTACTCTTCATCAGTTCACACAGATCTTCCCAAGCTTTTCTGAATTCTTCATATTCTTTGCTTCTTATAGTATTATATATATATATATATATATCGCTTTTTGGAGGGGGGGAAGACAAGGCAATTGGGGTTAAGGTTATGTGACTTGCCCAAGGTCCAAGGTCACAAGGTTAGTAAGTGTTTTGAACTTAGATCCTCCTGACTCCAGAGTTGGTGCTCTATTCACTGTGCCACCTAGCCACCCCTATAATATACTCTATTACATACATGTACCACAATTTGTATAGTCATCCACCAATTGATCAAAATCTACCTTTACCCCCCTCATTCTTTGCTACCACAAAAAGTGGTACCATGAATATTTTGGTATATATGGGACCTTTCTTTCTATCTTTGGCCTCATTGGGGAGAGTATAATAACTACCTAGCAACAGCATCTCCAAGGCAAAGAAAAAAATAATATGGACACTTTAGTCACTTTTTTGTATGATTCTAAATTGCTTTGCAGAATGGATGGACCAATTTACAGCTCCACCAGTAGTGTATTAGGGAGCCTCTCTTTCTGTAGCTAACACTATAGTCTAATGTTTGACTGTTCCCAATCTTGGCCAATTTTTTTGACATGAAGTGAAAAGTTAGTCATTTGGATTGTATTTCTTTTGATACTTGTTATTTAGAATATTCTTTCATGTACTAATTCTTTCAATTAACAAACGAAGAGAGGGAACTTAGGAAGGCTAAGTATCTTGTTCGAATTCAACTGATAACAAGCGTAAAAGATGGAATTTGTCCCCGTGTTCTCTGATTCCAGATTTGGTGCTCTTTCCCTTGACTTTTTGGAGTCCTGACTCAGCCCTAGTAGGCCTTCACCCACACAGTCCTGTGCCACAAGATTTCTGGCTACTACTGAATATGAATCTTCATGGTTAAATTGCTTTCAGACTCATTCAAGTTGGTTAATTTTTCTTTGTTTGGTTTAGATTGGTCGGCTGATCATTGGCCAGAATGGCATCTTGTCCACCCCTGCTGTTTCGTGTATTATCAGGAAGATCAAAGCAGCTGGTGGAATCATTCTTACTGCCAGCCACTGCCCTGGAGGACCAGGAGGAGAGTTTGGAGTCAAGTTTAATGTTGCTAATGGAGGTAAGTACATTTAAAATAAATGAAACATATTTATATATCTGAAATACTGGGAAATGGGTGGACATATGATGTCCACTTACCTCTTTCCCCCCTAATAGTTGGTCAACAAGCATTTGTAGTACTATGTTAAGTGCTAGGGATATAAAGAAAACGTAAAACATGATCCTTGTCCTCTAAAAATTCACATTGTAATGGGAAAGATTTTTTAAAATTTCTTTTTAATTAAAAAAAATTATTATTTAACATTCTTTAAAAAATATTTTATTTTTTCAATTATCCATAAAACAACTTTTAACATTCATTTAAAAATTTTTTTGAGTTTTCAATTTTCTTCCTCCTTCTTTTCCCTCCCTGCTCCCTTCCCCATTGAAAAAGCCAGCAATTTGATATAGGTTATACATGTGTAGTCATGTAAAACATATTTCCATATTAGTCATGGTATGAAAGAAAACACAGACCAAAAATACCAATGGGAGAGATTCTTAATAGAATTAAAGATTCATGTAATTTTAGAGTCAGAAAAGATTTTGGAGATCACCTAGTATGGCAGTCCTTTACCTTTTTTATATCACAGACACTTTTGGCAGTCTGGTGAAGCCTATGGACTTTCCAGAATAATGTTATTAAATGTATAAAATAAAATACACGGGATTACAAAGGAATATAATTACATTGAAATACAATTATCAAACCATTTTTTAAAAATCCATGGACTCCAAATTAAGCATTCTTTATCTAGTTCAAAGTCTTCATTTTACAAATAAGGAAACCAGAGACTAGAGAGATTCAATGACTTATTCAGGATCACTTCTCTCTCCCTCTTTATATACACATATATATGTGTGTATGTATATATATATATATATATATATATATTTATGATCTAAGATATGTATCAGAACATTAAAAGCACTCTGAAAACCTTAAAAATTACCTAAACTAGAGTGATGATAAAGAAAATGAAAAAGAGGACATTTGTGAGATACTTCAAAAAAGAACAGACAGGATGGTCATAAATATACTTAGAAATTGTGGGAGGGATCAAAAATGACTGTGAGGTTTTGAGCCTGGGTGATGATGATGTTCTTAACAGTAATAAGGGTCATAGGAGAAATCTTTAGGAAAAGTAAGATGATTAGTTCAGTGTTTGAAAAGTTGAATTTGAAGAACATCTAGGTAGAATTGTTCAAAAGGCCCTCGGAAGTGCCGAACCTGGAGCATTTGAGTGAGATTCAGGTAGAGATAGAGATTTGGGATTCATCCGTCTAAAGGTGATAACAACACACAATAGTGAATGAAATCATCATGGGAAAGAGAGTACGGAGAGGAAGGAGGCTTAGGAATAGAACCTGGAGAAAGCCAACAATTAAGGGGCAAAAGAAGAGGAATCGGTTTGAGACAGAAAAATAGCCATGATGGTAGAAGAATTATTATTATTATTTTAATTTTAATTTATTTTCTTGGATACATCATTCGTTTCCACAAGGTTTTGAGTTACAGATTTTCTCCCCTTTTTGCCCCTACCCCCCAGCCCAGAACATTGATCCCACTGTAAGGCCCCTCCCACAATCTGTTCCCTTTTATGCCCTCCTCCAACACCCCTCTAGCTTTCTA
>CM053599.1:145327615-145338472 GCA_028646575.1 Pseudocheirus occidentalis
GTGGGCAGACCTGCCTGGAGACAGATAGAGGAGCAGTGTCTTGGTTCCTAAGACCATCAGAAATATGTGTTTTCTGATGGTCTTAGGCAACCCTGTTCGACTCCCAAAGGGGTCGTGACCCACAGGTTGAGAACTGCTGGACTAGTAAGTGCTGGCAATACAATGATTTCCTATTTACACTAAAGAAATAAAAACTAGGTTGACTATTACAAAGTGGCTTCCCACTTGTTTTAAGTAATAAAGTTAAATATTATTGCATAGTTAACCCATGCCTCCTGACATTTCCTAAGTTTGACGTGATACTGGCCTGTGTTGACCAGCCTGTTGATCATATAAACATGACCAAAAAGGGGGAGGGACCTGCTACATTTCAGTTCAATGAGATTTCTTACTTACAAGGTTCTTAACTTACAAGGTTATTTCTTGACATATAAGTGATTTTGAGAAAGCATCATCATGTTGTCATGTTCATTCCCAGTATCCTGAGAATAACTGGGAATAACCTCAGAGTGGATTTGTTTTGAGGCATCAAAGTAGAAAATGAGAGGCTGCTAATTATTGACACACTTGAAGAGTATGCACAATTCCTTTTCCTTCCTGTCTGAAGTTAACTTGGCAACAGAATTGACTGAGGACTGAAGCTCCCAACCCCACTTCCAATCCCTCTCCCACCTCAATCCCTCTCCCTCCTTTTCTGTCAATGTATCAACAGCAGAAAGCCTTTCTTTTTAGCACATGATGTGCTGAGCAAGGAGACTCAGTCCTCTGCCACTCTCCCTGGGGTTGCCTTTGAGACAAATACAAAAGTTCATTTTCCTTATGAAGCCACGAGTAGTCCTTGTTCTTTACAGCATACTTTCTATCTTTACAAGAAGTCTCTCCAGATGGTGAATGGAGTCCACCAGAATAAGAGATTCTGTCCCTATTCCATCCTGCCCCCTAACACACACACAAAGTCATTTTTTTTGGAAATGTGCAGTAGTCACATCTCACTAAATGGTTTTTTTAATTTAAAAAAAATTTAATATTATTAATACAGTATTTATTTGTCTTCCCTCTGTCAAACCCTGAGCCCAGGCTTTCCCCAGGGTTTTCTTGTAAGATTGAGGTGGAGGTATGAACAGGCTGGAAGAGACATGGAAGAACCAGGAGGACAAGGAGGAACATTTAGGAATGTAGGGGGATAGAAATGGCTCCATCATATGGCAAAGAGGATGAGGAAGGCCACCATAAGGGAAAAGAGCCCCATGGCCTCAGACAGGACAAAGCCTAGGATGGTATAGTGTAGAGGACCACAGGCCAGTGGGGCTCTGACCCTAACGGCTGAATAAGCCCTCTCAGCTAAAGATCCTGCTACCAGGCCCAGATCGGTTCCCCACCCCCCAGAAAGGCTCACAGGCATGAGCCTGATGTCCTCATGAGAAGCATGATGTGTGCTCCCAGCTTGGGGACAAGGATGCTCGCAGTGTTCTCAAGGTTATAGAGAACAGCACTAAACTGAGAGTTAGAAGTCCAGGGCTGGAGTCCCACTTCTGCCAATTATTACTTGGGATGCCACTTGTCACTGATAAACAATAGACAAGTCATTTTGTTTCAGTTCTTATATTTGTTTAATGGGGGATTTGGACTAAATGATCTCCATTCAAGTCAATTCAGTAAACATTTATTAGCCACATGGTGTGTCAGATTCTGGAGCAGTTTCTCACTCTATCTTCTGTACCTTCCAGGTCTATTGTTCCATATTTTATGATCCCCTTGATTCACAGATAAGAAGAAAGGCTCTTTGATCTGCTTATAAGAAAGCTAGATTATGGGCAAAAATCTTGATAAAGATGGTAGCTATCTGTTGACCCTTACTAGACACTGAGATTAAAATACGATGTGCTCTCTAGCCAGAACCTCATCTCTCTTTCATAGTATCTTGGGCTCAGCCTCTGGGTCCCAGGATTTTTATAGGTGAGCTTTGCTTTATCTTATTGGGGACTAGCTCCCTCTACTCCTACCCTGTGCCACTTTTTAGCCATAATCATATCACTTCTTCTGCTCCTGCCATTATCCTCATCTTGCTTCCACTACAACTTTGAACTACTGCTCCTAGATCTACAGGCTCTACATAAATGAGTTTTTACCTACCCTAGTCCTCTTTCTACTTTATACATTGACTTCCCCATTTGAAAATAATCTTCTTGAGGTGAGGACTATTGTGCTTGCTTGTGTTTTTGTCTCCAGAACCTAGCACAGTGCCCGGAACATTTCAAGCACTATCCCATATGTTCCAAGATGTTCCATATGTCTATCCATCTAGCTATTATATTCTGATAAAGCCATTACTTTTAAGGTTAGTAACCAACTCCTCAGTCATCCAGGCTAATGAATCAGTAACTGATTTATTTGTTAACTAAAGGTATAACTTTAAAAGAACACGACCGTCATCAAAAACCATTTAGGATTGGTTAAAGAATAGAAAAATAGATCAATGGAAGATTCTAAAATCGCTGAACTTGATAACCCATTGTTCAATAAGCCTGAAAACATAAATTACATAGGAAAAACTCCCTATGTTGCAAGAATTTCTGGGAAAACTGGAAAGAAGTCTGGCAGAAATTAAGTTCGGTCCAACATCTTACATCATATACCACAATAAATTCAAAATGAATACTGACCTGAATAGTAAAGATTAAACCAGTAAAGAATTAGAAAAGAACCAGATTAGCTATCTTTCACAGCTGTCTTTAGAGAATGAATTCTTAATCAAATGATAGAAATAGGTGATGACAAAAGATAAAATAATTGTTACTACATGAAAATGAAAAGTTTTTGCATTAACAAAAGTATTGCTACTAGAATAAGAAAGAAGAGGATAACTGACAGGCTTCAAAATTAGAAGGGATGTCTATGTCTATGTGAAGACTTCTTCCCAAGGAATGGGTGGACAAGAAAAATTTGTTCCAACAGCCATGAAGGCTGGCTGAAGCAGGCACTGTGGAATGCATAGAACTTGGTCAGACATAGAAGATGCCAAGGTCACACACTGCATCCTGGGCCATTGCCAGTCACCATGACTTTTGTCTTGCTACTGGATTTCAATAACTCTGGAAGAGAGTAAGACCCATGACTTTGTGCAACTCTGCAGAACTTAAATCCAACTTACATGCAAGTCAAGACATCACACTTGGGACGTCATGGTCTTCTTTGAAAATGAAAGATAAACAATAACAACATTTGTAATTACAACAGGGGACTGGAGAAAAAAATCTTTGTCCCAAATACATCTGATGAGGATTTGCTATCCAAGAAATATGCAGGCCTAAAAGCCACCTCCCAATAGATAGGTTGTCAAAGGATCTCAACCAACAGTTGTCAAATAGACGGGCAAACTATCGGCAATCATATGAAAAAAATGCTCCAGGTTACAATAAGAGAAATGCGCCACACAACCAGCAAACTGGCAAAGATATCGAAGAATGGAAATAGTTCATGTTGGAGCCGTTGTGGAAAGATGGAGATGCTAATGCAGACATTTACAAGCTTTTAAAAGTTTCTACTCATTACAAGACTAGAGGTGAAGAAATAATGCAGATTGAACTTCCAGGAGCTTACAATTTAATAAGAGGCAAAAAGATACGTAAATAATTGACTATAATAGAAGGAAAAGTATGATATAGGCAAAGTGTTATTTAAAAAAACTGATGAGAGTTCACTTTCATCTGGACATACGAGGGAAGGGCCAGGGAAGATCTCATGCAGGAGGTGGCATGTGAGTAGGATTTTGAAGGAAAGAATGTCCATAACCAATCAAAGACAGGGGAGAGAGGACCTCAAAGGATCATAGATTTAGAACTTAAAGGGGCCTTAAAGGCCATGGGGTTTAATACCTTTATTTTACTTTATTTGTCTTTTTTTTTTTAGAAGGGGGAAGGCAGGGCAATTGGAGTTAAGTGACTCGCCCAAGGTCAAACAGCTACTAAGTGTTAAGTGTCTGAGGTTGGATTCAAACTCAGGTCCTCCTGACTCCAGGGCTGGTGATCTATTCACTGAGCCACCTAGCATTCCCAATACCTTTATCTTATAAATGAGGAAATTGAGCCCTAAAGAGGTTAAGTGACTTGCCCAGGGTCACAGAGTTACTGTTTATAACAGGACTTGAATCCAGGACTGCCTGTCCGATTCCAGTGATCCATCCACCACTTTATGCTGATGCTTGTCACTAACTTGACATAGCCTGGACTTCTGGAACTCAGTTTTCAGTCGGCTGTTTTGATGTGGTGATCCAGTTTTGCAGTCCTCAGGCATCCCACTCCTACTCAGTTCCCCAAACTAGGAAGGAATCAACTAACACTAAGGATGCTCCTCAGCCCAATCTCTTGCACAGATGCTTAGTGGATAAAAGCACTGACTCTGAAGTCGAGAAGGCCTGGATTCCAATCCCACCCCATGATGATTTGCAAGCCATTTTATCCCTCTGGGCCTGACTCCCTATCTTTAAAATGAGGCCAAAGGTTTAGATGACTTCATTGTCAGACTTTCCTCTGGAATATGGTTTTCAAGTCTGAGTAAAATAGTTTAAGCTGGAAAATGTCCAGAAGAAGGCAACCAGGATTGTAGGAAGGAAGGAAAGGAAGAAAACACGCACTTATTTACCACCTGCCATGTGCCTGGCTGGCACTGTACTAAGCATTTTACAAATATTAACTCAGTTGATTCTCACAACAGCCCCAGCAGGTAGGTGCTATAATTATCCCCATTTTACAGTAGAGGAAACTGAGGCAGGGGGAGTTTTAATGACTTGCTCAGGGTCACATAGCTAGTAAGTGTCTGAGGTTGAATTCAAACTCAGGTTTTCTTGATCCCAGGTCCAGCAGATTACCCATTTGGCCTCAGAAGCAGAAGCAGATGCTATGTGTGAGTTACCATGGAAGAAAATTCTGTATCCTGTGTTTTAGCCATAAGCCAGCCAGAAATAATTTTATTCAAAATATAAGTATTTTCTTCTGCTTAGAGAAATATCCAGACAGAATCTCCCCATGCCCTCAGACAGTTCTCTGACACAAGTATTTGGAAGTCACAATTTATAGGCCTCTTGAACACATTTTTTTTGCATAATTTTGGTTTGGGTTGTTAAATATTTACCAGGGCACCCTAGATCCAATCCCTCTTTGACCACTCCCTTCAAGGTTTCCCCTTTCCAAATGACTAGCAAAAGAGATTTCTCCAATAACTGAAGTAATCAAAGAGACCTCCCTCAGATCATTACCCTAATCCCTTCAGGGCATAGGAAAAGAAGGTACTACTTTTAGATAGGTCAATCAAAAGTCTCTTGTCCTTCTCAAATCCCTCCCTATGTCAGGGGGGAGCCCTTCCTGGATTGATCAGAAGAGATGGGAGCAGGAAAACTTTCCAGTTAAAGCAAAGTCATCACATCAGGATAACTTTTTAATTTTTTTTATTTAGAAGAATTTTTTCAATTAACAAGTGTTTGTTTTCCTTCCTTTCTCCTCCCTCCAGTGAAAAATAAAAATAAAAGTCTTATAACAAATATTCATGGTCAAACAAAACAAATCCCCACATTAGTCATGTTTAATAATCTGTGTTTCATTCTGCATCTTGGGTCCATTACCTTAAGTCCATCAACTATCTCTGTTATGAGGTGGGTAGCTTGCTTCCCTGGGCAGGTAGGTGGCTTAGTAGATAGAGAGCTAAGCTTGGGGTCAGGAAACTCAATTTTATGAGTTCAAATCCAGTCTCAGACATTTACTAGCAGTGTGACCCTGGGCAAGTCACTTAACCCCACTTGCCTCAGTTTCCTCATCTGTAAAAGGGTCTGGAGAAGGAAATGGCAAACCACTCCAGTATCTTTGCCACAAAAACCCCAAAGGAGGTCACAAAGAGTCAGACATGACTAACATGACTCAACAAAAACAAAAGCATGCTTCCTCATTAGACCTCTGGAGTTGGTCAATTCAAAAGTCTTTCAAAGATGTTTATCTTTATGCTGTGGTTACTGCATGAATTATTCTCTTGGTCCTGCTCACGTCCCTCTCCATTATTTCATGACAAGGCTTACCAGGTTTTTCTGAAATCATCCCATCTATTGTTTCTTATGGCATAATAATATTACATTCCATTTCTTAGTTTGTCCAAAATGGCGGCCAGGACTTTGTCTACTTCTACATTACAAAGTGGCAAATTTAGGGTTATTATCAGGATACTCTTCCTAATAATTAGAGTGGCTCATAAGCAGAAGTGGCTGCTGGGAGAGGTGGTGGGTTCTTTCTCCTGAAACCTTATCAACAAGAGGTTGGTCTACTACTTGTTGGTTACAGTGAGGATTCCTTCCGTGTATGGGTTGGATTAGATGGCAGCTAAGGTCTCTTTATACTCCCAAATTATGAGATTCTGTGACCTCTAAGGTCCCTCTAGTTCTGAATCTGTGGTTCATGTTCAGTGCCCCTGTTTTAAAAATTAGAGTTTTATTGACCACATTTGTTTTCTTCTCCTTCTTCTCTACTTCATCATCATCATCATCACTAACATTTATATAGTGATTACTATGTGTCAGGCATTGTGATATTATTATTATTATTATATTTATATAATATATAAATATTTATATATAATAATTATAATTATTATTTCCTTTGATCCTCACAACAACCCTGGGATGTAGATGCCATTACTGTCCCTATACAGTTTAAGAAACTGATGCCAACAGAAATCAAGTGACTTGCTTAAGGTCAGATTTTTGTCAGAGGTCAGATTCGAACTCAGGTCTCCTGACTCCATTTCAGACATTTTCTCCACTGCCGTACCTATTCATTTCCTGACGTATACCCTTCCCATTACCTAAAACCCTCCTCTCAAAGAGCCTTCCCTTGTAATAAAAAAGAACAATTAAACAAAACAAAGTGAACCAGCAAACATGTCCAACAGCATATGCAATGTTCTTTACCCATAGTTCTCTAGGTCCTCAAAGGAAAGGAAGGAGAGGCACTTCTTCCTCTATTCTCCAGGGTCAAGATTGGTCATTACAATTACACAATCAATGTTCAGTGTGCTGCCTTAGTGTTCTTTTCAATAATATTATTGTAATCATGGTGTTCCTTGTTCTCTTGGCTCTGTTTACTCTCACAACATGTCTTCCACATTTCCCTTAATTCCTCATATTCATCATTTCTCGTGGTGCAATAATATTCCATTACTTTAATATGACACAATCTGGCCATTTCCTAATGGACAGACACCCACTTTCTCTCCCTGTTTTTTCCTTTTACTAGCACAAAAAGTGTTGTAGCACCTCTATTTCTGAGATCATTTTGGGGAGGCCAAGTTTCTGAAGTATCTGGACCATTGAGGGATCTAATCTATTGAGCATTTTGCTTGTAAATCTTACCTCAACCCTGCCTATTACCTTCTGACTCCATTATGCTAGAAACAGTTGATTTTATTTATCTTGCTGCTCAATAATTTCTCTAAGAAAAAAAAAGTCTCAAGGGATATTATAAAGTCCAAAATAAAAGATGCATCCCTTTCATAAGAATGTGTTTATTGAAATTGGTTTATTGAAATATTGGTTCAATTAGTTCTTGGAAGAAAATCACATTTTCCTCCCTTTTTTGTTCCTGGAAGGGCTACAGGTGTTAAGAAATGAGTGAACGGTCATGTCGTCAGTTTGGATTCTATTGAATCATGACACTAGGGTCCATACTATGGAAAGGTAATCCAGACAAGTGTCACAGGTCTCTCTGATATCCTCTCCTAGGACAGAGGCTGGTGAAATAGGTTGTGATAGGACAAGAAAACCTGTATACAAGGGGCCTAGGAGAAGTGAAATGGTTTTTTTCTGTTTTTGTTTTTTTGCTTTTTGGAGGGAGGAAGGGCAATTGGGCTTAAGTGACTTGCCCAAGGTCACACAGCTAGTTTTGAAGAAGTAAGATTTTGATACTAATTTCACATACTTTCAGGTAACCTCCCACTATAGCCCAGTAGACTCCTTTAATCTACAGTCTTCCAGACATCTATATTTGGCCATTCTTCTGCCTGTTATTCCAATGCCAGTAATAACTACATGCTCCTAACTCTGAGACACCAAACATCTTCATGCTTCCTCCCCTCTTATTATTTCCTTTTGAATGACCTCATGTTTGGAGAAGGGTGAGGAGAATAGCACAGGTAACAAGGAGTAGTAATAACATGTCAAGTTTCTATGCTTCTTGACAGGTAGAGAAGCATTTTTTTGCTTCAATTCAATTAGTTTTCATTCATATTTGTGGAGCATATATACTGAGTATATTCCGGTGGGAACACAGAGTAGAGGAAAGTTACTCTCTGTTCTCTATGCTACAAATAAGACAACTTACATTAATAGAAATCTAGGTCTAAAAATATCAATAGTACATGCATCTGTCTCCAGAGTAAAAAGTTAGAGGCTGGTTCTGAGAGTGACCATTCTTCTCCATGACATTTCCTCTTGTATCCCTTGGGGACTGGGAGCCATCTCCAGTCATCTTGACCTATGTCTTGTCTCTAGGCTTCAATGATGCAGGAGGAGAGAGTGAGGCTGGTGACTGCACGGCCCTGCCTCACTTAAATCCAATTCAGTTCTAAGTGAAGACATCACCCTCCTGATGTCATTGATCCTCTTCAAGAGCAAAAGACAAATGACAACAACAAGGGGAATGTGGGGTACTCTTTTAAAGCAAACACAACTTGGGTTTGTAGAATAGTTTTGTGTTTCCAGCACTTCTACTTTGAATGTGAGCATTCTTTCTCTTATCCAATCTGAATGTATTAATCTAGGATTTAGGGAAGAGATTCATGGTGATGTCCTCTCTTCCTTTGGGTTCAGTGATATGTTTCCTTTCTTCTTCTTTCCCTCCCTCCTATTTTTTTTGTCTTTTTGGAGGGGGGAAGACAGGGAAATTGGGGTTAAGTGACTTGTCCAAGATCACACAGCTAGTAAATATCAAGTATGTGAGGCTGGATTTGAACTCAGGTCCGCCTAACTCCAGGGTTGGTGCTCTACTTACTGCACCACCTAGCTGTCCCTTTACCCCATATTTTTTATGGCTCCTTATCTATCACCATTGCTGGATTATCAATCATCTTGCCTCCTTTAAATTGGGTGTCTCCTATGGCTCTGCCTTCAGTTCCCTTCTTATGAATGAACTTCTTATGAGTTCTCTCAATAAACTTATCTACTCTCTTGGGTTCAGTTATCATCTCCATGCAGATGAGTCTAAAGTCTATGTATGTCACCATAATTGCTTTCCTAAATTCCAACCCCACCCCCTCCAGCTGTCTGACTACCATAATCATAAAATATCCCAAACTCAGCAGATCACTCAATAATCAATCAATAAGTATATATTAAGTACCTACTATGTGTCAGCAGTAGCCAAAGCAGACTGTAACCACCCCAGCAAGTCCATTCTTCTTAAGAACTATTTTTGTTGAGACAGCCATCAATTTTTATTTTTTTCTTTTTTTTTTTAAATTTAGGAGCAGCTGGGTGGCGCAGTGAATAGAGCACCAACCCTGGAGTCAGAAGGACCTGAGTTCAAATCTAACCTCAGACACTTAACACTTAATAGCTGTGTGACCTTGGGCAAGTCACTTAACTCCAATTGCCCTGCCTTCTCCCCTCCAAAATTTTTTTAAATTTACTATTAGTTTACGATATTCAGTTCCACAATCTCTTGAGTTCCAAATTTTCTCTCCCACTGTCTCCCACTCCTCCCCACTCATAGCAGCATGCAATCTGATCTAGGGTTTTGGGGGTTTTTTGCCTTTTTTGGAGGGCAATTGGGGTTAAGTGACTTGCTCAAGGTCACATGGCTAGTTTTTTGTGTTAAGTGTCTGAGACCGGATTTGAACCCAGGTCCTCCTGACTCCAGAGCTGGTGCTCTATTCACTGTGCCACTTAGCTGCCCCTCATATAGGTTCTACATATGCCTTCACATTAAACATTAGTCAAGTTGTAATGAAGAATCATAGCCAATGAAATGAATAACGAGAAAGAAGAAACACAGTGAAAAAGAGAGAGAGCAAATAGTTGCCTTCAATCTGCATTCAGACTCTGTCATTCTTTCTCTGGATGTGGACATCCCTTTCCATCACGAGTCCTTTTCAGTTGTCTTATGACCTTGCATTGCTGAGAGAGAGGAGCCCAGGCTATCAGAGTTGGTCGTCACACATATGATGTGTGATTGTGTACAAAGTTCTCCTGGTTCTGCTCCCCTCACTCAGCACCAGCTTATATAAGCCTCTCCAGGTCATTATAAAATCTGTCCACCGTCAAGTTTTCTGTCACCCACAGTCATACCCTCCAAGTCAGTCTTAAATTTTCTCTCTCAATTCAGCTGCCAAATTGTGTCAACAGGGCCTTGTACATGTTAAGCCCCTAATTAGTTTGTTGCAATCTGTGGCAATTACCTAGAACTATCATTTCAAAATGTAAACAGTTACAGTTAAGGGGAAAAAATGATCACAAGATCATAGATCCAGAGTGGAAGGGATCCTAGAAGCTACTTAGTTTAATCTGTTCATTTTACAGAAGAGCACACTGAGGCCCAAGGAGGTTAAGTGATTTGTCCACGGTCACAATAGGAGGTATCAAAAGTTGTATTTGAACCCTGGTCTTCCCACTCCAACTCTCCTTTTCCTTCTACCCTCCCTTTTCCTTCCTTCCTTCCTTCCTTCCTTCCCTGCTTCCTTCCTTTCTTTTTTCCTTCCTTCCTTCCTTCCTTCCGTCCTTCCTTCCTTCCTTCCTTTCTTCCTTTCTTCCTTCCTTCCTTCCTTCCTTCCTTCCTTCCTTCCTTTCTTTCTTTCTTTCTTTCTTTCTTTCTTTCTTTCTTTCTT
>CM053599.1:145338572-145354478 GCA_028646575.1 Pseudocheirus occidentalis
GTCTATAATTCTTCAACTATACCCATGAAGTCAACTTTCAAAGCAATTTATTTATGTTTAATTTTAGAGGATATTGGGATTAAGTGACTTGCCCAGGGTCACATAGTTAGTATAGTTAGTAAGTATCTGGGGCCACATTTGAACTCAGGCCCCTCTGACTATTTGTTGTGCCACCTAGCTGCCCCTTTCAAAGCAATTCGTAAAGGAGAAAATATGATATGGAAAAAAGTGGTGATTTGTGATATTTCATCTCATTAGCATGGAACTTAATTACTGTGTGAGAAAACTTGGAGGAGGAAACTTTCTAAAAAGACTAAAATAAGAGATTCTGGAAATGTCAATATGGAGTTGATATTCAGAGGCTGAGATTTTCAAACAGATTAGAGGGAGTGCACTTGAAGAGTTATCATGGTGTTCTGAGAAGGAACCACAAGAGGCCCATAATACATTCCTGAAAAGAGGATTTCTCAAGTTGTTGAAAAAATCTTCTATGCCAGTCATGCAGCCTCAATTAGAACTGACTCCACAGAACTCTCACAGATAGAAGCTTGAAGAAGAGACTGTTCATAGGAGATTGTTTCATGACATTTCAAGTACACAGATGTTAGGCAGGCTAGACAGACCATAATTTTATATATATATATATATATATTTGATTTTTTTTTGGAGGGCAGTTGGGGTTAAGTGACTTGCCCAATGTCACATGACTAGTAAGTGTTAAGTGTCTGAAGTCGGATTTGAACTCAGGTCCTCTTGACTCCAGGGCTGGTGCTCTATTCACTGCGCCACCTAGCCACCCCTGGACCATGATTATATAAAACCTATATTCTCCCCTTGACATCTACAAAAGCACAAAGGACAAATCATTCTTGGTCTTGCTAGGAAGAAAAAGTTGATCTCTTGCTGTAGCAAGACATCCATCTCTCTCCTTCCCTCCCTCCCTCCTTCTATCTCTCCTAAAATTAATTATTTTAAGCATTCTCTTTAAAAATAATATTTTATTTTTCTCAAATTACATGTTAAAACAATTTTCAATTTTTAAAAAAGTTTTGAATTCCAAATTCTATTTTTCCCTTACTGCCTCTTTACCTCCCTCCCTGGGAAGGTAAGCATTCTGATATAGATTAGACATGCAAAATCATGTAAAACATTTTCGCATTATTCATTTTGAACAAAAAGACTCAAAAAAAAGAAAGTGAAATACAGTATTTCATACAATATCAGTTCTGTTTCTGGAGGCAGATAGCACATTTTGTTTTTTGTTTTTTTAATCATGCATCCTTTGTGATTATCTTGGATTTCAGCATGACTTATCTCAGAGCAAAGCCACTAATGGGAAGGGTGAGGCAGTTTGTTTTCCAGAGCATCCCAGTCTCTGCTGCCAGAAAACTTTGGTATGGAGTCCAGTTCCTAGACCCTTGGTAGTTCACCTCACCTGTCAGAAATCATAAGGTCTTAGCTTCTATCTCTAATAGTCTTTTATCTTAGAACAGAAAAAAAGCAAATGTAGAGAGGCAAAGAAACATAGGCACCATGTCCTGAACCATGTATTGACCAGAGTGGGGCAGTAGGCAGCTGGAAGCAGGAACTCAGTGCTGCCACTTCTATGGCTCTCTCTACCTGAAGGCTTATCGAAGTTCATTCCTTACTCTCATCACCAGGAAAGAGAGAGTTCAATTTACCCAGTTAGTGACTTTTGCATCACACTTAGTTCTGGCTTAGTAATCAATCAAAAAGGCATGTAGTAAGTAGACTAGGTACAATCATAGAGGAAGCAGACATGTGCATGCTCTGAATGGGGAAACAGGACCCTTCCATTATTCATCATCACAAACTTCTAGGAGCAAACTCACCAGGCTTCTTCATGGCAGCAGGCAGAGCACACCCTCTGAGGGCAGGGCTCCCATTGGCCCACCCGATGATATGACTGTCTTTTCAGAATTAAGATCTTACCACTCCTCATTAACCTATACTTTTCCAGCAGTGGGTAGGAAATTCTCTGCTACCATTTTTACCAATTTTGCCAATTTTAATTTTAATTTTTAAAATAAAAAAATAAAAAAATAATTTGTGTGTTCCCTAAGCACTTAGGTATATAATTTGCACTGTTATTTGGAATGTATATTTCTTTTTAGTATTCATAGATTTTTCCCCTTGTATATTTGACCTTGTACCTCAGTTAAAATTTACTCTTAAAAAAGAAATTTCTCCTTTTTATGTTTTCTCTTTCCATGTTATTCCTCCCTTCTCCCACCATAGTACCAACAATAAGAGACTGCTCTGCACACATTTTAAGCTCCAAAAATTGCTTATTATTTGAATGGATGGCAGTCTGGATGAGTTGCAGTTAGAATCCTTGAATCCCAGGATGACCTTGCCCAGGAATCTAAGCCTTCTAACACCAGGGACACAATGACACTCTCTAGAAAACACCATGGAAACTGCCTGGCATTCTGACCATATCTTAGGCCATCTGTCTAACTAAAGGTGGCAACTGTGACAAAGAAGTGTCTGTAAGAGTGCTTAGGGGAAAGGGCCCAAAATTCACCAACTCACAAATTCTTCTGAGCCACCTGTTTTTCCTCTAGGATCTACAGCCTGTTCTCCACAGCTAATAAAGTAAATTAAGTCAACATTCTCCAGAACTGGCTCACCATACATGGTTATTGGCATTGGGAACATGACTATTTGGAAAGTTAGATTAAAACAAAAAAAAGATACAAATCAAATAAAAATAAATGAAAAAACACTCCTCCTGGAAGTTTGAACAATGAACAAGTGTTAAAAATTGCTATTTCTTTATTTTATTTCTAGCCTGAGGAGGGAGGCTAAGATTGCTGAATTTCATTTTTGGCTCTGACATTGTCTCTTTCTCTAGCTGTAGGGCAAACAGATACATAGTGTTATGTGACTTGCCCACCAAAAGCTGACTGAATAATTGGTTTCTTGAAATGCTGTCAAAGGATGAAAGAACCCTTGGAGAAACATAAAGAGTTTTGAAGATGAAAAGGACTAGGTAGATGTCTATATATCACTATATTTATTCAAATATATTCAGTGTTTATTTTTCTGAAAACAAAGGCATTAGAATTCTACTGTATTCATCTGTCAGGTTAGCCATCTGGCAAAACTCCAATTTCTGAAAAAGAAATCAATGCTCTATAATTGATCTGTATTTCCAATGTTATTCAAGTACTGATCCCTTTAGAACAGTTTCACAGGGAATGCTATATTGACAACTCATTGAAATCAACATGATTCAGGATTCATCAGCTTATTAATCATAACCGTGTTAGCTATTGTCTTTTTAAGGTACTATCCTTCATATGCAACAATTTGTTGCAGAGTTAAAGTGTGCTTTGTCAGTTCATTTGTTAGGGAGATAGACCTGCTCAGAGTTCAAAGTTAAATAGTTACTCTGACCCAGATATCTGAGATCATTATTGCTCTTTGAATGTGACAAATTGTAATGTGTTTAAATGACATATATACTGGAACTGGCCTGTGGCATATGATGAATATTATTTATTTTATCATAGACAGAAAATGAAAATTTGGTTACTCACCATAAGCTAAGATTGGGTCCATTCCCAGAGAAGGCTCCCAAGTAGAGTCTGAATCCTGGAAGATAAATAAGAGATGTGAAAGAACAGATTTCAGAACCTCATCTGTTAAGTTTCAGTAAGGGAATGATAGATAGTTCATTTTCTGTTGAAGGCAAAGTATATCTGAGCAGGAAAACAGTTTGGAAGCATAGAACCAGAGAAGTCACTCTGTACGTTGACTAATTTAACTTATCCATCAGACCCACTAAGGTGTCATGAATTAATTCATTCAACAGTAAAAACATCTGCTCAACACAGACTTGTTCATCAATGAATTTTTATTGATAGTTCCTGAAATGGAGAAGTTTACAATTCCAGTGTTGTGAGTTACCCTGAGCACATAGGTTTTCCTCTCTCAAGTTCTCCTTAATATGTTTCTGTGTCTGTTCCTATTCTCCCCCACAAATACCAAATACATTAAGTGGGAGTGTGTGGGATGAGGTATTGTTGTACATTTGGCATAACAGTATCATGTATGGATTTAATGATTTTATTATTCCAACCTTTGTTTTAATGTATGATTATCTGTAGGGTTATTATTATTTCTTTTGCCTTATTCTTAAGCGTTGTGGTTATAGTTAAGATGTAAAAGTGTCATATTGGTAGTTTTGTGCAAATGGAAGCATAGTCGTGGGAGCACAGAGCTGAGAAATTTGAGTGTAACCTTATGACTGTGGTCCCTCTCTGGTAACCTATACCTGCTAGCGTGTGGGAGCAGACTGGAATGAGCAAGCCAGTCCAGAGTAGATGTTCATATGTGAGGAAATGTTCACATGCCCTGCAAGACAGAGGTATGAAGTGACTACTTCACATACCCCTTATACTTGAAATAACTATAATTAGCAGCAGAATGTTAGAGACTACAACTATCCCTCCCTGGATCATGAACATAACTCCTCACTTTTCTGAATGTTTCAAGAAGTCTTAGCTAATTTAAATAATCCAATCCAGCTGTCCCATGGGGAAAAAAAAGGTCAGCTCATGAGGGAAGGAATGCACTGCTCCCCTCCTGAATCCAAGGAACCAGCACAAAGTACTGATGTGAAAGGGAGAGAGACACTGCCCAAAAACGAGGGAGGAGAAGAAGCATACTTGGGACTGTAAACAAAGATTTGATTTTCAGGAGCAGTGGAAAAAGAGTTGCATAGTCCCCAGGAGATCTCTTGTATAACTTGGTGTTATATGCTAAGTAGGCTTATGATTAGAAGAGGTATGTTTCAAAGTGCAAATTCTGAGGGATTCTTCTCAATTTAGTCCAAGGTTCGAGATCTAAACTCCTGGAAGGGAAGTGAGTTCTATCTGTTATGGAACAGTGGAACTACAGGGAACAGCAAATACAATAATCATCAGCTGTGTGCAAAAAGAGAGCAGCCAATAAGGAAACTGTGGAGAGCCTCATGAAGCAGGAATTGAAAGGGACAGAAGAAAATATGAACACCACCGATGACTCGGACAGTCACGACAGAATTATAGAGGAAAGCAACAGGAAGAAGAAATGGGGAAGCAGCATCAGTGAGCAACTGCACACAATCAATGATGCCCAGAAAGAGGGGACACAGAAAAGAGAAAATGGATATGGAGGAGAAACCAAACACTATTTTTGTTTGAAGACCTATTTGGACACTATTATAAATCGTGAAGATCCCTGTGGAAGGGTGCATGACTTTTATTAATTTAGATGAAAGTCTTCCCATTGGCTTAGAAATAAAGTGTCTTTCTGTTAGCTTAGAAATAAAACCACTATCCATGTAATGAACTTTGGAAAACTGTGCTTGTAAGGAGAGCTAGAGACTCTTTGTGTGTGTGTGTGTGTGTGTGTGTGTGTGTGTGTGTGTGTGTGTGTGTGTGTTGGGGGCGAGAATGATCAGTGATTGAAGTTCCCAAATCATATGTTAGGAGGCACTGAACCAGATAAATGAGATATCCCCAAAGTACACCTAGGCTCTTCATTTCAATAGAGAGACTGACAAAAATGTCGCAGTGATATACCAGCAATATTATACTATAAACAACTAATCTAACAATAGAAAAGTTAACACTTTTCCTGGGGCATATATTGAACACATTACAGAGAATCTCCTGATATATGTCAGATCTGACGGGTGACTATTTCTGATGACTGATATGCAGACAAAATGTCTAGTAGGCAGTTAGTATAGGACTGAAAGCTCAGGAGAGAGACTAGGGCTGGATATATAGATCTTAAAGGCATTTTCATAGAAATATTTAAACCATGGGAGCTGATGTGTCATGGGGTGGAGGAGGAGGAGGAGAAGGAAGAAAAGGAGGAGGAGGAGGAGTAAGAGAAAGAGAGACAGAGACAGAGAGACAGACAGACAGACAGGCAGGCAGACAGAGACAGACAGAGAGAGGGAGGGAGCAGTGACAGGGAGCCTAATATGGATGATGTGCTTGCAAAGGAGACAGAAGCAACAATAAAACCAAAAAAATTCCATGTCATGAAAATCTAGGGCAAAGAGAGTATATAGAAGGAGAAGGTAGTCAACAGTGTCAAATGCTACAGAGAAGGAAAGAAAAATCAGGACTGAGAAAAGATTATCAGATTTGACAATTTCTCAATTGTCATTTTGGCATTCATTTTCAGTTGAGTGAAGAGATTAGAAGTCATATTGCAAAAGACTGAGATGTGACTAAGAGGTGAAATGGAGACAAAAGATAGAGAAAACTGTTTTCTGGGAATATGGCTGACTAAGCTAGAAGGATATAAAGGAGGGGACAGTCTAGTGAGGTCTTTTTGTTTGTTTATTTTAGTTTGTTTTTTTGTTTTGTCTTGTTTTACAGTGGCAGGTACTTAGGCATGTTTGTAAGCAGTAGGGAGGGAATCTGTAGGCATAAAGAGATTAAAGATTAGTGGGGGGAGGGCAATGATTGTGGGAACAATCTTCTAGAGAATAAAATTGGATAGAAGATGAGTAGAGGAATTGATCTTGGTGAGGAAAAGGATCACCTACCTCTTCATCAGTGAATAGGATAGAGGAGGAGAGACTTGAGGATGATATCAAGGGCTGGGAAGATGTAGAGAGAGAATAAACAATAAAAATCTGTGGTTTCAGATGTCTGTATATAATTGTAAAAGGTGCAAGTGCTAACCAGAACTAAAGATCTTATTACAATGAAATAAATTTTAATGTGTCTCTGAGATGTGGTAAAGTAGGTACGATGTGGCTCTGGAATGTTGTATCTTTTTTTTTTAAATATGATAGGTAAAAGAGAAGATGGAATAATTGTTTTATATTAAGACGCTAGAAAAACCCCAAGCTAGTAATATATACAACAAGAAACTCTAGAAGTTATCTCAATAAATACAGGGAGCAAATATATTCCTTTTTGTAGCTGCCATTTGATATAGTTCTTGAAATGTTGAGTTATGATTTGTAAAGTTTGCCTTTGACCTCCCTCCTACCCCATTTTACAATTATTTGCAGTATCTCTATGCCCTAATAAGCAGTTTTTTTCCTTCATTGATTTGTTTATTTACTTTAAGTTTACAAGATTCAGTTCCACAATCCCTTGAGTTTCAAATTTTCTCCCCTCCTTTCCCTCCCCCCCATGTTGGCCTGCAATCACGTATAGCATCTGCAAATACTTTCACATTGTACAATAGTCTGGTTGTATAGAAGGGTTAGAACCAATGGAGTGAACAATGGGGAAAAAAATAAACAAGACCAAACATGAAAAAGAAAGATTGCATGCATTGCTTCAGTCTCCATGCATTGCTTCAGTCTCCATTTAAACTCTGGTCTTCTAGGTCTTTCTCTGAATATAGATATCTCCTTCCATTCTGAGACTTGTAGAGTTGTCTTTTAACTGTACATTGCTGAGAAGAGTCCGGTTTATGAAGGTTGGTCGTCACACATATGATGTGTCTGTGACTGTGTACAAATTTTTCCTGGTTCTGCTCTTCTCACTTAGCATCAATTTGTATACACCTCTCCAGATAATTATGAAGTCCATCTCCTTCTCATTTCTTATAGCACAATAGTATTCCATTACATTCATATAACACAATTGTTTGGCCATTCCCCAATTGATGGGCATCCCCTAAATTTCCAGTTTTTTGCCACCACAAAGAGAGCTTAAGCAGTCAGTTTTTTTTAATTCCATGTAGTGCTAAAAATAGATATATTCTTTAACAATTCATTTTTTAAATATCATGTCTTTTCTTCTAGTTACTCTAGCAATTTGTTCAATTCTATATTTTTCTTAAATCTGTCCAAAACTAACAGAGGGATCTGCAAATCTCATAATATTATTGTATTACTTGAATGTATTATTAATAATGGTTTTATGCATTATTGAATTATTGCCTGTACCTTGTAATTCAGTTAATTTTTCTTTTGTGAGTTTAGATGCTAAGGTATTTGGAATATGTGTTTAATATTGGTATTGTTTATATTTATATCATTATCTATTGTTCCTTTGAGTATAATGTAGTTTCTTATTAATCTTGTTTCATCTTGTGAGGTTTTTATCCCTCTTTGTCTGATTGCAATTACTGTATTTTTATTTGCCTAATATTCACCTAATTTTTGTTCCAGCCTGTTATTCTTATACTGTGTATGTCTTTGCTTTTTAAGATATGTTTCTCATATGCAACAGATTGTAGGTTTTGTTGTCTCATCTAATCTGTTACTGTTTTTCCTTTTGTTGGATTTTGTAATCCATTCACATTTAAAGTTAAGAAAGTTAAATTTGTATTTCCTTCCATTTGTTTCTATTTTTTTCTGATTAAAAGTGTTTTTTCTCTTAAAAAAAAGTACCCTGTGTACTTTGACATAATACATTGTCTCAGTTGCATTTTTTTTTTTTACTTAACCTTGTTGCTGCTATTGCTATTATTCAGTCATTCAGTCATGATCAACTCTTCATGACCCCATGGATTTGTCCACGGGGTTTTTTTTCCCGCAAAGATGCTGGAGTGATTTGCCATGTCTTTCTCCAGTATGTTCCCATTTTACAGATGAGGAACTGAGGCAAATAAGAATTGAGTGACTTGTATAGGGTCATACTGTTAGTGTCTGAGGTTGGATTTAAACTTATATTTTCTTGATTCCAGGCCCAGTGCTCTTTCTACTGCACCACATATATATGTATGTATGTATGTATGTATGTATGTATTGTATATGTGTGTGTATATATGTATGTATATGTATGCGTGTGTGTGTATGTGAAACAATAATTCTTCATGGAATTAATGCAACTATTTTGAGTTCCCTTTTCCAAATAGCTTCTGTTTAATTGCCCTGTAGATATTGTCTCTTATTTCCTTTTTTTCTCTTGTGCCTCACTCTTGGACATATTAGTTCCTGCAAGAGATAAGAAAGGATAGAAATATTACTCCACACTAAAAATTTTCCTGTGTACCTGATTAAAATCATTAAAATATCTTGTCTTCTCAGTAATGATTTTTTTTTCTGCTTCTTCATGAAATATCCTCTCTGGATTCATGTCCATCCACCCTCATTCAAATGAATTGCCCCAAGAAGCTCTGATTATTTTCCTTAAGCAGGGTGTTGTTGGCAGGGGCACAACATTCTCTCAGAGACAGTGATCTCTCTAAGCATCAAATTCTTGAAGATCAGGTTCATTTATGGTCCTCATCTTTTATGACAGAATGTATCTTTCTTCATCAGGACCACCCCCTACCATTGAATTGAGATTTCTCTCCTTCTTTCCCCTCTTTCAGTCTCTCCTTTTGCTACATATGTCATTCTTCCTCAGCCCCTCTCTCTCCTGAGACACCACAGGAGCTATTTTCACTTCATCATTTACCATTGACTTTATTCATGTATACTGCACACATCCCTCTCCCTAAATACATGTCCTGGTCTGACCTTATACAATCCACTAAAAATGAGCACCTGATCTAGCATTCTGAGAGAAGTAACTCACTTTCATTCCCAAACTGATCCTTTGCAGGTTTTAGTTATATTTTTATTTTGTCCAGAATTAGCTTTCATTGGTGTAGGGAAATCCTGGTGAGGAAATTCCCCCTTCCAGTTCTCATAGGAAAATATTCTGAAGGTCATAGTATTAGAGAATTTCCCAGAGCACTAAAAGGTGTTTTTTAAAATTCTATTTCACCCTAATTCTATGTAAAGACAATTTTAATATTCTTATTCTTAAGCTTTGAGTTCCAAATTTTCTCCCTCCCTCTCTGATCTCTTCCTTCCCTGACACAATAAGAAATTTTATATAGGTTGTATACGTTCAGTCATGCAAGACATATTACCATATTAGTCATGTTGTAAAAGAAGATGCAGACCTAAAGAGGAAAAAAAAACATGAAAGAAATAAAGTGAAAAATAGTCTGCTTCAATTTGCATCCAGGGTCCATCAGCTCTTTCTCCAGAGATGGACAGTATTTTTCCTCATGAATCCTTTGGAATTTTCTTGGATCATTATATTACTGAGAATAGTTAAGTCATTCATAGTTGATCAGCATACAATATTATTGTTACTGTGTAAAATATTCTCCTGGTTCTGCTCACTTCACATTGCATCAGTTTGTGTGAGTCTTAAAAAAACTTTTTTTTAAGTCATCCTGCATATCATTTCTTATAGCACAACAGTATTCCATTACAATCATATATCACAACTTGTTCAGTCACTTCCTGATTGACAGACAGTTCCTCACTTTCCAATTCTTTGCCACCACAAAAAGAGCTGCTATAAATATTTATGCACAAATAAGTCCTTTTCTCTTTTAAAAAAATCACTTTGGGATATAGACCTATCAGTGGTATTGCTGAATCAAAGGGTATGCACAGTTTTCTAGCCCTCTGTGCAAAGTTCCAAATGGCTCTCCAGAATGGTTGGATCAGTTCACAACTTCACCAATAAGCACTGAGAGGTTAAGGAATGTGCCCATGGTCACACAGCCAGTACAATAGAGAGATGAGACTTAAACCCAGGTCTTACTGATTCTCAGGCTGGTTCTCTATCCACTATGTAAGGCTTCCACAGTTATCATTTTAATAAAAATGGTTTTAATGCTGTTTTATGCCCTGTGCCACCACCATGTTTGGACATGAGCAATCTCTGAAAGTTTTATAGTCTGAGTTGGAACTCTATCATTGAGAATGGACTCTGGCTGCTGTCTTGCCAAATTTATCCTTTCAATCTTTCCTTATATGTCTATCCTTTCAGCTTTTTAACAATTTAACTTCTTGCCTTTCCTTTGTACTCTCCCTTATTGGACAGGATCTCTGTAGTAGCATTAATAATAATGACTGACGTTTATATAGTACTTAATGTTTTGTGAAGCACTGTCTGTATATTGTCTCATTTGAATCTCTCAACAACCCTGTTATCCTCATATTACTTTGGAGACAACGAAGGCTAGGGCAGCCAGGTAGTACAGTGGATACAAGTACTGGACCTGGAATCAGGAAGACCCGAGTTCAAATCTAGCCTCAGCCATGTAACCCTGGGCAAGTCACTTAACCTCATTTGCCTCAGTTTTCTCATCTGTAAAATGAGTTGGAGAAGGAAATGACAAACCACTCTAGTATCTTTACCAAAAAAACCCCAAATGGGGTCACAGAGAGTTGGATACAATGGAAATGACTGGAAAACATAGGCTAAGAGGAGTCAAATAACTTACCTAGAATCATACAACTAGAAAGTATTTGAGGTGAGATTCAAACTTGAACCTTCCTGACTCCAACTGTCACACACTATTAGTTATGCCACATAGAGTCTGGACTTGCTGTCTTACAAGGCTGGGTCCAAGTAAGTTTGGCGTTTGAGTTGTAGGGCTTTGGGGAAACAGAAAATGATGGGGGAAAGGAGAGGGTAGGTAGTGTGTAGACATGGCATTGGAGATTTTTGAATTTCAGGTCCAAAGAAATTCGGTCAGTTCTAATGGAGTCTTCAGTGACTAACTATGGGCAGGAGCTGAGAAAATATTCTATAGACTGAAGAGCTGTCAAGCCTTCTTGCCATTCCATGTTTCTCTTCCTTCTCCTCTTTAATCTTATTGAGTCATTTTTTTTCAGTTTTGTCAGACTCTTCACGACCCCATTTGGGGTTTTCTTGGCAGAGCTATTGGAATGGTTTGTGATTTCCTTCTCCAACTCATTTTGTAGATGAGGAAACTGAGGTAAACAGGGTTAAGTGACTTGCCCAGGATCACACTGCTAGTAAATGTCTCAGACCAGATTTGAACTCAGGAAGAGGAAGCTTGTTGACTCCAGGTGTAGTGCTCTACCCACTGCACCACCTAACTATCCCTGTTCTTGAAACTGGATATGTCGAAAGCCTTTACCATAACTTATGTTATAAGGGAATTAATTTTTTTAAAGTTAAGAAGGAATGGAGATGAAGACCAAAATGATGAAAAAAATAAATTTCATTTGAAATCTTCTGGAGAACAAACAGTATGACTTGTAGTGGTCTGCAAATATAGCCAACCCTTGATGTATCAGGGAAGGGTGAACATTGATGTAGATAACTAAAAAGCTGGGCATAACCTACCTAATGTCATGAAACATGCACCTGTCCCTTCTTTAATCAGGGAAACCAGCTATGAATGAGTAACAGCTCCTACCTATCTAGGCAAGAAGGTGGAAGTTGGTATGGCATAATAGAAAGTAGCATTAGATTGTGAGGCAAAGGATCTGGGTTGTTGGAGACAAACTCTTCCACTTACTAGTTGTATGAGTTGGGCAATTCAATTCCCTTCCAGATGCCTCAGTTTCCTCATCTGTAAAATGAGATGGATAGATTTTCGATGATCTCTGAGGTTCTAACTATAATATTTGATGGTCTTATAAGCCATAGTTGAGGCAGCTAGATGGCTCAGTGGAGGTTAGAGTCAGGAAGACCTGAGTTCAAAGTCTGTTTCAGGATACTTCCTAGCTGTGCAACTATGGGCAGGTCACTTGGCCTCTCCCAGCCTCAGTTTCCTTATCTGTAAAAAGATAGGGTTAGATATAACAACCTTTAAGTTCTCTTCTACCTCTAAATCTCTGATCCCAGGATCTCATAGGCTGCCCCTGACTAGCAAATAGCCTGGGTGTTAAGGAATCCTGCTAGATGGGGTAGAGTCATATCTTATATTTGGGCTATCTCAGCCTGGCCTTTCACACAGGTGTATATCAGAGACACAGCTTGTGGTTCTCTGAGTGATCTTCCTTGCTAAGGGTCAAAGAATGCATTGCCAACCTAGTAATGTAGGCATGGCAGTCAGATTGCAAGGCAGGTTTTCACAGCCAGACACTGGGTCCTTGCATTATTGTGGGCTCATAGCCTCAGTGCTGGGGAGCAGTCAAGAGTCTGGTCTGGTCCAGAGGTAGGGCTTGCCAACAGAAGCTGATATGGAGAATCAGTAGGAACATGGTTAATCAAATAAACAGGGTACGGTCTATTCTACACAGAGTAATTGATAACAGATCAGGGTCAGTTCACATTGGGCTTTTCTGAGTCTTGGACATGGCTTTGCATGCTCAACATTCTACCAGGTGTCCCTTGCTCTTATGGAGTCTGGCCCATGCATTCCTAGACTTCTTAAAGTGCCCGCACATGGTCTGGGTACTTAGGTACATGTAGTAGATAATTAGGAATTGATTACATACAGAAATATGTTTCTGACCCACCTTTATTTGGCATTTCCCTTGTGTCTGACTCTTCATTATGCCATTTAGGGTTTTCTTGGCAAAGATCCTGCAACATTTTGCCATTTCCTTCTTCATATTTCTATATATCTGAATGTTCTTTTGTAGCTAATATTTTTATGTTATGTTTAGTATTTTATTAATTTATTTTATTTTTACTCTATTTTATTATTCATTTTAGCAGTTTGGGTATTTTATTTTTCCCCAGTTACAATTTTTAACATTCATTTTTTAAAACTTTGAGTTCCAAATTCTCTCCTTTCTTCCTCCTCCCCCCGCATTGAAAAGGAAAGAAATTTGATATAGGTTATACATGTATAATCATGCAAAATGCTTCTATAATAGTCAGGTTGTGAAAGAAAACATAAACCAAAAAAATCACCTCAGGAAAGTTTTTAAAAAATTTTTTAAAGTTAAAAAAAGCACCTCAAGAAAGTAAAAACAAATAAAATAAAAATAAAGTAAAAAAAAATGCTTCAGTCTGCATTCAGACACTATCAGTTCATTCTTTGAGGATGGATAGTGTTTTTTATCATAAGTTCTTCAGAGCTGTCTTGGATCGTTGCATTGCTGAGAATAGCTAAGTTATTCATAGCTGATCATCCTATAATGTTGCTGTTACTTTGTACACAGCACATTTCACTTTGCTTTAGCTCACATGTCTTTCCATGTTTCTCTGAGAGCATCCTGCTTATAATTTCCTATAGTACAGTGGTTCTCAACCTAATGCCGTGACCCTTTAATACTTGTATGTAGGTGTATCTGCATGTGGGTGACCCACCTGGAGAGAGATAGAGGAGAGGTGCCTCAGCTTCCAAGACTGTCAGAAACATGTGTTTTCTGATGGTCTTAGGCAATCCCTGTGACCCCTGTGAAAGGATCGTTCAACACTCAAAGGGGTCACAACCCACAGATTGAGAACCACTGCTATAGTACAATGATATTGCATCACAATCACATACCAGTTTGTTCAACCATTTCCCAGTTGATAGGCACCCTGTTAATTTCTAGTTCTTTGTGCCCAGAAAAGAGCCGCTATAAATATTTTTTGTACATATAGATCATTTTCCTTTTTCATCTTTTTTGGGATACATGTTAGCCCTTTGGGTATAGTTCCAAATTGTCCTATAGAATGGTTGAATTAGTTCACAACTCCACCAACAGAGCATAAATGTCTCCTTTTGCCACTTTTGTAGCCAACAAAGCCCAAATTTTAATAATCTCATACAAAAACAAGAATTTAAGTTTCATCATAGAAGTAATAGAATTTATAGGAAGACAAGTGATGTGGTCAGATTTGTCCTTTAAGAAAATCATTTTGAGAGCTGAGTGAAGGACTCATTGGCATGTGAGGAGATGAGACAAGGAGACCAAATAGAAGGATATTGCGATAGTACACATGAGAGATAAATAATTCCTGAAATGGGTGGTGACCATGTGAATAAAGAGAAATACATGTACCTAAAAGCTATTGGAGAGGTAGAAACAACATGGACTTTGACCAGCCATAACAAGTGAGGGAGAGTAAAGAATTTAAGCTGACACTAAAATTATGAACCTAGATTACTGTACAGATGGTGATGCCCTCGACATGGCATGGAAGTCCAGGATAGGATAGAATTGGCCATGGGGTGAAAATCATGTATTCTGTTTTAAACAATTTGAAATGTGTAATAGGCAGTTCATGACATAGGGCTAAAGCACAGGAGAGAGATGAGGGTTTAGAATCATCTGTATTAAGTTGATCATTGAACCTATGGGAGATAATGTGGTGACTTAATGAGAGTGTAGAGAGAAGAGAGAAGAGGTCTCAAGACAGAATCTTAGGGTGTAGCCAGATTTAGTGGGTGTGTCATGGAATAAGATCCAGCAAAGTAGAGTTGAGAAAAATCTAATAAATCAGGTAATAAATTTTTGTTGGTAACTTTGGAAAGGCAGTTTCAGTTGAATAATGAGATAGGAATTTGGACTGAACAGGGTTTAGAAGAGAGTGAGTAGAAATGAAATGGAGTCATCAACTGTATGTGACTTTTTCAAAGAGTTTACCTGAAAAAGGTATGATATGATAAAAGATAGATGTGGAGCTGGAAGGGACCTTAAAAATTATTAAGTCCAATATTCTCATTTTACAGATGGGGAAACTGAGGCTCAGAGAGCCTCAGTCTTACATGATTTCCCTTGAGTCACACAGCTAGAAAGTGTGTGGGGCAGGACTTAAAGTCAGTTCTTCCCGATATCTAATTCAGTGCCTTAATCCACTACAGCAAACTCTCAGATTTAGGATGATAATTAGAAGAGTTGGAAAATATATTGAGAAGTACTGGAATGATAGAAAAGCCTCTTCTTAATACATCATAAGAAAGATAGTACTCCATAAGTTCCTCTGATAATAGTCAAGATATATAAGGAAACAATTCAAATTTATAAGAATAAAAGCCATTCCCCAGTAAATAAATGACCAAAAGATACAAACAAGCTTTTTCCCCAAAGGAATCATATTAAAATACTTCAATTCATTAATAATTTTTTAATGTAAATTTTAATTTATTTCTTGGTTATATCATTCATTTCCACAAGGTTTTGAGTTACAAATTTTCTCCCCTTTTTGTCCCTACCCCCCAGCCCAGAACATTGATCCCACTGTAAGACCCCTCCCACCATCT
>CM053599.1:145354978-145372736 GCA_028646575.1 Pseudocheirus occidentalis
GGGGGGGGGAAATAAAATGACTTGCTCAGACTTGAGGAGCTAATAAATGTTAGAGTCAAAAGATGTGAGTTCAAATCCCACTTCCAAGAGCATACCCTGCTGCCCCAGTTAACTGCTTTGTACCTCAGTTTACTCATCTATAAAATGGTGATAATATTGGTATTGCCTATTTCAGAGGCTGTTGTGAGAAAGCCACTTTGTAACTTTTTTTTTTTTTTGCTTTTTGGAGGGGAGAAAACAGGGCAATTGGGGCTAAGTGACTTGCCCAAGGTCACGTGGCTAGTAAGTGTTAAGTGTCTGAGGCTGGGTTTGAATTCAGATCCTCCTGATGCTGGGGCCAGTGCTCTATTCACTGAGTCACCTAGCTGCCCCAACTTTGTAACTTTTAATGTGCCATATGCAGACTAGTTGTTATTACTAATGTACTTTTCAGAAACACTGAAATGACTTAGTCTGCTTACACTAAGTATATTTGGCTTGTACAAGGCCCATATGTCCCTAAGGTTTTCCAAAAATGGTCGTCTTAAAAGCCCTTTCTCACTGGAGAGTTCATGTAAGACAGAAAGGAAATTATTCTCAGTTTTCCTTTAATACAAATTTCACCTCTGTGGAGATTCCAAATTCTTTGCTTTGCAATCTGTGATTTTTTAAAGTCAGTTTGATAGGCAGTTTGTTTTGAATTCTCAGGGATGCCAAAGGGGCCCTAGAGTTATTGTGAGCCTTGTCTTCATATGCAGCAAATATGCAGGAATGAGGAATATCATTTACAAGAACTAGGAAAAGCCAGCACTGTCGGGGGTGAAGAGCCTGGTGGCAACAGTGACATGAGACAGACCAGAAAAACAGTCCAATGATAAATCTCCTTTTCCTACTAGCTACAAGTTGTATGCATGAAGACTTATCACATCTACCCATCGAATGAATGGCCTCACATTGAATGGGTCTTAATCTTTGGTTGGAAATGTAGGTTCCGAAATCCAACCAAGACTCTAGCCTCTGACTATGCTTGAGCAGAACAGCATTCCTTAAAGCCTGAAATAGTTTATTTTAAAAAATTAAATTAGATTTATTTTTTACTCAACTGTTTCCCTCCTAGCTTCCTCAATTGCAGAGAAAAAGAAAAAACAAAACCCTTGTAATGTATAAGCATAGCCAAGTCAAAAAACTGCCATATTACCCATGTTAAAAAATGTACGTGATATATTTTTCATAATCTCATTTAGTAAATATGTATTAGAATAATAGAGTAGCATAATGTGTGAGTTAGAAGGAAGCTTAGAGGTGATCCAGTCCCACTCCTTCATTTTAGAGATGAGAGAACTGACAGCTAGAGAGATTAAATGACTTTGCAACTGAAGGTCAAATAACTAGATGGGTTTATTATGTGCATAGTTGTTTTAGGGTAGTCACAAAGCTGAATGAGATGCGGTTCTTGCCAGGGAGGAATTTATAGCCTAGTGGAGGAGATATATATTATATTATATTGCATTATAACATTAAGTATAATGCAAAGCAGTAGGTAATAAGTGTTACTAGAGTTCTAGAGTAGTTTGTATATTTTAAAATTTTATTGATTATCTTTTGTTTTTTTATATCACTGTCCCTTACCACCTACTCTATTCCCCACTTTCTCACCACAGAATCTGTCTCAGTAAGTATAATCATGCGGAACAAATTGACACATTAATTCTGTCTGAAAATATATGCCTAATTATGAACCACTAGTCCATCACTATTGAGAGGTTGGAGGCATGCTTTGCTATCAGTCTCCTGAAGTCATGATTGGTCGCTGCATTGATCTGAGTTCTGAAGTCTGAAGACTTTCCTTTACATTATTTTGTTTATCATATTAGTTATTTCCTGGTTCTATTTCATTTTGCATCAGTTCATATAAGTCTCCACATACTTCTCTGAATTCATGTCCATCATTTTTCATAGACCAGCAATATCTCATTACACCCAGCCCACAATTCTCCATTTGATTGGTACTCACTATTTCTGGTCCTTTTTTTTTTTTTTTTGCTTTTTGGAGGGCAGTTGAGGTTAAGTGACTTGCCCAAGGTCACACGGCTAGTTTTTTGTGTTAAGTGTCTGAGGCCGGATTTGAACTCAGGTACTCCTGACTCCAGGGCCGGTGCTCTATTCACTGCACCACCTAGCCGCCCCCGTTTCTGGTCCATTTTTACAAAAAGTGCTGCTCTAAGTATTTTATTTAATTATATGTGTGTGTGTGTGTGTGTGTGTGTGTGTGTGTGTGTGTGTAGATAGATAGATAGATATTTTTTTTTGCACATATAGGTCATTTCCCTTATTCTTTAACTGCCTCAGGGTAATATATCTAGCAGTAGTGCTGTAGCATCAAAATATCTGTACATTTTAATGATTTTATAATTGTAAATTATTTTCCAGAATAATTAAAACAACTCATAGTTCCAATAGTCCATTATTGTGCCTGTCTTTATAGCGCCTTTCAATATTTACCATTTACATCTTTTTCCATCTTTGTCAATCTAACTGGGTGTGAGGTGAAACCTTAGTGATATTTTAACTTTCATTTCTCTATTTCTTAGTGATTTGAAGCATTTCTTTCAGATTGTGGGAGAAAACTTACATTTCTCATTCTGAGAATTGCATATTCATATTTTTTGGGTATTTATCTGCTGGGAAATAGCTCGTTGTTATAGATTTCTATTAAATCCCTAAATGTTTTGGATATCAGACGTTTATCAAAGACATTTGCAACAATGTTTTCCCCAATTAACTCCTTTTCTAATTCTAGTTGTATTGATTCTCTTCATGCAAAAGCTTTTCAATTTTGTGATTGAAATTGGTCATTTTATCTTCAATGATCCCATCTGTCTCTTATTTAGTTAAAAATTGTCTCACCAACCAGAGTATTTTAAGATACCTTCTTCCATTTTCCTTTTATGGTTAGGCCATGTATGTGTTTGAAATTTATGGTGATAGGTGGTCTAAAGTGGTGATCTGAAGCTAATTTCTTCCTTCTTGCTTTTTTGGTATTCCCAGAAATCTGTGTCAAAGAGATGATTTTTACCCAGTACTTAGTATCCTTTGGATTATTAGATTTGTTGTAGTACTTTAAAGAAAGGTGCTGGATCACTTCTGGCTAGGGTGACAAGGTAAGGTATCACTGAAGAGGTGACAATGAGCTGGACATTGTCAAGTCAATATTGTAATAGATGAAGGTGGCAGAGTGGGTATTCCAGGCAGAGACACAGATATAGGAAAGCACAAAAGCATGCTAAGGGGATATGGTTTTTATGAGTCATAATTCAGGTTTCCCCTTTTTCTTTCATTTGTGAAAAAGTTAATTTTGGGTAGCATGTGAAAGGTCTGAAAATTTAAAGTTTACTGATTGGCTTTGAAATAAGGAAAGCTGTGACTGCTAGAAGGCAAAATAGGCCCACAAAGAATAAATGAGAAACTCATCTCCATTAATTTTAGCTTAATTTTATTTTTAATTTATGGAATAAAACAAGCATTTCCATAACATAGTATAATAAAAAAGATGATTACACAGGAAACCACAATTCTTCTATGCACAACTTTCTATTCCTTTCAAATATACGTAAAAATTATCGTGTAAATTTCTTTTTATTCTTCCCTCCCCCATCCTACCCTAGAGAGGGCTACCATTATTCACACACACACACACACACATATAATATGTAAAATTATTTGCTACGTATTTCTATTTATCACTTCTTTCTCTGGATGCAGATAGTTTTTTTATATGTCCTTTATAGTTAATTTGGGTATTTATAATAGACAAAATAACTTATTCTCTCAAAGTCATTCTTAAAATAATATTGCTAATATATGAGAGGGCAGACTGGAGGAAGGAGTAATCAGTATATTTGCCATCTTGGGGTTGTGGGTAGGAGAGAGCTGGGGAGAAAATTTGGAACTCAAAATCCTGTGGAAATGACTGGAAAACCAAAAATAAATAAATAAATTCTGAAAAACTAGAAAAAATATTGCTGTTACTGTATACAATGTTATCTTGGTTTTGCACATTTCATTCTTCACTGTTTCATGCAATTCTTTCCATGAGCTCATCATTTTTATTGCATAGTGCTATTCTGTCATAATCATACACCACAGCTCACTCAGCCACTCCCCAATTGACCTTTATCAACACAAAGAAAGCTGCTTTAAACATTTTAGGACATATAGGTTCTTTCCATTTTTCTCTGACTTTCTTTGGAAATGGTCCAAGGAGTGGTATTACTGGGTCAGAGGGTATAGGTAGTTTAATAATTCTTTGGATGTAATTCTAGACTGCTCTCCAAAACAGTTGGATCATTTTCCAATTCCACCAACAATGAATTAGTGTCCTAATTTCCCCACATCCTCTTTAACATTTGTCATTTTCCCCTTCTATCATTTTAGCCAATCTTGTAGGTGTAAAATGATAGCTCAAGGTTGTTTTAATCAGCATTTCTCTAATCAATAATGATTTAGAGCATTAATTTAAAAAATAAGATTATCGGACTTATTGGACTTAGGGACCAGGAGATTGCAATGGATGACGTGTTTTTATTTCAGTAAGGCTTTCAATAGTCTTTTATCTTTGTGGACAAGATAGAGAAACAAGGTCTGGATGATAATACACTGGATAGATACATGATTGGTTGAAGAACTTTGCTAAAATAGAATGTATCAACAGATACAATGAATAATCAATAATATTAATAGATATTAATTAATAAGTAATAGTGTTAATTGATCAATAGATCAATGTCAAACTGACGAGTAATTTTTAGTGGCATATCTTTGGATTTATTTTACTCAGCATTTTTATTAATGACTTAGATGAAGGCATATATTTTCAGTTTTGCAGACGATATAAAACTGGGAAAAACTGTTAATAACGTGAATGATGGAATCAAGTTCCAAAATTATATTTAAAGGATGCAATGATGAGTCAGAAGAAACATGATGAAGTTTAATGGAGATAAATTCAATGTCCTGTATTTAAGGTGATGTTGCTTTTTTTTGGAGGGGGGAAAGGCAAGGCAATTGGGGTTAAGTGACTTGCCCAAGGTCACACAGCTAGCAAGTGTCAAGTGAGGCCAAATTTGAACTCAGATCCTCTTGACTCCTAGGCTGGTGCTCTATTCACTGTGCCACCTAGCTGCCCCTGTGTTTAAGTTTTAAAAAATCAATTTCATCAATGCAAGATAGAGGAGAATAATGGAATTTCACTTAAAAAGATTTGTAGTTAACCATATGCTCCATATAACCCAACTCTGGCTGCTCAAAATCATAATGAATTTTCAGGCTTATATAATAGAGTTCAATACTCTGTTCATACTGTGTGTCTGGCATTCAAGGGCCAGCCTTGCCAATTTCAGTGAGTCTTATCTCCACTGCTTATTTTTTTGTCTACAATAATTTATTTAGGGCAGGTATAAAGGGGTTGGTTGAGGAATTACACCCACACAGATCTTTTGAAGTATTCCTGTTTGGCCCAGAAGATGAAAATTGTGTTCAGTTTGGGTACACTGGCAAACTGGAGTGCATATGGAGAAGAGTCCAGGATGATGAGAATCAAGAAAACTGTCATATGAGAAATGGTTGAAAGAGCTGGTGGGGTTTAAATTAAGGAAAGAGTAGTTATCCTCCAACACTTAAAAGCCAGTAAGTGAAAGACATAGATTCAGTCTGCAATTACTCCAGAGGCCAGAATTAGGATAAGTGGGAAGAAGATGTAAAGAGAGAGATTTTGGTTCAATATAAGGGGGTCTTTACAAAAAAATATTGTTAGAACTGTCCAACAATGGCAGTGTTTAAATAGAAGGTGGATAAACAACCATCTGTTAGGTATTTTGTCTACTAGATTTCTGCACAGGGTAGGCAGTTGTTAGAAATGACCTCTGATGTTCCTGCCTACCCTAAGATTTTATGATTCTATTTATATGTAAACTCTACAACTTTGACCTTCAGCGCTTCTTTTACCATAGCCAGTTTTCGGCTGCTACTTTCACAAGCAGCCTGTAAAGGTTGAAAACCATTGACTCACCATGATCGGAAAATATGCATTTTCTCTTCAGGGGTAGACAGCTGATATGAAAATATATAGGACCATTATTTGGCTACTAACTTAGTGTGAAGGGCACTACCATGTATTAGGGTTCCAGAAGTGTTTTGAATTACTTGTTGACAATCCTCTTGCAAAATGTAGACTAAAACAATCCATCATCTTTGTACATAATGTGTTGAAGGATAGTCCCAAGAACAGTATTTCAGGGTCTCAGCTTATTACAAGAAGAGGTATGACAATAAGAAATATTAGGAAAAATATGAATGAGTAGAGCTCTGCAGAGTAATTTTAGAGTAAATTGATGTCCCAGAAATGCAACAGGTTTCATGAATTTGATCCTAGAAAGAAATGAAATTTGCGTGATATAGGGATAGAATTGGAGCTTGCTTTTCTGAAAAAAAAAATGTATAATATCAATCATCTTCAGTCTGTTTCTCTGAGAGATATTTAATCTAAATTCACATAAACTATATTTAAAGCTTCTTCCTAACATATATGTATATTCTTTCAATTCTAAAAATATTTTTTTATGAACCCTGGTGATTTTACTAAAATAAAGAGCTCTGGCTTATTATGTCCATCTAAAATGGGACCCTAAATCTTGCCCTACTAGAAAATCAGAAGGGTAATGGGGGAGGATATAAGAGAGAGCACATTGGGGGAAGGATTAGTAGGGTCCTTCAGTAGGATCGTTATTTTGGGGTGGGGAGTAGGGGAAAGACTGGGAGAAAATTTGTAACTCAAAATCTTCTGGAAATGAATGTTGAAAATGAAAAACAAACAAATTAAACAATAATAAAAAAATACAATGGGGACCTAAGATCACTGGAGAGGTGAATTTAGTCATGATCCAATGAAAAGCTGTAATAAAATGATTCTTTGATGATAACTAAAGATTCTCTTTTTGGCAGAAAGTACACAGGATTTATTTTGAAGCAGCTGTGAGTCTGGTTAGATTAGGAAATCCTGACTCATGCTAAATCATAAAAACAATTACCAATCCTTAATTTTATGGTTTCAGATTGGCTGTTTGAATCTTTGATGTGATATTAAAAATGTGTAATTTCCATGTCCCATTCCCTTTGGAAAAACATGCAGAATTATTTAGCTTTTTTTTTTTCAGAAATCTGAAGTCTTCCTTTCTTACCAGTTTTCAGTATTTCTGAAATTTCCTGAAATTCTAAAAATTCCTGTCGTAACCTTACTGAATCACTGTTAGCACATTAATGGGAAACCTGATTCTACTCCTCACTGAGATGTGATGATGATAGATACCTGGGGTTTGTTTGGATAAAAATTCAATAAAGGGTCTTAAAGTATTAAAAATCAATGAGACATTAAATAATTAAATCCTAAAGAATTGATGGGTCAAAGAACAAATCATAGAAACAATAGAAAATGTTGTCAAATAATGTACAACAATGAAACAGTATCTCAGACTTATGGTATGCAAGTAAAATAGTCCTTAGGGGAAATTTTATTCTTATCTCTACATCTTTTCATCAACAAAAGAGTGGAAAACATAATGTGCAATTCAGACTTAGATTTTATTATTTGAATTAGCCACTTTCCCCTTCTATACCATGGCATAATGTCCTGAAATTTATAATAATGACAATAATTAATTTAATATAGCACTTACATAGTCCTTTAAGACTTACAAAGTGATTTACATATATTATCATAGTTGATATCACAACTCTGCAAGTTGAATTGTGCAGATATTCTCATTCCATTCTATGGATAATGGAACTGTGGTGTGAAGAAGTTATTTCTATGATCACAGGGTTTTCAGATGTCAGACGTGGGGTCTGATATCCAATTTTCTTGACTTCTAATACTTTTCCCATTTTACCATATAGATGAAAATTGCCAAATGATGTCTACAAGCTTATCAAGAATAAGTACTGGTCCAGCAATTTCTGGACAACTTTATCTACACAGAGAAAATGGAAAGGAATATATGAGTTAACTGCTGTATTATTTTTTCTCTTTTTTTTTTTTTAGGGTGGCCAAGTCACTGAAAGTCCCTGTATATGAGACCCCAGCAGGCTGGCGATTCTTCTCAAATCTGATGGACTCAGGAAGGTGTTCTCTGTGTGGGGAAGAGAGCTTTGGTACAGGTAAGCTTTGTTATATCTGATTTTATGAAAGGCAACATAGATAATGGAAAGAGCATTGGACTTGGGATAAAAAAAAATCTGGGTTCGATTTCAACCACAGACACATAACGTTTGTGTGTCTATGGAAAGGTTACTTAACCCCTCTGAGTATATGTTTTTTCATGTATATCATGGTATAGATAGACAGATAGATAGATGGATGGAAGGATAGATAGATAGATAGATAGATAAATAGACAGACAGATAGATGATATATAGATAGATAGATGATACATAGATAGATAGATGAATGGATGGATAGATGGATGGATGGATAGATAGATGTGTGTGGTGTGTGTATACTATATATATATATATATAGTATACACACATATACCTATACTTATATATGAATATAATATTCCATGTTAGTACCATATAATATTAATATTATATAGTATATTAGTACTATATACTATATGATAGTGCTCTATAAAATAACTTTATAGGATTGGTGTGAGGAAAACACTTTGAAGGCCAAAGATTTCACATAAAGGTGATCTTCACTCATTTCTTGGACCTTTCCAAACTATACCACTGCACAAGTTACCACCTTCCCCTCCTCTAGCTCCTCTTTAAATGTTTTGTTGCCTCCTATTAGAATATAAGTTCCTTGAGGGCAGGAATTGTCTTGATGACTTTCATTTGTATCCAAGTTAGCAGAGTGCCTGATAATAAGTGTTTAATATGTCCTATTCATTCATTCACTTATTTATTCATTCTTTATTATTATGAAGGGCATTTGGCAAGAGTACCATGTATCTTCTTGAGATTCCCTGACTCTGAGATCTGTATACATACATAGACACAAGACACACATACACATGTATGTTTGTATACAGGCACATGCAAACATGTAAATATACATATATGCACATACACAAATGCATACATATGTTTGTATGTGTGTGCATGTACAGTGTGTGTGTCTATTTTTCTACACCAGTGATCTGCCACTTAAGAGCAAGATTTAGAATCCCTGCTTTTAAGCATCAGCACATCTTACTGGGATGTGGCTGTTAAAGTTTGTTTTAACCTTTTCTTCATCCTATTTCTCCTTTTATTAAAAAAATAGTCCCATGAAACAATCTCTTCTGAATGGTATGGTTAGGTTTTAGCCAAATTATTAACTCCCTTAATTCAGTCTGAAGCTACTTTTCACAGTTCAGTGAGGTTGAATTCCAAGTGATTTCATTCTTGAGTATTTGCTATTTTTATCAATACCTTTAGTCCCTGGAAATTTCATTCTGGTCTGCTTGGAGGGAGGGAGGGAGGGAGGAAAGGAAGGAGGAAGGGAGGGAGAGCAAGGTGGCCCAGTGTCCTTGGTCAGCGCTTCTAATATACATGATGTAAATTTCTGTTAGATACTTACTCTCAAGTATTTAGGTTTGTATTTAGGTCTGATCTTTCTGCTTAGGTTAACCCAAGTTCCATAGCTTTTCCAGTGCCCAACCTCAATTGAAAAGTATAATAATGTAAAAAATAGCAGTAGACTTTAGTATGGGGCTTAAAAGTACACAAAGTAAGTACTTCTACATGTTTTATCTCATGAGCACCTCACAATAACCCTGGGAGATAAGTACTACAGTGGATAAAAACTGTGGTTCAAGAAGCTAAAGTATTTGTCCACAGTCATAGTGCTATTAATCAAGGCAACAAGTATTTATTAAATGCTGGCCATATGCCAGATATTGTGCTAAGTGCTGGGAAAACAAAAAGAAACAGAAAGTCAGACAGTCCCTGCCCTCAAGGAGCACCCATTCTATTATGGGAAGAGCTCAATGAGGAATGAAGACATGACTGTTCTGAGCAGGTTCCTAAAATGGACGTTTTAGGAGGAACCGGTCAATCAAAGGAAGGGTTGTAGGGGCAAAGTGTTTTACCAGGGTGAGAAGGCCAGGAGCAGAGTCAGTTTCCAAGTCGAGGAGACTGCAGGAGGCAGATTGAACTTCCAGGGTGAGAAGGCTACTATGGCATGGTGTATGGCACAGTAGGGGGAATTATGAGGAGAGCCCAGAGAAAACATCTATTAATGGAAGAAATGGGGGGGAGGGGAATCTGTTTTTCTGACTCCAAAACCAATGCTTTATCAATTTCACCCCAACTCTTGTATCCACCTCTGTGAGTATTCAGGGCTCAAAGCATCAGGTATGGGTGTAATAATATTGCTTTGTGTTTCATGGTGGCCTCACATCTTAGGGGGCTATACAAGATCTTGGGATGTCTAGTTGGTCATTTTCCTTCTCAAGCTCCTAAACCATCCATCCAAACCATTTATGACTGACTAGTTGTGTGACTCTGGGCAAGTCACTTAAACTCTGAGCTTCAAATTCCTCATCTTTAAAATGAGGAGGTTGGACTCAATGATCTCCAAAGTCCCTGCCAGCCCTAAATCTATGATGTGATACTACTCAACTTTCTTTACCCTCTTCATATCATGACTGCTTTCCAATAGAAGTAACTTTTTTTTTGTCTTTGTGTATTTCATTCATTTATTTATTTATTTTGTATTCCAAATTTATTTTATCTTCAATTCACAGAGTCAAACAAGCATTTCCGCAGCACAGTACAATAAAAAAGATGATTACACATGAAACTGCAAACCTACCATGTACAACTTGCTATTCCCTCCAAACATGCAACAAAGTTATTATGTAAATTTCTTTTTTCCCTTCCCCCCTCCCTTCACCAGATAAGACTGTATCTTATAGAGTCTTATGATTGTTGTTAATTTTTGTCCTTTGCTTTCTGAGAGGACCAATGACATCATGGGATGATTTCTTGACTTGTCCGTGAATTGGATTTAAGTGAGGTGAAGTTGCACAAAGTTCTCAGCCTCACTCTCTTACAGAGTCAATGAAGCCCAGTGGCAGGAGAAAAGTCTTGCAGTAGTTGTGTGAGAAATGGGATTGGTAGTTCCTATTGGCTCTAGAACACTAAGGCATAGAAGTCAAGCATATGGTTTTAAGGTCACAGGAAAGTCATCATTAGAGCTGGGAATTAAAGTCATGTCTCCTGGCACCATCCTGAGTTGTGCTATGTCCATTGGTGATTGCAAGTTTGGAATAGTAAGAAAAATCAACACCATCAGCTGCACTTGTCATTTATTTTGTAGATATCCCAGACTATTCCATCCATCCTAGGACTCAAGGGCATTCCCAAAAGAGTCACAAAGTCTAGTAATACTAAGAGCAATAGTCTGTATTGCAGGCAACATTTTGACTTACAAAAGAAAGTTCGATGACTAATATGAGACATCTGGGGCCTTGGAATTGGGGAACAGGAATAGAAAAAGAGGGATCCAAGACAAAAGATACCATAATTCTCAGTTTTCAGAGGGAGAAGGATACAAGTAAATCTGTCACCACAAGGGAAAAGTTACAATTAGATATCAGTTGCAGAGGTAGTGGTAGGAACGGTTCCAAGTTATTCTAATGCAACAATCTCCAATATAATTTCTTTTCAGAAATTATGATGCTATTTTGAACATGATGATATAATATAAACTTCATTTAAAACTGTAATGTAAATAAAAGCAGTTTGTTGCCATAAAATATTGAACAAATAGGCTATAGAATTGGAAGGGAAATCCCAACACGTTCACTTCACAAATAAAAGAACTGAGACCTAAAGAGGTAAAGTCAAAGTCACACAGGTAGGAAGTCGACCAAATGGGATAAATTCAGACCTAACACTGCTCCTAATAACCACAGAATCATGGAATCAAAATTGGAAGACTCCTTAGAAGTTATTTCAACTCCCTTTTGACAATTGAGGAACCTGAGCCCTAGAGAGTTCAAGAGACTTACCCAAGGTCCCATGGAAAGTAAAAGGCAGACCTTTAATTTAAATTCAATCTCTTTGACTCTTTCTGCTTCCCCATGAATCTAGTTTAATGGATAAATGAAGCCTTTTTAGATATTTCTAAGCAGAGGGATGCTGTCAAAGGGCTTCCAAGTGGCCTAACTCAATATCTTTGATCTATTTAAGGCTTTCTCACACATTCACCTTGCCCTACTATGATCTAAATTTCTATGCCTATTCAACAATTATTAAATACCTATTATATACAAGGCATAATGTTAGTGCAGTAAGGAAGCATTTATTAAATAGCCAAGTAAAGAAGCATTTATTAAATAGCGAAGTAAAGAAGCATGTATTAAATAGCGAAGTAAAGAAGCATGTATTAAATAGTGAAATAAAGAAGCATTTATTAAATGCCCAGGACTGTGCTAAGAGTTTAGGATTAAAAGAAAGGCAAAAAGATAGTCTCTGCCCTCAAGGAGCTTATATTCCAAAGTTGACAGTCACTTTTGACCCCCTCTATCACTTGGAAGCTGGGGGTTCAGCAGATAAAGTATTGCCTGGAGTCAGGAAGACCTGAGTTCAAAATACATCTCAGACACATATAAGTTGTGTGTCTGTTGGCAAGTCACTTAACCTCTGTCTGCCTCAGTTTCCTCAAATATAAAATGAAGATAAGAATAGCATCTTCTTCCCATGGTTTTTGTGAGTATAAAATTAGTTAGTACTTCTAAAGTACTTGGCAAACCTTATTTGCTGTACTAGTGTTATTACTTATTATATGTTACCCTAAATAATTTTCAAGTTGTTATTAACCAGTCATCTCAGAACAGAGATTTTTCACGTTTTGTATCATGAATGGTCATACTCAATTCAGAATTTACTTATTGAAAAAAACATTAGTTTGACATTTTCACTTGACTCTTGTTGATGCTTTTGGTTTGTCTTGTAGCATGTTGGCTCTCTAGAGAAATGGCCTTAAGGCATAGAGAAAAGAGCATTGGACTCCAAGTCGGTGGATTTTGGTTCAAATCCCAATTTGGACACTTCTGAGCTACATGAACTTGGCCGAGTGACTTACTTTCTCTAGGTCTCAGTTTCCTTTTCTGTAGAATAAAGAAGTTAGGCTAGATGACTTCAAAGTTTCCTTCCAGCATAAATTTATGATCAGGTGATAGTGGACTTAACTTTTTTGAACTTCAATGTCCTTCTCTGACTACTTGTCCTGTAATGTCTTTCTGAACAAAACATTCTGACAATCTGTATTAGAAGGATCATGGATTTAGAACTGGAAGAGGCTTTAGAAGCCATCATCTGAAACCTCCTTACTTTATATCTGAGGAGACAGAAGCCCAGAAAAAAAAATTGAAGTGACACATCCCAGATCAAACTAGGCAGAACTGGGGCTATGTCTTTTGCCTTCATATCCAATAGTCTTTCTGTTGTATTACACTGTCTTTCAAATGATCGTTTTCTCAGTAAGTGGTTCCATAATACTTATGCTTTTTAAAAAATTTGTGGCCAGTGTTAACTTTCCTGAATTTCAAGGGACTCTTAAGAATTTATACCTGGGGGAGAAGGGGAAGTGTTTTTTGCTAGCATTGGCCGGAAGAATTCTAGCTGGGGTGCAGAAGTAGGCCATGAAGGCTACGTTGACAGCATTAGCAGTGCTGGGAGAGCCATTTCTCTGAAGGAGAAGGGCCGTCTGCACACATGTGCAATTCAGTATGAAGTGGGCCAGAGCTCAGCAGAGCTGTGACTGATGTTCCCAGGAGCCTCCTTGAGCAGCCTGAAAACTGAAACTCCCTTTTGGATCCTTTAAAAACTATCGACCTCTGTGCTGAAAACAGATGGGGTCCAGTGTAAGAGTCTGAAAAGCTGCTTAAAGTCACAGTATTAGGTCTGCTAGTGCAGCAGATAGGATTCTGTTGTTTCCCCAATTAGCTTATGGTCTGATAGAAAATGATAAGGAGGGAAGATGACTGCATGACAGCAAAGAGGACCAAGGAATGATGTCTTACAGGCCAGGTTATCATGCAGGCCAAGACCTAATGGCATGTGGGAGAATCCTAACACCATGGTCTACAGAAGATGGAATTAAAACTCACTAGCCCTATAGAAGTCAGGGTTTTTTTTATTCCAGTGGTTGCTATGAGTAATCCCTCCCCTCCTCATTCAAATGTGACCGTCCAAAATGAAAGGTTAATGCTCTTAAAATTATATAGAATCATAGATTTAGATCCAGAAAGCAAATTTGGTACTATTGAGTCTATTACCTGCATAATTTATACTTAGAAAAATAAGGGCTCAGAAGATTAAGTGACTTGTCTGGAGTCACATAACTATTTATAGTGTCTGAGGCAGGACTTGAACATGGGTCTTCATGAGCCCAAGTCTAATACACTAGCTACTATATCATGCTGCCTCCTAAGGGAACTTGCTAGGATACCCCAGTAGGGAACATAAAGGGAAGTTCCCCAAGTTATCTGTTCTAGGAGAGCAAAAGACAAAAACAACCACAAAACCAAACCAAACCAAACCAAAACAAAAAACCATGAGATTCCTCTTTTATACTGTGCCCTGCTGAAGTCCTCAGGAAGTCAGTATCTTCAGCACAGTCCTCTATGAGAGAGAAATGGGGTTAGAGAAGTATGAAAGGAGAGTTGTCTCAAAAGCACGCTTCTCCGGAAAGATGCCTAGACCTGAGGTGAGAGAGAGAATGTCAGGGGGCAGGCACCTTCCCTTGCACCAAAGGTGTAGCACCTGCATTTGGAATAGCTTGTCTTTTTTCAGGCAACGTTAAGAATGTTTCAGGTGGGAGATGGGACATCTTTATTTTGAAATCTTTTTGATTGGTTATATTTTATAAATTATGAATTCATTTAGGGGTGAAGAGGGAGTTTATGAGGATATTTGTGTATGTGAGGCTCAGGACAAGTGAATACAGTATTCCATAGTGGAGAAGGACCTGGTCTTTAGGTCTGGAAGACCTTGGATTCATGTCCCCTCTGGGACACATATTGCATGACCCTGGGCACACTCAATAAGTCCCAGCTTCTCAGGCAATGCTTTAATCATATAAGTTACAGAATACTTGCCTATCAGCAATGATAGAGTTTATTCACAGAGAAATTCTCTATATCAATAAAATAAAATTTGTTCAGACCTGTGATTACATTAGTGTAAGGCAAGTATGTCAGTGCAAATTGGTACTTGATGCAACTTACAGTCTTAAGGATTGCTTGGAATACTGAGAAATTAAGTGACTTGCCTAGAGTTACACAATCAATCAGTTTGTATGTTTCAAAAGGGAAGGGAAATTGAATTCTGTTCCTCCTGATACTGAGCCTGACTCTTTTTCCTATACATTTTACACATACATACATGTAAATATATATTATATTTTATATGTGTGTATATGTATGTATATAAACACATATATGTGTGTATATGCATTTGGTACTTTGGCCTTCTGAAAGCAAAGTGATGAGTGAAAATTTCATTGAGTAAGATTTCAGCTTGGTATAAGGAAAAGATTTCTAATAGAGTCACCATAAAGTGAAATGGGTTACCTCAGGAGTTATGGAGTTCTCTGTCACTAGAGGTCTTCAAAGGCTACACGGCCATTTAAGGGGGATAGTGTAGAAAAAATTCTTGACAAAGTTCATGACCTTGGAACCCTCCTGTCCATTATGGTCACTAAATTTTTTATCAGTCTATTTCACAACTTAAAAATAAATTTTTAGTGGCAGCTAGGTGGCGCAGTGAATAGAGCACTGACCTTGGAGTCAGGATGACCTGAGTTCAAATCCATCCTCAGACACTTAACACTTACTAGTTACAAATGCCCTGCCTTCCACCTTTCCCCCCCCCAAAGTTTTAAAATACTTTGATAAATTAATAAAGGTGAAAGAAATCTGAGAGATCATCTAATCCAGTGGTTCTCAACCTTCCTAATGCCATGGCCCTTTAATACAGTTCCTCATGTTGTGGTGACCCCCAACCATAAAATTATTTTCATTGCTACTTCATAACCATAATTTTGCTCCTATTATGAATCTTAATGTAAATATCTGATATGCAGGATGTATTTAAATTGAACATAACCCTTAGATTGTGAACGGCTATATCCAAACCTCTCATTTTATAGGAAACTTAAGACCCAGAGACTAGGCAAAGGAGCCAAGCACCTCTAACTAATTGGTGGATGAGCTTGGGTTAGGATTCAGGTCTTATGTCTTCTGGCTCAGTTCTCTTTCCTCTGCCCCATATGGCTTCCCATGTCTGTAAAGCTGCTAATTTAGAGAACATGATTGATCCTTACTGGCTTCATGGAAAGCACGATTTTAGTCATGTGCTATTAATTCATGTCTCCTGTCTTTTTACCAGATGGAAAAACCTGCCAGAAACTTCCACTGAGTGACCTTCTTTGAATGGTTTTCTAGATCAGCACAGTTGATTAAAATCTTCAAGAGTTATTTAGGCAAAAAGACTAGGAGAAGTCATGTTCCTGTGGCTGGCTATGGAATGAGTCACCTCCCTGAGGAAGGCCCATGGGGCGCAACTAGAGCCCAGAGTCCATTCTTCTTTATCACCAAATTTGAACAAAAAAGAAGAGGCCCAGTTCATACCAATTGCCTCCAAGCATTCTCTTCCAACCAAGAAGGTTATTTATAATTATCGCTCTAAGATACTTTTTCATGGCACCTTAGTGTAGGTGAAGATGGGAAACTATTTATATTTTTTTAATCAGACAAACCCAGAATTTCTGAATCTGAGTTTTAGCAGTGATGACTTGATCCATTAGCAATGTGTGTGGTGTTTCATTAATCTTCTGAGTTTGGGATTACACATCATCATTACTATTTGGAGAAAATCCCTTGGAGGTAATTGGGAATTAGAGATTTTTTTTTGTAGTCAAGACAGCATGAGAGTACTTTTTTAGCTAAAAGAAGACAAATGTTTACAAAGAACAATGGGGATGTTTATGGATAAAACAAATCCCAGTGTTGACAAATGGTAGAGGAGAAACTAGGATAATTTTTAAATAAATATAATCTTTTTTTTATACTGATTTCTAGGTATGGAAATTTTAAGCCAACAAAAAAAGGAATATCTATATTCAGGGACACAGTTCTGATGACAGTAAAGAATATTCTGTCTTAGAGAAAGTTTTATTTCTTATTACTTAGTGATAGATAAATAATTATTAATCACTTAGTATATGTCAGGCATAATACTAAATGTTGAGAATATAAATAGAAACAAACTAAAAAGATACTCCCTGTCCTCAAGGAGTTTACATTCTAATGAAGGAAGACAATAAAGAAGAGAACTGAAAAGGAGAGAGGATAGAGAAGTCTTGCTATAGAGTCCAGAGCGTGACAGGAGAGGAATGAACATGACTGGCTTGGACATTTCCTCAGCATGGAGGTTTCAGAAGGAACTCACCAATCAGAGGAGAGGACCACAGGGGTGGAGGGATCTTCCAGGGTGAGAAAATGGTAGGGAGAGAGGATTTTTTCCCAAGGTGAGAAGGCTGTTGGGGATGGCAGGAAAGTCTAGAGAGCCAGGAGCAGAGCCATCAATTGGGGAATGGCTGAATAAGTTATGGTATATGAATGTGATGGAATATTATTGTGCTATAAGAAATGGGAAGGAGATGGACTTCATACTCACCTGGAGAGGCTTATATGAATTGATGCTGAGTGAGAAGAGCAGAACC
>CM053599.1:145373236-145421633 GCA_028646575.1 Pseudocheirus occidentalis
GAAAGATCCAGAAAGATCAGAGTTTAAATGGAGACTGAAGCAAGGCATGCTATCATTCTTTTCGATGTTCGGCTTTTATTTCTCTTTTCTCATTGTTCACTCCATTGGCTATAACACCTATACAACCAGACTATTGTACAATGTGAAGGAGTTTGCAGATCCTATACATGATTGTATGCCACCATGGGGGAGGGGGTCGGGTGGGGGATGGGGGAGGAAGGGGAGAAAAATCTATAACTGAAGTGACTATGGAACAGAATCTTGTAACCTAAAAGTGAACAAACAAGTTAATTTAAAAAATAATAAAATAAAATAAAATAAAAAAAGAATATGAATCAATTTTCTTTATAACTCTTCTACACAGATCAGTATTCAGTCAACATTTGGTTAGAAAAGAAATCAGAAATACGTGGCATACAGAAAATTACACTGTCAGCGGTGCAGGAACAGAGATATAAATATGTAGAATTGTCAGTGAGGTGGGCTTTAAAATTACATATATACAGGGAGTTCACTGAGTATTTTCATACCTATAGAGGTGGCAGGTATGAGCACAAGAAACTGCAAAATAAGGGAGAATTCTTGACTCTTTGAACTATGGTCTAATTATTTCTCAAACTTAATCTTTTCTCGGCTTCAATGACATGTATAATTGTGAGAGAAGGAGAGAGAGAGAGAGAGAGAGAGAGAGAGAGAGAGAGAGAGAGAGAGAGAGAGAGAGAGAGAGAGAGAGAGAGAGAGAGAGAGAGAGAGCTTTCTGCAACACTGACAGGAATAGTGGGACCTACAGGCAATGTGATACAGAAAAAAAGGCTCTTGGGTCAAAGAAGTTGGGTCCAGTCCTCCTTCTGACCCTTAGTATGTATGTGATATTACTATGTAATGTAATATATAATACTATATAAATATTATTTAGTTCAACTCCCTCATTTTACCAAGGAGGAAACTGGAGGAAGAAAGTTAAGTAACTTTCCCAGGCCTCAGTTTCCCGCTCTGTAAAATGAGGAGGATTGACTAGAACTCTGAGGTTCCTTCTAGCTTTAGATCTATGAGCCTATGAACACATGCGTTCTCCAACATTTGAAGTGATTCCAGGTTTTATGGCAGCCTAGCTATAAAATGACTTTCCTCTCACCATGCTCCTTCCTTGAGGTAAGAAATTCAGTTGTCCCTCTTTTTTCTGATCTCCAGGGCTTTCTTTACATCCCAACTAGAATCCCACCTTCCCCATCCTAATTCCAGTGTCTTCCATATGTTAATTATGTCTTTTTTATCCTATATATAGCTTACTTTGTATGTATCTGTTTGCATGTTGCCTTCTCCATTGGACTGTAAGCTCCTTGATGGCAGGGACTGTTTTTTGCCTCTTTTTGTATCCCTGGTGCTTAGCACAATGCCTGGCACACAGAAGATGCTTAAAAATGCTTATTGAATTGGTTTTTGCCTCTTTTTGTATCCTAGATGCTTAATAAATGTTTATTGGTTAAATGATCCCACTCTTTAAAAAATGTTGCACTACTCAATTTATACCTTCACTCACCCACCATAGAACTTTTTCTTGTAACAAAGTTAAACAAAGCAAATTTACATGTTGACTGCGTCTAATATCATGTACTTCATTCCATACTTGTAGTCCACTGACTCCCACAGAGGGGATGGAGTTTGCATTTCATCAACAGGTGTCTAGAGCCAAGGCTGGTCAATGCATTACTGCATTGCTCCATTGAATCTCTGCACTCATTTGAGTTCTGGTGTTTTTCCATGTTTTCCTCTGCATTATAGTGATCATTGTGAATGTTGTTTCTTAGTTCTGCTTATTACTTTGTATCACAGGACCGAGGATTTAGAGCTGGCAGGGACCTCAGAGTTCAGTTCATAGATGTCTCTTGTTACTGTCTCTTTTCTTTCTCAGGTGTATAGACTATACAACATGAGGTGCCCAAAATAAGAGTTAGCTTTTGTACCAGCCCAGTGGGCTGGCTAGCAGTATGATTAGATAAAAGGGAACACAGAGAAGATGCAATGATCTAAGGATATTATCAGTAGTTGTAAGTTTAAGAAGAGAAACTGGTTGCTTAAGGATCCCAAGTAGTATTTTTACAAATTCTCTTTAATCTTTCCAAGCACCAGTTTCCCTATACCACTGCAAGTTGTTTGAAGCTCCAAGTTCTGCCTTTTTTGGCTCAGATTACTTGTCAGTGAAGCAAGAATATGATTTGACTACCTCATATAGACATTAAAAGGAAGGTTGTTTTTCCCTTTCTAAAAAGCACACCAAGATCTTCCAGAGAAAATGTCTATGTAATTGCCTTGTAGTTATCAGCCCAGGCCAACTTCAGTATGTAATGGGGATTAGACCAGCAGAGATTTTTTTTCACCTGATTCTTTGACCCCATGTGAAACTTGGCAAATCTTTAACTCTTACAAGGGAACATCTAAGCCAAGAGAAAATTTACTAGGCTGTTGGCTGCAAATGGTTGGGGTGTTATTTTGAAGCAGTTAAAAGCACTTCACATTTCTCTGATGCTAAATTATGACATCTCATCATAGAAGTTTAGCAGCCACTAATGTTTAGATTTCCAGGTAACGTAGTTCAGCTGAAAGATGTTATTATTATTATTATTTAAGAAGCAAAGCTCATGTCTTAGGACAAGAGAATATTCTGCTCTGGCCAATAGACAAATGCAATTTTTCAACTATAAAAGGACAAAAGGTTTTGAAGTGGTCCTGTTGGGCTGTATTTCCCAGCCTTGCTTTTTTGGCAGCTAATCATGGAGCTGTACCAATGCCTTCCAAATGACTTCCATTTTTGTAACAGTTCGAAGAGTTTGTTAGATGAGGTTAGAGTAACATGTTGGTATGATGAGTAATGCCAAGGGTCTGCTGTACAGAGGCAGCCATGGGCACTGGCCGAGACATATCATCAGCACTGGTAAGAACTGGACAGGTAATTCATTTTCCTTTGATTGAAACCATCTTGGCTAATGCTTGCCTCTTAGTTGTGCAGGTGCTTTTATATCTTGCCACCAAAGTTCCCTGAACCAACAACAAATAATATGGTAGATGTAATAAAGAGGAGAAATAGAATTGTAGCTAGGTGGAACAGATATCAAGATAGCCTTTCTGTGTAGCATCAGTGAGGACGACTGAAGTGTTTTCTCTCTCATTCTCATTCCATCCTCCTTCTCACTCTCTGCCTTCCTTCCTTCTTTCCTTCTTCCTCCTTTTCCTTCCCTCCCTTCTTTTTTCTTCCTCCCTCCCTCTCTCCCTTCCTTCTTTCTTCCCTCCTCTCCTTCCTTTTCTATCTTCATTTCTTCTCTTTTCCTTTCCTTTCTTTTTTCCTTCATTTCCTCTTTCTCTCTTCCCTCCTATTGTATCAGGGCTGATTAATGTCTGAGAGCACTCAAAGACATGTCCATTTTTGATGATCGACATCCTAGTCCTCAAAGCCTCAAATAGTCTCTGGACCCACATGCTCATTCTCTGAAAACCAATGACTCATAACTTCCTGATCATCTTTTCTAAGAGACAGTGTAGTATGGTGGAAAGTGTACATACCTAGCTTCAAAACACTTCCATTCAATCGTGCCTCCTTTACTCACTGTGTGATACTAGGAAGGTTAATTAAATTCTCTTAGTTTGCTTCCTCTTTTGCTAAATAGGGTAAATACTATTCATACTATCTACCACTTAGGTTTTCTACCAAGAAAGTACTTAAATCGGGGTGGCTAGGTGGTACAGTGAATAGAGCACCAGCCCTGGAGTCAGGAGGACCTGAGTTCAAATCCGGCCTCAGACACTTGACCCACCTAATAAGCCATGTGACTTTGGGCAAGTCACTTAAGCCTAATTGCCCTCCAAAAGGCAAAAAAAATACTTAAATCTTAAAGAGATTACAAAAAACTATTGGCCTAATAATCAAATAAACTAATGGTTATTTACTTTATAATTTGTACTTGTGGATAAGAACAATAAGAAACAGGTAAATAACTGATCCCTTAGTTCCTTGAAGAAAAATATAAATGACCCTCAATTAGATGTCTGAGTAACTATGCAGTAAGTTTTCTTGTTTCTCCATTAAAAAAAGTAAAACCATACAGCATTGTTTCATACATCTATATATTTATGTGATTACATAAATGTAATTCAAAATTCCTGCCTTTCTTTCTTGCCTTTCTTCTCTCTTCTTCGTATTTTTAAAATTAAATTTTATGTCTTTCAATCAATGAAAATCCATCTTCTCTTTCATCCACTTCCCCCCACCCAGGTAAGAAACAAAGAAAAATAAAACCTGTTACAAACATGTGCAGTTAAGCAAAACAAATTCCCACATCAGCCAGTTTTTAAAAGTCTCTGTTCATATTCTGAGTCCATTACTTATTTGTCAGGATGTAGGCAGCATATTTCATCAAGTGTTCTCTGGAATAGTGTTTGGTCATTATGTTGACTAGAATTCCTAAGCCTTTTAAAATTGTTTGTCTTTACAATATTGTTATTGTATAAATTGTCCTCCTGGTTCTGCTTACTTCACTCTGTCAGAGAAACTTCCTAGGTTTCTCTGAAACTACCCTTTCATTATCTCTTAAAATTCAATAGTGTTCCATCACAGTTATGTCCCATAGTTTGTTCAGGCATTTCCCAGTTGATGAGTATCCCTTAGATGCCAATTCTTTGTGACTGCAAAAAGAGTTTATGAAGTGTGTTTTCCAGGGAACTGTCCAGTATTGAAGAAATTTATTTTATAGGTCATTGATTAATAAAGTGGCCCTTTTTTGTTTTTGTTTAAATATTGCCATATGGTTTTTTGAGTAGAAATAACTTATGTTTAGCACTTTAAAGTATTCAATGAGTGTTATGCATTTTATCTCATTTGAACCAAATAATAATAATAACCCTTAGGACAGTTCCTGGCACATGTATGCTTAATAAATGTTTATTGACTGACTGACTCACAATCGCCCCGTAAGGAAGGTATTTCAGGTTTTATTTTCATCTTAGCTTTACAGACGAGGAAAACTGAAGCTCAAGATTATCAAGGGATTTGTCTACACTCCCACTAGTAAGTGTCAGAGGTGAGATTTGAACCTAAGTCAGCTCCTAGTCCAACATTCTCTCCACTATGATTTATTACATGCAGTTCCTCCTGTTCACACTCATGTTTCATTTATTCAGATACCTTCATGGAATTAATTCTATTTCTCCCCTTCTAAATAAAGTCAGATTTGTCTCCATACATAAAGGGCATTACTCTGCAGATTATCATGGCTCTTTTATCTTGTTGATTACAGAAAGGAAATATCAAGTTATGTATATTTATATATATATATATATATATGTATATATATATATATATATATATAGTGTGTTTGCACTTTATTTGAAATGTAATTACTTTTGCTTTTGCAGAAATACAAATGGATATCATCAGTATCAACTCAAAGGATATAACCAGTTATTTTCATTGAGAATAAAAAAAAAATCTAAGCCAGACTTCTTATTTTGTTTAAAGTTTGCCTTTACAAACAAAGATTAGCTCTAAGCAGAGTATTTCTTTCTCCCTTAGGTTCTGATCACCTTCGTGAAAAGGACGGGCTTTGGGCAGTCTTGGTCTGGCTTTCAATCATTGCAGCCCGAAAACAAAGTGTGGAGGAAATTGTTCGAGACCACTGGGCCAAATTTGGCCGCCACTACTACTGCAGGTGAGGGTTTGATCAAGATTATAAATGTGGACCTTGGAGAAACATTTGGGAAAGTGGTTCTCAATCAATGTTCTGGGTGACTAGAATACCCATAGGGAAGTCTCAGGTAAGGTACTAGGGGACACAGGCAGTGGCTCTGTGAAGCGTCAAACTTAAGTGAATAACAGTGGTATTCTTTGTCAACTATGGGCTTTATAGATTTTGCTGTTCTTCAGTCATGTCTCATCTGGGGTTTTCTTGGCAAAGATACTGGAATGGTTAGCCATTTCCTTCTTTAGCTTATTTTAGAGATGAGGAAATTGAGGCAAACAGGGTTAAGTGACGTCACCAAGGTCACACAGCTAGTAAGTATCTGAGGCTGGATTAGAACTCAAGAAGATGAATCTTTCTGATTCCAAGCCCCGGGTTCTATCCACTGTACCACTGAGCTGCCGTCTTAGTGCTAACCCTGTTTTAAGCCTGAAGTCTTCCTTGTGCACAATTCTCTATGTAACGCTGAGAACCCACCACCACCTTTCTTTCCAGTTCTTCTACACTGTACTTCCAATGAGATTCTGCCATCTAGATTAAGAGTGGTATGGGGCATGCCTTAGCTCTCAGTCTATATGCAGAGGTGGACTGATACCCATTAGATCCATTTATCAGGTCCATCTACTCTCCCAAGTTCCTAGATTGATGGGTCCCAATTGACATCTTTCCTTTCTTCACCTGTGTGGTCCTTTTGCAAGAATACCATTTTTCAGTGTTAAGCTTTTCAATACTTTAAACATTTCATAATAGAAAAGTTTCCATCTTTATAAAGAGAAGGGTCATTTCTTCATATGATCCCTGATATGTATTGTTATCCACATAATATCTTCGTGACTTCGTGACTTGCTTTTAATAGCTTCTCTTCAACTGAAACCATAGATTCTTCTTCTAGATGTTGAAGGGGTCTTTAAGGTCACTTAGTTCAACCCTCTCATTTTGCAGATGAGGAAACTGAGGCCCAAAAGCATTAATGCTTTGATAACTGCACTGACAGTAAGTAGCAGAGCTGGGGCTATAGTTCAGGTCTTGTGTTTCCCAATTCAGCACCCCAAGTTTAGGACAGAAAATCACAGCAGCGAGCACAGCACAAAATTCGTTGTCAAAAATTAACTCTGGGTTTGGAGAAGTAGAGAAGATGGGATTTGTTTAAGAGATGACAGCTAGTGAGAGTTATAGAGGCTTAGAGGGTGGATGGATGGCTCACAGGAAAAAAAAAATTGAGTATTACTAATCCTGGGCATCTGGTGGTGCATGGATAGAGTGCTGGGCCTGGAGTCAGGAAGACTCCTCTTCTTGATTTTGAACCCAGCCTCGGATACTTACTAACTGTGTGACCTTGGACAAATCACTTAATCTTGTTTACCTCAGTTTCCACACCTGTAAAATGAACTGGAGAAGGAAGAGACAGACCACTCCAATATCTTTGCCAAGAAAACACCAAATGGAGTCCCGAGGAGTCAGACATGACTAAACAGCAACAACAATCGCCAAATCAATTGTGTTAATTAAGTGTTTGCTATGAAATAGAAGAAGCAGTGCCCCAGGGAACTCATATTTTACTGGATGTAAGCTCCTCATAAGCTCATATTCTACTAATGTAGGAAAATCCCAGAGAAATTTTGTTTTTTTGTTTTCTTTTTACATTGTTGAAGCCCCTAGATGGTTCAGTGGACAGATTGTTTGGCCTAGAGTCAGGAAGACCTGAGTTCAAATCCAAGCTCACACACTTATTAGCTGTGTTACCCTGGGAAAGTCACTCGATCTCTATTTGCCTTAATCCATTGGAGAAGGAAATGGCAAACCACTCCGTTATTTTTCCCAAGAAAACCCCATGGACAGTACCGGCATGCTGTAGTCATGGAGAGATGGACATAATTGAATTACAAAACACCACAAGTTACACTGTTGAGAGTTGCTAGAACTTGGTGCTTAATTTTCAAGTAGGTTTAAAAATAGACTTTGCTCTTTTAAAGAATCTTTTTATCTACATCTTGAAAGGTCATGTGCTGAGATAAATATCAGAGAAAAAAGTAATCCATGACACTCCTGAGAAATGTCTGAGGGACTTTGAATTCCAGTCATGCAACACTCAGTGAAAACTAAACATTAGACTGTGGCCTGTGCCTGTTCAGTCTTCAAGTTTTGAGATGCAATAGACGCCTCCAAAACACTTATTGTGTCACTAAAATCAGAAATTCATGGGCAAGAAAAGATTTCTTTATTCATGACAGGGGCCCAGGAACTTGGATTCTCATAGCTAAGGGCCCCACAGCACACTAAACCTCATTCTACAGCACAAGCTAGTCTAACAGAGCACACTCTGATCCAGTTTAATTGTCTGGTCTATTGTCTAATGAGGTCTGATTATTCCCTGCTTGATAAAGGTTTTCTATCTCCTGATTCACATAGTGACTGTTTAGTTTGCTGCCAGCATCAGGAAGAAATTGTGTTATGAATAATGTGTTTATAATTAATCTGGTTTTTTTGTACCACGGGCCAATGCTCTAATCACTTTTCTCAAAACAAAGACCATATAAGAAATTATCACACGGGGATATTTTCAGTCTGTGTATGAAGATGTACTGAAATACTAAATTCTTGCCAAACAAAACATCATGTGCTTTCAGAGGAAAAGAAAGGAGAAGTAGGTTCAAATACCAGGTTAATTTTACCCTTCACCTCTACCAATGACTAGTTGAAGATTTGCTGGGGAAGTAAACTGTTATATCCTTTTGCCTTTTGGGAGGATTATAAAACAATTAAATGATGCTGTGCTGTTTTATTAAGGTGAAGTGTGAGGGTATCTTGCCTCTGTCATTTACTATCTATGTGACCCTGGGCAAGTGAATTCAAGGGACCTGGGTTTTAAAACCTGGCTCTGTCACTTACTGCCTGGGTAAACTTGGGCAAATCTCTTTGCCTATTTGAGTCACCGATTTTTTTTTTGGAGGGGGGAAGGCAAGGCAATTGAGATTAAGTGATTTACCCAAGGTCACACAGCTAGTAAGTTGGTCAAGTGTCAGAGTTTGGATTTGAATTCAGGTCCTCCTGACTCCAAGACTGCTGCTCTATTTACTGTACCACCTAGCTGCTCCATCTCACTTTCTTAATCTGCAGAACAAGGGACTAGATGTACAAGATGACTCTTGAGGTCCTTTCTAGATCCAAGTCTATGATGATAAGATTCTAAGTTGATCTCTCTGGGTCCCATTTTCTTCATCTACAAGAATGAGGGGATGAGATCACATGACTTCTAAGGTACCATCCAGTTCTAAATCTGTGATCAATTGATCTTGTATAAACTAATTTGCAGAAATATGTGAGTGGTTCAGGGGCTGACTTTGTAGAACCATATCGTATGGGCAAATGGAGCTGCAAATGAATTCAGTGTGCAGTGTTTGGTCTCATGCTCTGTGTGTTAGTGTATAGAGATAACACATATTTCTGATGGTCTTAAGAACTGAGATACCACTCCTCTATCCGTCTCCAGGTGGATCTGCCCACATGCAGATACACCCACATATAGGTATTAAAGGACTGTGGCATTAGGAAGGTTGAGAACCATTGCTTTAGTCCATCATTCATTTAGCCATCAAAGTAGTTTTACTAAAATTTACTAAAACTTACTCTGCTACTCAGTAAACTCCAGAGGGTCCCTGTTACCTCCAGGGTTGTATAAAACCCCCTATTTGGCAGCCTAAGCCCTTAACCTCTTTCCCTACCTATCTCTCCAGTATTCTTACCCGTTACACCCTACCATGTACTCGTGGGTCCAGTGCCATGGACCTCCTTGTTATTCCACAAACTCTGCTTCTTGGTTCCCGGGCATTTCCACTGGCTGTCTCCCAAGTCTTCCTCCTCATCTCTGGCTTCCTTCAAGTCCCACTGGAATTCTCAACTTATACAGGAAACCTTTCCCAGTCCTTCTTAATTCTAGTGCCTTCCCACTGTTGACTGTTTCCTCTTTATCATGATACTGCTTCTTTGTATAGAGTTGTTTTCATGTTGTCTTCTCTGTTAGATTGAGCCACCTTGGGGTGTGGAGAGAAGCATATTTGTAAACAGTGAATAAGTAAACTGACTGAGATCTGAGTGTTTCCATCTAATGGTGACAATGTTCTCCATGTCTGTGGCCCTGTCTAACTCAGGGCCTCTTCAGATTTTACCCCTTCTGTTGGGCGTTTTCCATCTCCAACTGTCAATGACTCTAAAAAGAATTCACTGCTGAAATGTACCATCTTCTCGGGTAAAGTGTAGCCTACTTTTGGTGAGTTTTCTTTTTGGGGAGGGGGTGATAAGGATACTAAAGGCATAACTATGCAAGGAATAAGGAATTCTAGGATGAAATTAATTTTTTGGAGGAATTTCAGTTTGGAATAATGGAATTCCAAGAGGCCCAGTTTGGTTAATGACTTTGTTCTAGAAGTCTAGTGAGAGAAAAGCAGCATGGTATAGTCAGTAAGTATTCATTAAGCACCTACTGTGTGCCGAGCATTGCACTAAGTGCTGAAGATTTGTTGTTGTTTAGTCAGATGAGATATTTGCAAACTTCTTAGATTAGTACCTGGTACTTTTGTTGTTTTTGTTCAGTTGTGTTCAACTCTTCATGACCAAATTTGGGGTTTTCTTGGCAAAGATACTGGAATGGTTTGCCATTTCCCTCTCCAGCTCATCTTACAGATGGAGGAAAACAGGGTTAAGTGACTTGTCCAGGGTCACACAACTAGTAAGTATCTGAGGCTACGATTGAACTCACAAAGATGAGTCATCCTGACACTAGGCTTGGCACTCTATCCCCTGTGCCACATAGCCAATCCAGTGCTGAAGACACAAAGAAAAAAAAGTCCCTGTCCTCAAGGAACTTATATTCTAATGAGAGAGACAACATGAAAAAAACTAGGACATACAAGATTTGTTATTCTTGTTGTTATTTGATGCAAGAAATATAAGGAGTAGATCTCTGAATAGATGTTATATTAATTAAAATATTAATAAAAATATTTTAAAAAATATTAATAAAAAAAAGATAAGTTCTCTGAAAGGAGCTGGGGGATGGCATTGGGAGGGGAAGAGAAAAGGGCCTCTTGCAAGAGGAACTTGAACTGAGTCTTTGAGGAAGGCAGAGAAACCAACATGTGGGGGTGAAAGGGCAGACTAGTCCAGACAGGGAGGACAGCTAGTACAGAGATGGGAGAGGAATGCCGTGTCTCAGGAACTAAAAGCAGGTCAGCAATGTTGGATGTAGAACACGTGAAGAGGAAAAAAGGAGACTGTAAAGTTGGGAAGAAATAAGGTTATACAGAGCTTTAAATGCCAAATAGAGTTTATGTTTGATCTTGGAAATAGTGAAGACCCACTGGAGTACATTGAGCAGGGGTGGTGGTTGGGAAGTTGACACAATCAGACTTATGCTTTAGAAAAATCAGCTTGGAAGCTAAGTGGAAGATGGGTGTGATTGGGGACAATTGAAGCAGGGAGACCAATAAGAAGGCTATTGACATCATTTAGCCAAGAATTGATGAGGGCTTGAACTAGAGCTGTGGTGATCTGAGTCAAAAGAAGGGGGACATATACAAGAGAAGTAAGAAACAAGCTGTCAATGGACTGCATATGTGAGATGAATGAGACTGAAGAGTGACACCAGTATTTCAAGTCTGAGTGTCTAGGAGGGAAGTTGGGAAGTGGAGAGGGTCTGGGGAGAAAGATAGGGATAGAGTTCTATCTTGGATATGTTGGGTTTGAGATGCCTACAAGACATACAGTCTGAGAGGTCTAAAAGGTGATCTATGTCTTGCAGCTCAGCAGAGAAGCTAGGACTGAATATATAAATCATCTGCGTAGAGGTGATAATTGAACTTAGGTGAAGTGTGAGACCAACAAATGAAATAGCAAAGAGAAGAGAGAAAAGATGTCTAAGACAGAACCTTGGAAGATGCCTACAATTGTGAGAAGGAGCAGTCAGACATAGGAGAAGAACCAGGAGAGAGCAGTATCATGTAAACCCAGGGAGGAGAAAGCATCCTGGAAGAAAAGATGGTCAACACTGCCAGATACTGCAGAGAAATCAAGAAACATCAGAACTGAGAAAAGGCCTTTAGTTTTGGCAAGTGAGAGATCACATATTAATAATTTTTGGAGAGTTGTAGAGGGGAAAGAACACTGGATTTGGAATTAGAGAAACTGGGTTCAAATCTCGGCTTAGATAGTTTGATAGAACATTTATTAAGCACTTAACTCTGTGCCAGGCAATATGCTAAGTGATAGAGGTACAAGTACTATCAAGCAAGGCAGTTCCTGCCCTCAAGGAGTTTATGTTCTGGTTTACTACCTGTGTGACTTTGGGCAACCCGCTTATAATTCTCTGGGCTTCAGTTTTCTCATCTGTAAAATGGGAAGATTGGACTAGAGCAGTGTTTGTCAACCTTCCTAATGCTGCGACCCTTTAATACTCGCATGCAGGCATATCTGCATGTGAGCGGACCCACCTAGAGACAGAGGAGCGGTGTCTCAGTTCCTAAGACCATCAGAAATATGTGTTTTTAGATGGTCTTAGGCGACCCTGGTGAAAGGGTCATTTGACCCCCAAAGTAGTCACAATCCACAGGTTGAGAACTGCTGGACTAGAGGATCTCCAAGGTTTCCCTCAGCTCCTAATTTATTGTCCTGGGAACCTTAGCAACAACTAACCAAGATTTCAGGCATTTCGTTCTTTCTGGCTGCTTCATAGGTATGTACAAGCTCCCTCTTTAGGAGATCCGGAAATAAGATCATTTGGTTATGTCCGCACTGCTTCCTGTAGAGCACAGGTGTTTTTCTAAGGCCTTCCATGTGTTTATTGGCTTAGCCAGACCTTCCTGGCATCCTGGACTAGAGGATACAGCCAGGTTGATATGGCTGCAGGGTACTCAGAAAGGATATTCTTTAGAGTCACTGTTTCCCAAACTGGGTTTCTGGGGAGACATAACACAGTTTCAAATGTTCTGTTTGTATTGTGTGAGGACTTTTATTAAATTTATTATAAGAAAGTGCTTGTTTTCTGAAAGGTTTGCCTGGGTATGACAATTGTAGAAAGTGCCTATTGATTGCTAAGGATAGAATTATGATCTCTCTCTCTCTCCCCACTTAATGAGATGTTTTTCAGCTCAATATATTGCCTGGAAGGAGTGGTAAAAGATCAAATGACCTTAGAAGCTCTTTCCAACCTTCTGGTTCTATGATTATTCTCACCGGCTCTCTCTCTTCATACCAGGTTTGATTATGAGGGACTAGAGCCAAAAATGACATATTACATCATGCGAGACCTGGAGGCCTTGGTCACTGACAAGTCATTCACTGGCCAGCAGTTTGCTGTGGGGAGCCATGTCTACAGTGTGGAAAAAACAGACAGCTTTGAATATGTGGACCCTGTGGATGGCACCGTGACCAAAAAACAGGTACTAAATGGGATTCAAGGCATTTGAGAATGTTGGGGAATAAAATGCACTTGATGTATCTCAAATTGACAACCACTTCCTTTTAAGGAAGACTTCAATTCTGCAATTCAATTCAATAAATATTATGTATATGCTGGGTGTCGGGGAGAAATGTAAAGTTCAGATAATGTGGTCCCTGTTTTCATGGAGTTTATTTTGTAATGAGATAGAATGCATTCTCAAATAAACATAATCAGTCAATCAATCTTAAGTATCTATTTGGTACCAGACACTGAACTAGGTGCTGGGGACATGCAGGTAAAAATAAAAGAAACAATTCCTTCAAGGAACTAGAATTCTATTGAGGGAGACAACATGTATATACATAAGGATATACAGAACAAATATATGCAAAGTAAATATAAGGTAGTTAGTGAAGGAGATAATTAATACATAAATGCCTGAGGGTACATGAGATCCTGATGTGAAAAGTCATTGTTTACAGGAGGCACCTGAGAAGGCTTTCAGGTAGAACTTCTATTTGAGGGGTGGGTAGAATGAAGTATAGGAGAGTAAAGGGAGAGGATAAGGGATTGGGACAGGGTAAAAAGAGAGGCTGAGAAGGATGGTAGTGAGTAAAAATAAGATGGAGGGACATTCACAAATAGTAATGATAACTTTGAATGTGAACGGGATGAACTCACCCATAAAAAGGAAACACAAAGCAGAATGGATTAAAAGTCAGAATCCAGTAATATAATGTTTACAAAAACACATTTAAGAATGAGAGATACACGTAAGAATTATTTGAGATATAATTTAAAGGATGGGTAGAAATTCTGTGGGATAAAAAGCAATGATAATGATGATGATAGGAGGACATTAAACAAGTACAGAAAAAATGAGTAAGTTTCTAAGGCAAGATTTGAATTCATGTCTTCCTGATTCCAAGTCTAGAACTTTATCTACTAGGCCACTTAGCTGCATAGTTCTGCCCTGCCCCCTTCTTTTACAGATGAGGAAACTGAGGTTTAAGCTAGTTAAAAGATTACTTTAAGGTCACTCAGATAGTGTCAGAAGTGGAATTTGAACCCAGGTCCTTTGATTCTAGAGTCAGTGTTCTTTCCCTTGTACCAGATCCTGAATCTGATCCCATACAACTGTTACCAAAACTTTGCCTCTCTCCTGCATTGCAAGCACAAGCTCAGATCAGGTGACAAAAATATCACAAAATCCTTTAAAGGCTTTTTACCATGGGAAGGCTGATATACAGCCCCTTCATCTATTTTTTACACGATAGTGTAATTGAAATGTTATTGAAATTGAAACCATACTGATTTGTGACTTTATTCCAGAACTGCAAATAAAACTCGTGGAAATACTGGTAAGGGAAGCAGCAAATTTGCTTGTAACCAGCTCACTCTTTCCCATGGGCTGAAGCCCTAAGGTGTACAGGGAGGGACTCGTCAGGCACAGCTTCTCAAACAAGAGGCTGTCTTTGGCGAGCCTCATTAATTGTGCTCCAGCATTTCCCAGCTGGATGAGGTCCTGCGTCTCAGTCCTTTCTATTGACCCACAATAAGCACAATATAAATGCAAAGAGACAGATCTCTGCCCTGCAGGGAAACACCACAGGACTGTCCCTAGTACCCCAGTTTGAGAGGGGTAAGCCCTACAGGGACAATACGTTAGTGGACAGAGAACCTGGCTTAGTAATAAGTAAGATTTATTCAGGATGTCCCAGAAGTCTTAGTACCATTTTAAGCTACTAGAGATTGTTTTGTTTAGTTGATTAGTCATATCTGACTCTTTGTGACTCCATTTGGGGTTTTCTTGGCAAAGACACTGGAGTGGTTTGCCATTTCCTTCTCTAGCTCATTTTATAGATGAAGATACTGAGGCAAATAGCATTAAGTGAGATCAGGGTCATACAACTAGTTAAGTGTCTGAGGCCAGATTCAAACCCAGGTCCTCTTGCCTCTATCTTGGTGAGTTTAAACAGAGACTGACATCATTGAAAATGACTGAACAACATTAAACCCCTGGCTCCAGGATCAGCAGTCCATTGTGCCACCTAGCTGCTCACTAAAGATTACACTAAGATTTTTGGGACCCTATAGAGTGCTTTAAAGTTTGTGAAGCACTTTACATGTTATGTAAATTTATGTTATGTCATTTGATTCTCACAACAACCCTAGGACAGATTCTATTATTCCCATTTTACAGATGAGGCATATAAGACTGAGGAGAGGTTAACTGATTTTGTTCAGAGTCACATAGATAATAAGCATCTGAGGGAGTCAGTCTACAAGTATTTTTTTGTGGGGGGGGAGAGTGGAAGGCAAGGAAATTGGGGTTAAGTGACTTTCCCAAGGTCACACAGCTAGTTAAGTGTCAAGTATCTGAGGATAGATTTCAGCTCAGGTCCTCCTGACTCTGGGCCGGTGCTCTATTCATTGTATCACCAAGGTGCCCCAGTCAACAAGTATTTATAAAGAACCTACTTTGTGCCAGGCACAGTGATAAGTGATGGGGAGATAAAGAAAGGCAAAATACGGTGACTGCTTTCTTGGAGCTCAATGGGAGAAAAGTGTGTGTGCAGTGGGGGAGAGAGGAAGGTTACAAAGAGCTTTAGATGTCAAACAGAGGCTTCAGTGTTGGATCCTGGAGTTGGTAGTTGAAACCATTGAAGTTTACTGAAGTTAAAGCAAGTTAAATGACTCACCCACAATCACTCCCATGTCAGAGGTAGAATTTGAATGTAGGTCCTTGACAGGGGTGGTGGTGGTGACATACTCATTTCTCTACTTCAGGAAGATCATGTTGACATCTGAGTACAGAATGGCCCAGAGTGATCAGACACTTGAGGCAAAGGGGTCAATCAGAAGGGTATTGCATTGCATTTGTGCAGACTTAGCGTGCTGAAGTGTTATACCAGGACAGCAGAAGTTTCAGAAAAAGGCACTGCATACAAAAGCAACTGGCACCCTTGGCAATAGATTGTATGTAGGGAATGAAAGAGTAAGGAGATGAGGATAGCACCCAGGGGGTGAGCCCTGGCGGCTGAGAAGATAATGGTGCGTTCTGCCAAAATAGGAAGATAGAAGAGGGGAGGGTTTGGGGAGGGGGAATAGGGGTCAGGATTCACATAGCACTTTAAGGTTTGCATATGGTGACTCAAGTCTTCTTGCTTTGTGGCCATGGTGGTTCTTAAATTCTTGAGTCACCCATTCTTTCTGACTTTTCAAACAAGGAGCCTACATCTCTCTCTATGCAATGATTTGTGAAACTGGGGCAAGAGGCCAGGTCAAATGACCAAGTCTGAGGCTAAGCTGAGGTTGCCTTCTATTAGCTCCTGGCTTGGGGCTCAGGAGGTTGATTGGGACTCAGCAGCTCTGTGCCATCTAGTGCTTTCCTTCCCTTGTAGCATGCCTGGGCATTCCTGATTCCCTGCCAGCTCAATGTGATAGCCAATTTCTCTTTGTGATCCTCATGAGAGATGGAGACAGCCTTCCCCACCCCTCACCCCTGGAAATTGGGATATTGCTTCATTTCATCAGGCACCCTCTAGACTACCAAATGGAGGGAAGCAGTCATGAGTCTGACAGCTGCACCTTATTGGCACTGGCTTCTCTAATGGCCTTGTCTTTGTAAACCATGTAGGAACCAATTTAAAATATTACATTGTAATTTTCTACTGAGTTTTGCTTATTTATTAGACATGCTTATCACTGAACTGCCCATGGGATAATTTTTAGGCTTGCTCTAAAAACAAGACCAATTTTTTTTCATCCTTCTATAGGTTAAGAAAAGTTCTGTCTGAAATCTCAGAGTTCCACTTTTTCTTGTCCATTTGTCATAAGCAGAATGAATGAAAGCAAATGAATTGTTGTAGATTCCAGGTCTTTCAGGAAAACTAAAATATGAAGTCATTGTAACTGTCGTTTTTAATCTTATCTTGTTTCTTAACATATATCCATGTGATTCTTCTCAGTTTTGAGTTTCAAGAAGAAGGCTGATCTATGGTCTATTTCTTGTTCTTCCTTTTTGTCAGTTGAATTACATAAAAGACAATTCCCTTTCACAATGCTTTTTCTTTCTATAGACCCTTTTATCACCTGAACAACTAAGTTCATCTTTACCTGTTATTTCTGTTCTTTTGGTCACATACTAGCATCTCTATGGTGACTTTAGGAGATTGGATTGAATTATCTTTTGAAATAATACCAGTATGAGAGAAATGCTCAATTATATTGGCAGGGTAATAATTTGATAATTGAAGCATGTAGCTGCTTTATTTGGCCTTTGTGCTGAGTCCAGGTAAGCCTCTTTTCATTTTTTTTTTACTTCTACACACATTTTTCTTTATTCTAAAATTAATATTTACACCCTAATTCACTATTATCCTAAATTATCTTTTCCCCATCAATTAAAGCAGAATTCCTCCTTCCTTTTCACACTGGGTCTTCAATCTAACTTTAGGTAACTTTATTTTGCCTCTGTACGAGAGTCAAAAAAGAGAAGTTGAATTCTTGCAGTATTTCTAAAATCACATGTGGTTTTACTTCACTGATGAAATAAAGTGCTTTGTAAACTTTAATGTGCTAGAAAATATTAGTTGTAATTATCATGGTGGAAACTTGAAAACTTTCCTTGACTGGATTAATCTTTTTAAAATGTATTATTTATTTTTAGCATTTTAAAAAAATCTTGAGTTACAAATTCCCTCTGTCCCCCCTAGCTTCTCCCCCACCTGTCGAGAAGGCAAATAATAGTATGTCAATTATACACATGAAGTCATGCAAAACATGTTTCTATAATAGCCATGGTGCAAAAAAAAAGCAAGAAAAAGAAAGTAAAAAAAAAATTCTACTTCAGTTTACATTCAGAGTTCATCGGGTTTTTTTCTTGAGGTGGATAGCATTTTTTATCATGATTCCTTCAAAACTGTCTTACATCATTGCACTAATCAGAGCAGCTAAGTCTTTTCACAGTTGGTCATTATAACATACTGCTGCATTGTGTGCAATGTTCTTCCTAGTTCTTTTCACTTTACTGTGCATCAGTTCATATAGGTCTTTCCAGATTTTTCTGAAACCATTCCCTTCATCATTTTTATAGTATGACATAGTATAATAGCATGCCATCACAACTGTGTACCACAACTTGGTCAGTCATTCCTCAATTTCTACTTCTTTGCCACCACAATATACAAATAGGTCCTTTTTCTTTTTAAAATCTCTTTGGGATTCAGATCTAGTAGTGGTATTGCTGGGTCTAAAGGATATGCACAGTTTTATATCTCTTGGGCATAGTTCCAAATAACTCTCTAGAGTGGTTGGATCAGTTTACAATTCCACCAACAGTACATTGGCATCCCATTTTTTCCATATCACCTCCAATATTGATTATTTTCCTTTTCTGTAATATTAGTCAATCTGATAGGTATGAGGTGATACTTAAGAGTTGTTTTAATTTGCATTTCTCTAAACAGTAGTGATTTAGAAAATTTTTTCATATGGCTATAGATAGCTTTGATTTCTTTCTCAGAAAACTGCCTGTTCATATTCTTTGACCATTTATCAAATGGGAGATGACTGGTATTCTCATAAATTTGACTCAGTTCTCTACATATTTGAGAAATGAGGCCTTTATCAGAGATAATTGCTATAAAAATTTCCCTCAGTTTCCTGCTTTCCTTCTTGTTTTGGTTGCATTGATTTTGTTTTTACAAAAACCTCTTAATTTCATGTAATCAAAATTATCTTTTATACTTCCTATAATCCTTTCTCTCTCTTGTTTGGTCATAAATACTTATCCATAGATCTGACAGGTAAAATTTTCCCTGCTTCCTAAATTTTCTTATGATATTCACCTTTATGTTTATCATTTTGAACTTATCTTGGCACATGGTATGAGATATTGGTCTATTCCCATTTTCTGCCAAACTGAGCTTAATTGTTCCTAGCAATTTTTTGTCAGATTTTGAGTTCTTGCCCCAAAAGCTTAGATCTTTGGCCTTATCAAACACTAGATTACTATGGCCAATTACTACTATGTTCTGTGTACCTAATGAGATCCACTACTTTGTTTCTTATCCAGTACTGGGCAGTTTTGATGACTACCACTTTGTAATATAGTTTGAAATCTGGTACTGATATGATTTAAGTACAGTTGTTATTTCTTATATTGACTCAGCCTAACCATGAGCAATTAATTTTCTCCAATTGTTTAAATCTGTCTTTATTGTGTAAAAAGTGTCTTATAATTGTGTTCATATAGTTCTTGGGTTTATCTTGGTAGGTGGACTCCCAAGTATTTTTTTATTGCCTTCAGTTATTGATGGTAATATATAGAAATGCTGATGCCTTATATGAGTTTATTTTATATCCTGTAACTTTGCCAAAGTTGTTAATTGTTTTAGCTAGTTTTTTTAGTTGATTCTCTAAGGTTCTCTAAGTATAATATGTCATCTTCAAAGAGTGATAGTTCTGTTTCCTTATTGCCTATTTCTATTTCACCAATTTCTTTTTCTTGTTATTGCTATAGGTTTAATTTCTAATACAATATTGAATAATAGTAGTGATAATAGACACTCTTGCTTTACTCCTGATCTTTTTGGAAAGGTTTTTATCTATTCCCATTGCAGATGATGCTTGCTCTTGATTTCAGGTATATCCTATTTATAACTTTGAGTAAATTCCCATAGATTCCCCATGTTTTCTAGTGTTTTTTAATAAGAATGGATGTATTTTGTAAAAAAAAAAAGTCTTTTCTATATCTATTGAGGTAATCATATGGTTTTTGTTATTATTGTTATTGCTTTAGGTTTCCTAATATTAAACCAGTCCTTTGTTTCTGGTATAAATCTCAAGTGCTCATAGTGTTTAATCTTTATAATATATTGCTGTAATCTCCTTGCTAGTGTTTTATTGAAACAATTTTTGTATCAATATTCATTAGGGAAAATGGTCTACAGGTTTTTTTTCTTCATGTTTTTGCTTCCCCTGGTTTAGGTATAAAAAACATATTTGTGTCATAGAAAGATTTTGGTAGAACTCCTTTATTTTTTTAACCTTCCTCTCCCCAAATAGTTATATAATATTGACATTGATTGTTCCCTAATTGTTTGTTAGAATCTACTTGTAAATCTATCTGGTTGGTCCTGAATGTAATTTTTATAGCTTTGTGGTCTGAAAAAGGGTACATTTATTATTTGTGCTTTTCTACATTTGTTAGTGAGATTTTTTAAATCTCACCTTAATACATGGTCAGTTTTTATGAAGGTGTCATGTATAGCTGTCAAAAAGATATGTTCTTTTCTATTCCCATTCAATTTTCTTCAGAGATCTATCCTATCTAACTTCTCTAAAATTCTATACAGCTTCTCAACTTTTTTCTTATTTATTTTATGGTTAGATTTATCTGGTTCTGAGAGGGGAAACTTGATATCCCTTAGCAGTATAGTTTTTGATATTTCCTCCTGTAATTCATTTAACTTTTCCTCTGAAAATTTGGATGCTCAGCTATTTGGTGCATATATGTTTAGTGTTGATATTACCTGAATACCTCAATGTTTATTGTAACTTTTAGCAAAATGTATTTCTCCTAATTATCTCTTTTTATTAGGTCTATTTTTGCTTTTGATTTGTCTGAGATCATGATTGCTACCTTGTATTTTTATTTTTTACTTCAGCTGATGTGTAATAGATTCTATTACAACCCCTTGTTTTAACGCTGTGTGTGTTTCTTATAAACAACATATTGTTGGATTCTGGTTTCTAATCCATTCTGCTATCTGCTTCCATTTTATGGGTGAATTCATCCCATTCACATTCACAGTTATGCTTACTAACCGTGTATTTCCTTCTGTCCTTTTTTTCCTGTTTATCCTTCTCTCTCTTTACCCTTTCTCTCCTCAAAAGCTGATCACTGCCTCCTTTAATCTATCATTCCCCCTTTATTTCTTTTTTTTTTATCACTGCTCCCTTTCTCTTATCTCCTTCCACTCCTACTTCCCTGTTGGAGAAAATAGATTTCTATAACCAACTGGGTATGTATGTGTGTGTGTGTGTGTGTGTATATATATATATATATATATATATATACAGTCTTCCCTCTTTGTAACAATTCTAATGAGAGTTAGGTTCAAGCATTTCCCTCTCCCATCTCCCATTTTCCCCTCTACTGCAAAAACTCTTCCATGTACTCCTATTTTATGTGAGACAATTTCCCACATTATGCCTTTCCTGTCCCCCTTCTTCCATCTTCTTCTTCATTTTTAAAGATCATTCCAATATGATTAACTTAAAGCCATGCCTTCTGATTATATAGTCTCCTTCTAACTTCCCTAATAATGATAAGGTTCTTAGAAGTTAAATGCATCACTTTGTATAGGAATATAAACAGTTTAAAGTGATTAAGTCCCTTGTGATTTTGCTTTCATATTTGCCTTTTTATACTTCTCTTGAATCTTAGGTTTGAATATAAAATTTTCTATTTAGCCATGGTTTTTTCATCAGAAATAGTTCAAATTCCTCTCTTATTAAATGCCCATTTTCTCCCCTGAAGGATTATACTCAGTTTTGCTATATAGGTTATTCTTGGGTATAATTCTAGATCCTTTTTACTCTACCATCTTGCTTTAACTCTGCCACCTTGGCTCCACCCCAATAATCCTAGATCCATTGTCTTCTGGAATATCATATTTCGAACTCTCTGTTTTTTTTTTTTAAGGTGGAAGCTGCTAAATCTTTGTGTGATCCTGATTGTAGTTCCACAATATTTGAATAGTTTCTTTCTAACTGATTACATTTACTCTTTGACTTAGGAGTTCTGGAGTTTGGCTTTGATATTCTTGGGTGTTTTCATTTTGAGATATCTTTCAGGAAGTGACTGATGAATTCTTTCAATTTTATTTTAACTATTGGTTAAATAATTAAACCTTTGGTTCTAAGATATTGGGATAGTTTTCTTTTTTAGTTTCTTTAAGTATGATGTCTAGGTCCTTATTTTGATTATGGATTTTAGGAAGTCTGATAATTCTTAAATTATCTCTCTTTGATATATTCTCCAGGTCAGTTGTTTTTCCAATGAGCTATTTCACATTTAAAATTTTTTTTCATTCTTTTCACTTGTTTGTCAGTGTTTGTTTCATTATTTCTTAATTTCTTATAAGGTCATTCGTTTCTACATTCCCTGTTTCTAATTTCTAAAGAATTATTATCTTCAGTGAATTTTTATACCTCTTTTCCCATTTGACTAATTTTGCTTTTTAAGATCTTTGTGAATTTTTGTGCCTCTTTTACACTTTGGCCAATTCTGTTTTTTAAGGTTTTATTTTCTTCAGTATTTTTGTGCCTCTTTTACCAAGCTTTTAATTCTTTTTATCCCATAATTTCTTTGTGTCACTCTGATTTCTTTCCCCAATTTTTCCTCTGCCATTTTTATCTCTTATTTAACATTTTTAGGAACTTTTGCTGGGCTTGTGTCAAATTTGCATTGTTCTTTGAAGCTTTTCTTGTAGATGTTTTCATCTTATCTCCTTCTGAGTTTGAGTCTTTATCTTCCCAGTCACCACAGTAAACTCTTATGGTCAGTTTCTTTTTTTGTTGTTTTCTCATTTTCCAGCCTATTTCCTGACTTTGAACTTTAAAATGTTGAACCTTACTCATGTGAAGATGAGGAGTCACTCTCCTAAGTTTCAGGCAATTACGTGCTGCTGTTTTTAAAGTCAGTTCTTGGTGTCTGTAAATTTTCAGTGATTCCAAGGTGGTGTGATCTGGGAAGAGGTATGGTCACTATTCTCCTGTTCTGGCACTAGTCTTTAGCCAGGAAGGACCTTTGATCCCTTGTAGCCACAAGGGCTAGCACTCCTCTCTGCCCTGGAACTTTAGCTGAACTGTGTATGGGCAGTGAAATTGCCCAACATTGCCTTGTCATAGACCCTGGATCACCTCAGTGTCCCTTAAAATCTTTTTCTGCACAGCTATCTGACTCCTTTACTATCTCTGGGTTGAGAGCTCCCGAAGCTGTTGCTGCTGTCACAGTCACCTCCGTCGCTAGTGTTGCCAACACATGTACTCTGGGCCAACCTTCAGCCTGGTGTCACAGACTTCTCCTTCCAATCTCCTAAGTTGTCTGAGGCTGAAAAAATGTTCTACCCTGACCTTTTCTTGTTTATCCCTCTCCAGAATCCATTTTGGTGCATTATTTTAGAGTTTTTTAGAAGGGAGCATGGGGAGAGTTCAGATGGATTGTTGCCTCTACTCTACCATCTTTGGGATCAATATCAGTGGAGATTTTTTCTTGATTTGGGAATCTGAATTTTATTTTTATGAAAGTGTCCAATGTATAAACTTGAAAAAAAATTCTCTTATACTATAGTGTAAAAAAGCAGCATGACATAACAGATAAAGAGCCAGATTCTATGTCAGGAAGACATGGGTCCTAATCTTATCTCTTATACTTATTGAGATCCGGGGCAAGTTATTTAGACTTACAGTGCTCCCAGTAACTCTAAGACTATGAGTTAGAGAATGGCTGCTCATCTGCCTTCTTGGAGAGAGTTTCATAACTGGAAATTCCTTGCACCAATGAAATCATAGGTCCAATATGAAAAAAAAATCAGGCATCATTTTGATGCCTTGACATTTCACTGCATTTTTCTTCTGTTTTCTTTAGCTGTTTTGTGTCAGGCTAATTGCTTCGGTAAAGCTGAGACTGATTCTCTCATTTATTCCATAACCACCCCCAACCTCTTTCTTCATGACCAACAGAACATATTGAAAATCCGTTTCCATTTTTACACTGGGACATTTATGGATTTTTAAAAAACTTTCCTGAGTAAAACTTACATGTGGAATATGTTTTCAGGATGGCTAAGCTCTTTGGTGTGAGATCAAACACAGCCATAAGGAGATAAGTGCTACCAGAGCTTGGTTTTTGGGGTAGACCCAGGAATGAAGCAAAGAAGATGGTTCATTTTTCAAAAACTCAAGGACTAAATGACATCATTACTAGATAATGTAGGGCCCCAGCATAGCCACAGTATGGCTGGGTTTGTTGATTATTTTGTTTTCTCAATTATGGGGGAGCATTTTTCTTTGTTTATTTTAATTGAAAATTATAAGAAATGGGGGAGGGGTGAAGTCTAAAAGGTCTGGGTTTAAGTTCCAACCATGATACGTATTGCTTGTGAGATCCTGGGCAAGTCACTTAACTTCTCAGTTAATTAAACAACTCTCTAATAGAAAGTATTGGTATTACCAAGAGTTCCCTAAAATAGTGACATCACACACATTCCCAGAAAGCAGCAAATTAACATTCATTGTTATTTCCATGGTGAGATTATTCTTATACCCCTGGTTATGCCATCTGGTTCAATGGTAGAATTCAGAGGGAGATTTTCCTGTTTCCACTGTCATCATCACAGCTAAAGTTCTCTAGCCCTATAAGGTTTATAAAACACTTCTACTAGTAAATTAAAATATGCTTATATGAGAGGAGAGAAGATATACCAAGTGTAGGTAGTATAGAACTTTATTTCATGTAGAAATGATTTTAAAATTAGGGCTTCCCATTTAAAATCATATCAAAATGGCCAAAATTAGGCTCCCAAGAGATGTAAGTTGAACTAAAATGAGCTTGTGTGTGGCAGAAAAGGAGATTCATGAGTGGAAAAAGGGGTGGGATTTGTATGGACTGATGAAGTGAACAGAACCAGTGGGACAATTTGTACAATGATTCCAGCACTGTAAAGAAAAACAATTTGGAAAGGTTTAGGTATCTGTCTGTGTAGTGACCAACCATGAGTACAGAGACAGAGGGTTGAGGTCCAAGGTGATTGCTTGACCAGAGGTGCAGAATAAGACATACATTTTCAGAAACTGTCAATATGTAGATAGTTTTTGCATGACTGCCTACTCGTTAAAAGAGAGTTTTAAAAACTTCTCTTTGGAGAGAGAAGTAGGACCCTAACAGTATTTCTCAAATATATGGTTTTAGTTCACTGATGAAAGATTTTGTAAACCTTAATAAAGGGCTAGGAAAAAAAACTTAAAATTTTAAAGTCTTTTTGGGGATAGGAGAATTGAGAGGGAGGACTTAATAATAGCAGGAAGGAAGGAAGGAAGAAAGGAATGAACCAAGGGAAAGGTAAAGATGAAAAGAAAGACAAAGGGAGGGAAGAAAGTAGGGAAGGAAGAAAGAAAGAAAAGAAGAAAACACATCGAGGGAGTATTTAAAAATATACCAAAAAGAACCACAAGGAATTTTTAGAGGGAAATAGGCAGGACAGCTTTTAGAACAGTCCTTAACCCAGAGTCTGGCACATAGTTGGTGCTTAACAAATGTTTATTTATTGATTGAGCTAATATATTAAATTTAATTACTTAACAAAGCCAAAACAAAAATTTAAAAGTAGGTCAATTGGTCAAGCTTCAATAGCACAGAAGATGGAGTGGCAGACTTGGAGTCAGAAGACTCATCTTCTTGAACTAAAATCTGGCTCAGACTCTTAGTAGCTGTGTGACCCTGAGCAAGTCACTTCACCCTCTATGCCTCAGTTTCCTCATCTGTAAAATGAGCTAGAGAAGGAAATGGGGAACCATTTGCCAAGAAAACCACAAATAGGGTCATGAAGAATGAGATATGACTGAAAAATAACTAAGCAACAACAATATCAAGCTGGACAGTGTGAATACCCGCAGAATGTTGACCTGATTACAGAGGATTTATGAAGTAACATGGACAAGAATCTCACAGGAAGAGAAGGTATAGGTGGTTTATGATCTTCATTGATAAAAGAGTACCCACACTGATGAAGTATGTGATGCCTGTGAGTTTATGTACATGGATATACATAATAAGATGCAATAATAATACACTTTGATGTATATTTTTGTCTTTCTGAAGGAGGTAAGGCCGGATAATTGGGGTTAAGTGACTTGCCCAAGGTCACACAGCTAGTGTGTCAAGTGTCTGAGGTCAGATTTGAACTCATTTCTTCCTGACTCTAGTGCTCTATTCACTGTGCCACCTAGTTGCCCCGATATATATTTTTTGAAATAGGGTTATTCATTTGTCCTATGGATAGCTGAGTGCTTGCTTTGCACATAATCCTTTGCTGGTCTTTGATATAAACTGAGAAATCATGATGTGTCATGGATTATATTTTAAAATGATAATAGTGTGTGCTGTAATTCTAATGTGAGAAAGTACATGCATCAGAAGGAAGTTTAGAAGGAGACAGCTTTTGGAATTAATAGGCTAAATTTTATATACACAGCTAGTAAGTGTTAAGTGTCTGAGGCTGGGACTCAGGTCCTCCTGACTCCAGGGCCAGTCCTCTAGTCACTGCATTACCTAGCTGTCACTATTTATTATTATTATCATTATTAATAATAATCTCATTTCAATTAATCCAAGTTTTCACTGTGTGTTCTTTTAGTTTTGTTCTTTTAATGCTATTAAAATATGCTTGTCAGAGAAAAAAGAGATGATCTTTTCTAACACCTTTGCAAATAATAAATTATTACAGACATGCAAACTCCAACCCAGCTTTTTATCATGAGTCCTTCTTAGTCTCTGACTGAGCTGCAGGTTAACTCAGATTCACATTTTGTCTACCCCTTCCTTAGTTTCACAAAAGGAAAAAGGTTTTCAGGCAGCTGCGGGTTTTGTTTTGTTTTTTTTTTCCTTCTTAAATCTGGTTTGCTGCCCAAGCCAGGAAACTGACAGTGGAAAAAACTGTTTCACACACGTCTCAAGAGATAAGGCAGAAATCCTTCTCCATCCAAAATGATGTTAAAATGTATTGGTGATAAGGCTTTTTCCCCCTTCTGTGGAAACATTCAGCATGATCTTCTCTGCCTTTAGGACTCCAGAGGCTCATTGAGAGATCAAGAAGGAACCACAGAAGCTCTAAGAGGCAGAAGTCAGATCCTGGGTATTTGCCTGAGTTAGTTGGGTCACGTAGAATTGAGTATGTGTTGAACCTTAGAATGTTAAAGCCGGCAGAAGCCTCAGAGATCATTTGGATCTTTGTTGCTGTTGTTGAGGGGGGGGAGGCTAGGCAATTGGAGTTAAGTGACTTGCCCAAAGTCACACAGCTAATAAGTGTGTCAAGTGTCCAAGGTCAAATTTGAACTCAGGTCCTCCTGACTCCAAGGCCAGTGCTCTATTCTCTGTGCCACCTGTCTGTCCTGAGATCATTTAGATCAACCCTACCTCAAATTATAGTTGAGGAAGTAAGGTCCAGAGAGGTAAGTGACTTGCCCTTAATTTGCTATCAAGTGACAAAACCCACATCTTTTGACTCCAAATCCCGTGTTATACATATATGAAATTATAATTGTTATTATATGTTTTGTCATATATCATATTATTAATACAATACATGAAACAGTTTAATATATGATACAATGTGGTTCCAGGAACACATGAACTATTGATACCCTTTCTTCAATGAGAGTCTTCCCATATTGATTTCATATCACTTCCCTTTAGGTGTTGCATGTTCCAGCCAAAGTGGCTACAGCTATATCCCTTTACACAATACTCCATCTCCTGCCACTGTACCTTTACCACTCCAATCCAGAATCCTCCCTTCTTCCCTGGGAAACCCCTCACTCCCACATTTAGTATCAGCTCAAGGATCACCTTCAAGAAAGTTTTTCCTGATTCTCTCAGTTGTTAATGCCCTACCAAAAACATTTTGTACTTATTTTAAATATAAATTTTATTTTAAATTTTTAAAATTATTTTAAATATAAATTAAAATTATTTTAAATATACAATTTAAATATAAAATATAAAATGTTATAAAAATATAAAATATATTTGCTTATCTATGAACATTGTATATACTTCAAGGAAAATGTAAGATCCTTGAGGGCAGGGACTGTTTTTATTCCATTGCCTAGCACAGCGCCTACTTAATGTTTCTTCCGTGGTAGATATAAATCACCCAAACTAATGATGTGATTCAGTTGGAAAGGCAACAGGGTATAACTAGGGACGATGTTAGATTTTGAGTCAGAGGTTGCTGTTGTTCGGTCATGTCTGACTCTTCACAACTCCATTTGGGGTTTTCTTGGCAAAGAGACTGGAATGGTTCGCCAATTCTTTCTCCAACTTGTTTTATGGATGAGGAAACTGAGGCAAACAGGGTTAAGTGACTTGCCCAGGGACACACAGCTAGTAAGTATTTAAGGTCAGTTTTTAATTCAGATCCTTCTGACTCCTTGGCCAGTGCTCTATCTACTGCAACACCTTGGGGCCCCCTACCACCTAGATCAAATATTGATAATTCTACTTATAACAGTGGGAACTTATGTGTAAATCTGTTTACCACTCTGAGCCTCTGTTTACATATCTTTAAAATTTGGAATTTCAAGATCTTTAACATCATTTCCAGTTCTGGAATGTTTGATCCTATGTGTAAATATACTCTTATTACCCCCATAATCTTTATAAAATGATATTTAAGTTGTTTTCTAGTTGTGATTATATGTTTCATTGAATTATCCACATTCGAACCTGGTTACCAGGGTTTCACAGAGGAGAAGTTTACTGGAGTCAGAGTGTAGTCCAGGGGTGGGCAACCTCTGGCCTCAAGGCTTCATGTGGGCTTCTAGGTACTTTAGTGTGGCCTTACCTGAGTCCAAGTTTTACAGAACAAATCCTTTTATTAAGGGGATTTGTTCTGTGAAGTTTGGATTCAGTCAGAGGGCCTCTAGAGGATCTACAGAGCCCTATATGACTTCAAGACTGCAGGTTCCCCACCCCTGGATCATAACCATGGAGTGGAATTTTTCTCTCTACAAAACAAACCCACCACTTTAGCTCTATCACTCTAATCCACTGAACTGAGGGACAGAGACTATGGCTCTAATAATAACTTGCCTATCTCTTTTGTCATTCCCTGGAGTGTCACTTGGGGGCTTAGATAAATCCACCCTAATTGACCTTCCTGTGTAGACAGACCTTAGAGTATTATGAAAGTGGTTATCTGCAAGCAGTCCCATATGTAGAGAAGAGCATATTAACAAGACTGCTTGAAGAAAAGGGTTCCATGTTTAAATTCATTACTTATATAATTCTGTATAATATATAATATCCTATATAATTCAGACCTAATCAATATAACCAAAATATTTATTTTAAGCTTCAGAGTCAGAAAAAATTTCTATAAAACATTTATTCATTTCCCCGCCTAATTTAGCATGGTCTAGGAAGATAAATATTGTTTTGTTCATTTGTTTGTTTTTGATAACTGGTGGTCTTACAATGTCTTGAAGTAAATTTTTAGAAGCTTAATGTTCTTTAGACAGCACTATTGTTAGAAACACAGAGGTTATTATGTTGGATTCTGAGTCAGAGGACCAGGGTTCCAACGCTGACTCTGACATATACTCCCTGTGTGATCTTGTGTATGTTATGTGACTTTTCCAGGCTTCAGTTTTCTAATCTTTAAAATCAGGGGGTTGGACTAGATGATTCCTGAGATTCTGTCTAGTTCTAAACCTAAGATCCTTTGATCTCTAAGGCAAATCACTTAACCTTCCTGAGTCTCTATTTCCTCACATATTTAAAGTGTGGATGCTAATACCAACACCTCCCATCCTCACAAAGTTATTTTGCTGAAAACATTTTGTATACCTTAAAGTACCGTGTAAACATACATTATTATTGAAACTATTATTTGAGAATAGAATTTTTAAAAATTCCAGCAAATTAAAAATTATTGTCAGGTGGATTCTGCTGGCTCTGCTCTCCCTGCCCAAGCCTATTGTTATAAAGAATGACATCTAATCTCCCTGGGTAGTGGGAGCCATCTAAGATATTCTTAGCCGTGGTCTGGTGGAGCAGAAATCTAAAAGCCTACGGAAATTCATCGGCTGCTATTTCCTTCTCTGACACAAATGCTTCTGTATGGGTAGTTGTCAGGCAGCTATCACTAGGAAAAGAACTACAAAGGAGAAAAGCTGGAAAATAGCACGGGAACCAGCAGAGGAAGCTACCCCTGTTGATTGGGTGGAGCAGGTATGAGTCCAAAACATCACACGGATGTAGTTAGCATTCTTTTAACAGGAAACAAGAGCCAGCTGAATAGTTGGAATGGGTGGCCCATTGGGCCTTGATTTTTTGTTTCTATGTGAGCAAGAGCTCCTGGATTTTATGCTCCTGAGAGGAGCTATTATTGGATATTGGGGCAGCTGCTACTGAATGAATGCTTATCATGACCTTAGGCGACCACAGGAGACCTTGGAAAGAGCATTGGTCCTGAAGATAGAAGATATGAGGGCAGGGGTTGTCTTTTGCCTTTTTATGTATCCCCAGGATTTAACAACAGTGCCTGGCACACATGTTTATTGACTGATTGACCGATAATGCTTGCAATCTCTGTTTCCTTGGGTAAATCACTTTGCCTCCCTCTGCCCCAGGTTCTGCATCTGTAAAATAAGGGTGTTGGACAAAGTGGTCTCTGAGGCTCCAGCACTGGATATGAACTTTGGGGCAGACATTTTGATTTCCATTCAGATTTACAGGTCAAAGTTTGACATCCTTGCAGTGTTGAGCTGTAGAAAAAAACTATACAAAAAAAGCTGTAGAAAAAAACCAGGATATAATCTGGAAACATTTTACACTCTCTCTCTCTGTCTCTCTTTCTCTCTCTTTCTCTTCCTCTTTCTCTCCCTCTCCCTCTCCCTCTTCTCTCTCCCTCTCCCTCTCCCTCTCCCTCTCCCTCTCCCTCCCTCCTGCTCTCCCTGTCTCTTTCTCTCTCTCTCTCTCTTTCTTCCTCTTCTCTCTCTCTCTCTCTTTCCCCCTTCTCCCTCTTTCTCTCTGTCTCTCTATATACACACATACACATGCATATACAAATATATACCCACATGCATGTATATATACAGATATATATGTACAAGTATATACACATGCATATATATTTAAAATGCAATTTCATTTTTAGTTCCAATTCGCTCCCTTCTCCCTCTTCCTTTTCCTATCCATTGAGAAGGGAAGAAGAATAAAACCAATGTCAAAAGCCATAAAAAAACAAATTCCTACGTTAGTCATGTTCAAAATATGTATATCTATCTGTGCATGTTTATACATGTATATATGTTTGTATATAACACATTCATCACAATCTGTAGTTCAAGTTCAACTCTCTAACTGAAGTTGAATTGCATGATTCATCACAAGTTCTTTAGAATTGTGATTGGTCATTTTGCTGATCAGAGTTACTAAGTCTTTCAGAACTGATTACCTTTATAATATTGCTGTTACTGAATAAACTGTTCTCCTGGTTCTGCTCTTTTGACTTTGCATCTGTTTATGTAAGTTTTTCCAGGTTTTTCTGAAACCATGACCTCATTATTTCTTATAGCACAATAGTATTCTACCACATTCACATATCATAGTTTATTTAATCATTCTCTAGTTGAGGGGTAATTCTTGAGTTTCTGATTTTTGCTAGCAGAAAAAAAATTATATAAGTATTTTTATAATGTGGTTCTTTTAAGAGACTTGCTTTAAATAAGTTCTGAATAAGAGCCCGTGGTTTAACTCTGTGATATAAACCAAGAGGAACAGATAGGGCTAGCCAGTCTTTTTACTAGAGAATGTGGCAGTTTAATCTAAACCTTTTATAGTATCCTTAAGAGTTTGCATGTGGGGCAGCGAGGTGGTGCAGTGAATAGAGCACTGACCCTGGAATCAGAAGGACCTTAGTTCAAATCCAGCCACAGACACTTAATACCTACTAGCCATGTGACCTTGGGCAAGTCACTTAACCCCAGTTGCCCTTCCCTCCCCCCTGCAAAAAGCAAAACAAAAAAGAGTTTGCATGCTTTCCTTATACAAAATACAATTCACATGTTATACAGCAATATTTTTCACTTCAAATTTTACAGGCGTATTATTGGGATGTTCTGTGGGAGACAATATATGAAATAAGACCATCAAGGAAATGGTGCTGGTTTTAGATTCAAAGGAAAGGGAATAAGCATTTAAACAGTCCCTACTATGTGCCAGGCACTGTGTTAAGTGCCTTAAAAATAATTATCTCATTTGATCCTCACAACAGGCCCCATTTTACAGTTGAGGAAACTGAGTCAAATAGAGGGTAAGTGACTTGCCTAGGGTCACACGGCCAGTAAGTTCCTGAGACCAGATTTGAACCCAAGTCTTCCTGAATCCAAACCTAGCACTTTACCCACTGCAATATTTAGATGTCTCTAGAAGACCAGAATTTGAATCACAACTCTGCTCTTCTTCCCAATGTCACTAACCTGTCTCAGGTCTCCTCACCAATAAAATGAGGGGATTGATTCTTAAGTCTGGCTATAAACCCCCCCTCATATCTCCCTACAATGGATAGATTTCAGGGGGTGTGCAAATTTACATGGGAAAAAGTTAAATCTTCATTTTCACTAACTGTAAGCTGAAATTTAGCATTTCCTTCAATTATGGGTGTAGGCAACAAAACATTATTGTTGGAGGAGGTTTGTATATTTTGCCAAACTGCCAAAAGGAGTCCATGATAAAAAAAAATGGGCTTAGAGCTCCTGAATTAGATGATTTAAATTCATTTGTGTCTCTAACATCCCACTCACAATCCACTCATCCCCAAATTTGCCTTCTAATACACGTCATGTATATGTGTATATCCCATGTATATATGTATATATTTATTCATATATATATTTACATATGTATGCATACACACACTCTACCCGCATATGTGTGTGTATGTATGTATGTATGACAAAATTAAACCTGGTTCAGTGTCTTGTCCCCTTTCCCTCTGGGATAGACACTAGTTCTGTCTTTGGACTGAAACAGACAATTGTTATGATTATAACAATGACTTTGGCTAGCTCATGAATCCTCCTTTCTTGCCTAGTAAAAATATGTTTTTTATTCTTCAAACAAAAACCAAAAAAAAAATCTGGCAAAATTCCATGAGCCAGAAACACGCTCAGCTTCTTGCCCTGATTAATATATGAGTTTTGTTCCATATTAATTCGTTAAACATTTGTTGGGTACCAACTATATTTAGGGTAATATGCTAGATATTGGGGATGAGGTGGTACATGATCATGTGTAGAATATCTGTTGGAAATTACTTTATATTCGGCCTCAGACCCTTAGCACTTACTAGCTGTGTGACCTTGGGCAAGTCACTTAACCCCAATTGCCCTCCAAAAAGCAAAAAAATTAAAAAAGAAATTACTTTATCAGATGTTTCAGGGGATAGAGCTTCTTCAACAGGAAGTCCACATATGGGACACCACTATTTATGGCTTTATCATTCTAAAACAGAAAATTGTGTGGGAAAATATGAAGTTTCAGGGAAGGTCATTAGAAATTTGGATCTAATGTTTTGAGTCAGTGATGAGTTTAACATCTTCTGAATACTGAAAAATGTCCAGTTCGATTTAATAAGCATTTTTAAAGTGCCTACTATGTGTCAGGAAGTTAGCTGGCACAGTGGATAGTGTGCCAGGCCTAGAGTCAGGAAGACTCACCTTTCTCATTTCAAATCTGGCCTCAGACACTTAACTAGCTGTGTGACCCTGGGCAAGTCACTTTACCCTGTTTGCCTCAGTTTCCTCATCTGTAAAATGAGATAGAGGAGGACAAATGGCACACCATTGCAGTATCTCTGCTAAGAAAACCCTGAATGGAGTCATAAAGAGCTGGACATGAGTGAAAACAATTGAAGTGAATGTCTTCTAAGACAAAGAAAAGACAAAATTGTCTCTGACCTTGAGGAGCTTACAATTATTCAAATAGAAGCTTCTCTAACAGTGACTTGAATGATCCTTCATATTCTTTTAAAAGTTTTTTTGATACTTGTTTTGGGAGGAAACAGCCATTTCTGGATATCTCCTCTACCCACCTGCCTATTGAATCTTCCCCTTGTAACGAGAAAACCAGCCAATCGAAAGCAATGATCAGAATAGGCACTTCACAGAACGTACAGTCTTCTACACCCATAATCCTTTCTATCTCTAACAAAAAGAGACAGATGCATTTTCTTTCTATTTCTTCATGGCCAAGACCATCATGATATATAATAAACTTGAAATAGAAACTTTCACTGCTATGGACCGCTCAGAGCAATCAGGGCCCGGCATGTGGTAGGCACTCATAAAGGCTAGTTGAGCGATTGTTTGTAAAATGCTTTTGTCAATCTTAAAAATGATACATAAAGTTCAGCGATTGTTCACGGTGGTTTTTCTGGCTTCCTAAAGTAATAGTACTAATGCAGACAGCTGGTGGTTGTGATTTCAGCAGGAGGACTGATGAAAACATGGGTTTGTTACTAATATCATTCATGTATTTGTACTGGAAAATTTCCTAGTTCCCTCAGTTGGTGCTCGGGCCTTTGTGGGCCTGCAGTCTTATGTTTCCCTGCCTTACACAACACATGTCAGTTCCACATAGATCAGGAGTTCTTAACCTGGTCCATGGTCCCCCAAAGGGTCCACAGATACATTTTAAAGGGTTCGTAAACCTGTATTAGAAAAAAATGTTACATCTTTATTTTCAATATCTCTAATTTAAATTTAGCATTTCCTTCAATTATGAATGCAGTCAATAATCACAGTAGTGTTACCCCATCAGATTACCCAAGGGGTCCAAGAATTGTTGACGTAGAGGGAGAGATAGGTGTCATAGTAGGGATTGGAAATGGAGACTTGGGATCAGGAAAAACTGAGTTCAAATCCCATCTCAGAAATGTACCTGCTATGTGACTGTGGACAAGTGGAAATTTAAAGTCTCTGTGCCTCAGTTTCCTCATATGGGTTATTTTGAAAATCAAATGGGATAATGTGTAAAATGCTTCCCAAACCTTAAAGCTCTCTGTAGTATACTTTCAGTATATACAGTGGATCAAAGGGCAAAATCTGCTTTAAAGTGAACACAATATTAGTGTTAAAACTATTATTATTGGTTCTCAAGTGTTTGATTTTACGATCATGTGTCCCTCCTAGGGACCTGGATCTATTCTCTCACCAAGATTATGTCCCTCTTAACTCTGTGTGCCTTCCCCTCTGTAGTTTTTCCTGGCATAAACAAAAGTTCTACATGATTGGATCCTGTAAGAACGTTGCTTCCTCTGGGTCCAAAACTGAATGTCCAAATTTCTTTCATCATTGATAGGCTTCAACATGAAGGACACTGGGGATTAAGGGCCACAATATACAGCCCTCGGTTAGCTGTCTTCTTGTAAAGTAATTGACTCCTTCACCCCTGAGACTTTTGTATTTTCCTGGCCTCGTTCCTTTTCCCATATTGTTTTCTCTCTTTGAGGAATTCCATTAGAATACAGTTTTCATCAGAGACTTGGCCAGCTCTTCTCATTAAATAGCCAGGAAGAAGAGAAAAGCAAATAGGTTTCAACTGACATGTGAACAATGCTCTCTCTTTATTACTTTCATGGTACAATACTTTGTTCATTCATCCCACAAAAATTTTATCAAGGATCATACTGAGGACCCCCTTGGTTGGGGTGGGGGAGGTAATATAAAGTACAGAGAGAAGACAATCCCTGTTCTTTACTGTATAGCTGAATAATATTTCTTACATTTGGTCCTTACCACAACCTTATGAGTTAGTATAATTGTTCTTGTCTACATTTTATAGGTAAAATAATCCCACTGAATCTCAATCCAATCATGTGCAATTAGGTTTCAGTCACCGATCATTCATAGATTCATAGCCTGAATAAATTGAATGAAAGGATGCCCCTGGTGTTTTTCAGGTGACAATGATCCAATGGGACTGAGAAGCATACTAGGCATTGGATTGTCACATGGAAAAAGTTGGATATTGGGGCAGCTAGGTGGCCCAGTGAATAGAGCACCAGCCCTGGAGTCAGGAGGACCTGAGTTCAAATCCAGTCTCAGACTTAACACAAAACTAGCCATATGACCTTAGTCAAGTCACTTAACCCCAACTGCCCTACCGTCCCCCCTCCAAAAAAAGAAAAAAAAAGAAGAAAAAGTTGGATATTAATGGAGAAATCTGAGAAAAGAAGAATCCCAGGCAGCTCAGTGGTACATTGGACAGAGAATTGGACGTACCTGAGTCTGAATCCTGCCTCACATATTTTCTAAATATGTGACCTTGGACAAGACCTTTTTTTTTTTTTGCTTTTTTTGGGGGGGAGGGCAATTTGGGTTAAGTGACTTGCCCAAGGTCACACAGTTAGTTTTTGTGTTAAGTGTCTGAGGCTGGATTTGAACTCAGGGCCTCCTGACTCCAGGGCCAGTGCTCTGTTCACTGCACCACCTAGCTGCCCCTAGTTGATCCCTCTTAGCCACATTTTCTCCATCTATCAGTGGGAATGACAATAAACAGTCAGTTTACAATCAGTTTACAATATCACAGTTTAGCAATTTGGGAATGATATATTATAATTAATAATTACAATTTAACAATAAGCACCAGGGTGGAAAAATGGTGCACCAGATGCACCTTTAAATTTAATCTGCATCATTAGTATTTTCTGTCTCATTTTCTGAAGTTTAGATAATCCACAACAAAACATAAAAATCAAAGCCTGATTTGTAGCATTTACTGATTCCTGAGATATAAATACTCATACTGAAAATTTAACAATTTGCTCTTGAGAGCTTGACTGGAGCTGGCTCCTACCCATTTCTGACAACGTCACTTCACAGGGGTTGTGAGGGTCAAATGGGATAACCATGGAAGGTATTTTTTAAACCTTAAAGGACAGTATAAATTCTCAGTATTATTATAATCACAAAAAAAGCAGATTCATAGAAGTTAAGAGCAGGAAGAAGCCTTAGAGATCATCTCTTCTATCCCTTTCATTTTACAAATGAGAAGAGATGTCCCTCAGTTGTGAAGTGTCTTGAAGTCACACGAAGCCCGTTAGCATCAACAGGTCAGTTCAAGGTAGGGATTTACAAGGGGGCATCTAGGGATGCAGTGGATAGAACACCAGTCTTAGAATCAGAAAGACTCATCTTCATGAGTTCAAATCCAGCCGTAGGCAGGAACCCTGGACAAGTCATTTAGCTTAGTCTTACTCACTTAGTTGAAGCCTTAGCTTCAACTGGTAAAGGAAATGGCAAAGCTCTGCAGTATCTTTGCTAGGAAAACCCCAAAATGGGGTCATGAAGAATCAGACATGACTAAAATTACTCAACAACAACAAGGATTTACAAAGCAAACAGAATTAGAAATGGTCAAAGTGAAATAATAACATCTTTGCCCTTACGTCCCATCCCATTGACTAGTGCTTTGGGGTAAGAATGGAAGGGGAGTAAAGGTCTGAAGAGGTGTCCAGTGACCCTTTTAGAACCCAGCAGAGGCTCTGGCACTGAGCAATCAGTTGTGCCCCTCCGTCTCAATGGAAGATAGGAATTAGCAAAGACACATTGAGATGTATTTATAGGAGGCAGTGGGCACAAAGACTAAAGGAGACTTTTTAAAATGAGGAGAAGTACCCATATATACAATAATATTTATAGCAGCTCTTTTTATGGTGGAGAAAAAGCTGGAAGTTGAAGGGTCCTCATCAATCGAGGAATGGCTGAGGAAGTCATGAATGTTATATGAATGTGATGGTGTGGTAAGAAATGATGAAGGGGATGATGTCAGAGAAGCCTAGAAATATTTATATGAACTGATGCAGGATGGAGTGAGCAGAACTAAGAGAACAAGGTATATAGTAACAACATCATAGAAACAAACAACCTTGAAATCTTAAGAACTCTAATCAACACAATGACTAACCATGCTTCCAGAGGACTTGCAATGTGAAATAGCCCCTGACAGAGAGGCAATGGACTCAGAGAGCAGACTGAGAAATATTTTGCGGTGCAACATGGTCAATGTGGGAATTTATTTTTGCTTGACTAGACACAAGATTTTGTTTTTCTTTCTTTTTCATTGGTCAGGGGACAGGCAGGAGTGAGAGAAACAAGATGTTAATTTAAAAAAGTAAAATTTAATTAAAAATAAAAGTAGTACTGGAGATAATGATGGGGGGGGAGTTGAACATCAAATTAAGTTACTCTGACATGGTTAATGCATTAATCACTATTTCTAAATGACCGGGCAGGTCACATGACTTCTATTTGCTTTAGTTTCCTTATCTGTAAAATGGAGGTAATCAAAACATCAAACCTCCCAGAGTTTTTGCAAATGCCAAATGAAATAATAATTGTAAAGTGCTTAGCACAAGCTCTGGCATGTAACAAATACTATAAAAATGTTAGCTGCAATTATTATTATTCATTAAACATCTGTTAATGGTAATTTGGGTGCAAGACCCTTCTGAATCTCCACCCATACCTAATAAAGGGAAGAAGCAATCATATGAAAAAGCTTTGCATTGCTTTGAACGCTGATGTAGTCAGACAGACCAGAGCGTCATAGTTCTCTCTGTGGGAGGTTGGGTACATAGATCCAAACTTGCAGCAACTCAGCTGTGGTGGTTCACCATTTCTCCTTCTGTCTCCCTTAATTTTGTGTGCAATCTTGGTTGGTGTCCCTTTAGACAAGGTTATTAGGGACTCATCTGTCATGTTTGTGTTCCTTTAGCTATCTTGCACAGTCTACTCTCTTGTCCTGTAAATCTCCAGGACACAGAATACATCTAAAAGGGGGTTTGAGTAGTAATGATGTGTCCTACAGATTTAACCTGAGAGCCATCAATCTACCTGACCCTTCACAAATGAGTTTAAGCCCCTGTGACTAGAGAATATTATGCTATGGTGATCAATTTGGTGAAAATACCATAACACTGACATTGACCACACAGATGTTTATTAAATGCCATTCTAAACTATTCCCTCCATTTTCTTTTTATTCTCCCTTCATAAGAAAACACAATACTTTCAGAGTCTGTACATTTTCTTCCTGTGTCTTAAATTTCCTTGAAATACAGAAAATAGGAATAGAATTCCAAGGTAAGTACAGAACATTAAGTAGCTTCTAGGCCACATTTTGTATAGATCTGTCCTTTTTGTTCACGACCAGCTCTGCTTTCTTTGGGGACAACAAATCATTATATGCTGGTTTCCGCAGCTGGTTTTGATTTCGTGTATCCATTTATTAATTAATTTACTTGTTTTGTATTTTCTCTTTCCTAGGGGCTCCGGATCATTTTCTCAAATGCCTCCAGGCTCATATTTAGGCTCAGTTCATCCAGTGGCGTGAGAGCTACAATCAGGATCTATGCAGAAAGCTATGAGAAGGACCCAAGCAATCACGATAGGGAACCACAGGTAACAGGACCAGATGTTTCCTGGCATCTGGCATACATCCAGCTCTAAATTCTGTGATATTTTATGTCACGTGACTCTCGTGCTATTTCAAAAGCATGTTGGGGATTTGGTTGGTTGGTTGGTTTTCCCTTGGTGGGGAGGGGGAGTTTGTGCTAGTGTGGGAAAGAGGACATATGGTGTTGACATAGGGTGTTGACAAGGTGGGTGGAGAGAAGAGGTAGATGGATGCCAGAGATATTGTGAAGGTAACAATCGGGTCTTTTGAATGACTGAATGAATATTAGGGAGGAAGAGCAAAACATTGAGGTTCAAATTAATCAATCAGTAAGAATTTATTGAAGGCAGCTAGGTGGCACAGTGAATAGAGCACTAGCCCTGGAGTCAGGAGGACCTGAGTTCAAGTCCAGCCTCAGACACTTAACACAAAAACTAGCTGTGTGACCTTGGAAAAGTCACTTAACCCCAATTGCCCTACCTTCTTCCCTCCAAGAAGCAAAAAAACAAAAAATTATAGAGAGCCTACTATGTATGTACCAGGCATTATTCTAAGCACTGGGAATACAAAGGCAAAAATTAGACAGATTTTTTTCTGCCTTTAAAGAGTTTATATTCTATAAGGAAAAACAATGTATAAATATGTAAACAAAATATGAGAAATGAATGCTACATAGTTTTGGGGCACAGATATGTTAGCAGCTAGGAGGTTCAGAAAAGGCTTCTTATAGAAGATGGCACTTGAGCTGAGTCTTGGAGGAGGCAAGAGATGTCAAGAAGCAGAGTTTATGAGCTAAAGCACTCCAGGCATGGGGAACAGCAATTGCAAAGGCACTCAGATGAGAGACAGAGCATTGTATGTACACAGAACAGGAAGAATATCAATATGGCTGGATTTAGAGTATGCGAAGGGGAGTTATAATATGGAAGAAGGCTGGAAAGGTATGCTGGAGGCAGGTTGTAAAGGGTAAGATTTTATATTTGATCCTAGTAGTAATAGGGAACTACTGGTGTATATCGAGTATGAGGATCACATGATCAGAACTGTGCCTTAGGAAAACCACTTTGGCAGCTCAGTGGAGGATGGATTGGTATGGGAGGAGTATGAGGTCAAAAAACCAAATAGGAAATCATGGCAATAATATAAGAAAGAGGTAATAAGGACCTGAACTAGGGTGGTGGATACATGAAAGAGGGGATTTATGCTAGAGATATTGTGGAAATAAGAATTGGACAACCGACTGGGCATGTGGGGGTAAGTGAAAATGAGAGTCAAGGATGACACTGAGGTTGTATACATGAGTGACTGGGAAGATGGTAGGTAGTACTCTTAATCCAGGAAGCATTGTTTAGGTTTTCCCTTGGAAAGTGTAATAAACTTATTCCCTGGAAGATACAAGCTACCTTGCCTTATGGTGACCATTTGCAGTCATCTAGAAGCAATGATAAGATCAGTTTATCATCCCAAGGGTTCTAATTGGAGATGTTACCTTCCCTCCTGGGCTAGGCACAAGTGCTTATTTCGATAATGGCCATTGTAGTTAGTATAGGGGAGAGGTGTCAAACTTACCCCTCACTAACCCCCTTTTACCTGTAATACTTTCAAATACAACCTGAACCAGATTAAAATGTAATTGAGAAATATTTAACATAAATTAAAATGTAATTGGACATAATAAAGTGGTTTTCTAAATCTAAATACACAGGCAGTGATCCTTATGAATGGTTTAGTGACCACATTTCTATTTGAGTTCAGCACCACTGGTCTAAGGGATAGGGAATAGGGACTGCGCCTCTGATTTTTTTGGTATAAGGTAGTTGTTCTCAACCTTTTTGATCTCAGGAAACCTTTTACACTCTTAAAAAGTTTTGGAGACACCAAAAAGCTTTGGTTTATGTGGGTTGTGTCTATCAATATTTACCATATAAGAAATTAAAACGGATAAATCTTAAAATGGTTTAGATTTTTAAAATATTTATTACCTATTATGTACCAGGCACTGTGCTAAGCACTGAGTATATAATTAATAAAAAGAAAGTCTCTGACCTTAAGGAGCTTACTCTCTAAAGGTGGAGATGAAACAAAAGGAGGCAGTGACAGTATCGGGAGGACCTGGTTTAGGGGCTTCTTATTTTATAGAGTTGAAACCAGGAAGGACAGAAAGGTAAAATGGAGTGAGTTGAGTCCACTTTTTGCATCTATAAGGGAAAGCACTGGGGGGGAGTTTGATACTCTTCTTCCAGACGTCCAATCAGAGGGAGAGGAGGCTGTAGGAACTGGTGTCAATCAAGGCTTGAGTTAGTAGCATGGTGGCAGGTTTAGAGGTGATGAGCTTCTTCTAACTGGGGCAGCTGAAACCAGGCTGAGCAGCAATGCAAAGTAGAGAAAATTTTAAGTACAATTCCAATAATAAATGCATTACATGTTAATATAAACAACATATTTTTAAATTAAAAAAACTATATTTTATATAACAAAGAAATTAGTGAGCAGAGTAGCAAATCTCTTTAATGCTTGGTTTAAGAGAAGACAGCTGCTTTCTCATATCTCCTTTATGCATGCAGCCTGTTGCAATATGTTGTTCTGGTTGAAGTATATGAAGAAAATCTGGCATCACATGTATGTAGTTGGAAAAGGGAGGGATACTCTACTAGGCAAATAATGTTTTAGTATTTAGTATGAAAATAGTTTTGACCCCATGGATTTCCTGAAGAGGTTTTGAAGATCTGCAGGGGTCTACAGATCACACTTACAGAAACAGGGAATTCCCTGGGGAAAGAAATTCCTTCTACTTATGCAGGTTTGATAGAGGATCACAGAAGTTAGACTGAAACCCAGCTTTTCCTATCTGCAGAACAGTTGCCAAGTCGCACTTTTTTAACAAATGCTCTAGCTAGCTCTGTCTCTTTTTCTCTCTCTCTCTTCCTCTTCTCTCCTTCTCCCTCTCCCTACCACATTGATTACTGTGTTATAAAACCTACCAATTAGCAGCTAGAAAGATATTAACACAAGAGTCAAGTATTACTAGTCATATAGTTGTAAACATATAGTTACAGCATATTATATATGTTGTATAACATACAACATGTACTTGTAAATGGACATACATTTGTGTGTATGTATATATATATACACACATACATACTATACATGAGTACACACACACACATACATAAGCACACACACATATCTCCCTTGCAGATGAAACTCATAGAACTGTTTTTATGTATGTACTTGATTTCTTACGAAGGTATCCACTAATAATTTATATTATACACAGCTGTCGGGTTGTTTTTTTTCCTATTCTGTATATAACACATAATTTATCAAGTAAAATGTTTGGGGAGTTTTACAACTGATATTTCCCACCCTCCCTCTGGTACTCTTTCACCTTTATACACACAGCTGAAACACAGCAATTTCCAAGAGTAGAGAGACAAATTGGGAATTCCTTATAGGGAGAAAACTATAACTGGATCAGGGACCTCTCGAAGGATGGGGAGAGAGGAATTATCAGGCCTTCCCTGAACGCAGCACTGTAGCAATTCTTACCATTAAGTTCTTGACTTTGGGTCGATAGTCTATTTCAGTTGGAGGAACTAAAAACACAACATCTGCTTTTGGTTCCAGCAAAGCAGTTGGTTTAGAGATAGATGGTTGTTCTCCAGTTTTCTTCTTCTAGGCCTCTTCCTTTAGATTTGTTGCACATGTATGTTTATAGATTGACATAGGCAAAACTTTTTTGTTTTATTTTTAAATAAAATTTTGCCTGTATTTTAATGAAAACAAAAAAGAGTTGGGTCTTTCCTTTCTCCTTCCCAGTGGACACAATAGGAGGTGAGGGGGGAAGTGGGAGAATGGAGTGGAGTTCTATTAACAAGAAGAGGAATTGAAATGAACCTTGGTAGTTTACCTGTCTTCCTATATACCTATAGTCCCCCTAGCTCAGAGATCTATGGGAGGGGCCAAGCACCTTGAAATCCCTTTTCCAATCCCCCCTCCCAGATTCTGCACCACTTTTCACACCTACCCAACCTACTCCTAACTAAGGGAAAAAAGGGTGTACAAGAGATAGAGATTTCAGGAAATACAGCCCAACATCCATTTGTGCTTTCTCTGGTAACAGCACCCTAAATGACCTCCCAACTGTCAGCACGTACTTCTCCCACAGTCCCATTCTGAGCTTCCTCTAAGGATAAAATACTGTCATCCTCTAAACTTTCCCACTTACCTCTTCCCTGAAAAAAACACACTAGTATACTAGCAACAGAGCCTTAGGTTACGAATGTAATAGGTGAATGATGGCTCCTGAGTTATGTTAAATAGGCCAGTTAGGTAAGTTTCTTCTAGGAATAGTTCACTGAGTTTTAGATCTTTCAAGCATATATTCTAATGACTGTTGTTTCTTCTATAATAATGGACTTCCTTCAATGGTGTCATAAATTAACTGCATACTAATTTCTATCTGCATAATTCATCTAAGTCAAGTTACAGATTAGAGCAAGATTTAAAGGAATACGAATGCCCAAGTATGCGTCTTCTTTCTCTAAACTTTACTGTTTCACTGTTTAAACCAAGTTTTTAACTTTCACTACCCTATAGTGCTTGTGGGATTAATGACACTGCTTTTTGTTTTCCATCTTTTGGGGATACAGATCTAGTAATGGTATTGCTTGGTCAAAGAGTATGTACATGCTTTTATACCCCTTTGGGCATACTGCCTAATTGCTCTACAAAATGGTTGAATCAGTATACAACTTCATCAACAGTGCATTAATGTCTCAATTTTCCCACATCCTTTCAAGCATTTGCCATTTTTATTTTCTATCATATTAGCCAATTTGATAGGTATGAGCTGGTAGTTCAGAGTGTTTTAATTTGCATTTCTTTAATCAGTAGTGATTTAGGACATTTTTCATATTGTTATAGCTAGTTTTGGTTACTTCACCTGAAAACTACTTGTTTATATTCTTTGACCATTTATCAACTGAGGAGCAGCTCTTAATTTTATAAATTTGACTCAATTCTCTATATATTTGAGAAATGGGTCTTTATCAGATAAATGTGCTTTAAATTTTTTCACAGTTATGATTATTAACTGTGTATTTCCCTCCAGCCTATCCCCCCATTTATCCTATTATTTCTCTCCTTTCACTTTGCTCATCCTCAAAAGTGTTTTGCTTCTTTTACCTACCCCAATCTGCCCTCCCTTTTATCAACCCCCATCTTCCCTTATACCTTTGCCTTCTTACTTTCCTGTAGAGTAAGACACAGTTCTATACTCAAATTAGTGGGTATGTTATTCCTTCTTTGAGTCACTTCCAATGAGAGTAAAGCAACTGTATTCTCTAAGAATGAATGCAAAGAGTAACGGAGTCTGAAGCGCCATCTTATTTGAATACACACAGTGGTAAGATTGGACACAAACTTAAAGTACAGTGTGTGTTGAGGTACATGTAGGGAATACCTGTGACCAAGGTTGCTCACTCTTTCAATACTGTTAAGCCTTGAAGACCTTTCTCTTCTGTGGAGTCCCCTCAAAAAAAAAAAGCTATCCCCTGGACATATCATCTCTGCCATACAGGTTATTCAGCTGGACTCCCAGGGTCTACTCCTCACAAGGCACAATGACTCTTGTGAATCCATAGCCAGCTCTCTTCTCTGCTGCCAAGGGTCATGCTCCTTATAGTTTCTTCTTATCTGAAATGACTGCATCTTTTTATTCATGTCTGTCTGGAGTTTTAGTCTCTGCTTTCTTATCTGTGCCTCTAAGTGTCAAACTGACTTTCCAATTGGTGGGTGAGTTTTGCCTCCCACTAGGCAGGTAGTTCCAGCTGGTAAATGTCATGGCCACTGGGGGCCGGGGAAAGGAAAGAAAATCCTCTCTCCCAACTAAGAGGGAAAGAACTAGGTTTTTCCCCAGCTGCTGACTCTATCATCCATATATTCAAACTGATAGTATTTTTTAAGGGCCATCTGGGAGCACGGCCAATCATTGCTCATCTAATCACATTACTCCTTTCTGACTCATTTGGAGAGAAGTACTTGTAATTCATAAATGGAGAACACATTAACACATCTGTGATAACATCTAAAGCTACATCAACTGAATTGGGGTTGAGAGAGAAACCAAATCTCCCTCACACACACATACCTTACACTTGTAAGATAGGTTTTATCTATCAATGTGTATGGAGAATCACAAGAATATCAGGGACAGAACCTCAAGGACCACTTAATACAACTCATACCTGACTGGGGCCTGATTATTGGCCATTGGGCCTCTGTTTCAAGCCCTCCAAGAGGACACAGTTCATTCTATTTGAGGACAGCCATAATTGAAAGAATTTCTATCCCTGCTCCACCACTTCTCCTACATCAAGTTAAAATGTATTTTGAAATATTGTTGAAATCCCTATTTCTTTTATTCTGGTGCCAAGAAAAACAAATTTAATCTTTCACATAATAGCCATTAAGAACTTGAAGAAAACCATCATGTCTCCCCCATATCCTTTTCTTCTTCAGACTAAACAAACCCAATTTCTTCAGCTAATTGTCATATGGCCTGGTTTGCAATGGTTCTTACCCTCCTCCCTCTTCCCTCATCAACTTTTCCGGTTTTCCTAGTCTAAATACCTCCCAGATCATCAGTTCTCTTTCTGGAATGAAGCACTCAGAACTGATCATCGTATTCCAGGTATGGTTTAGGCTGTGCAGTGGGATTATACACCTCTCTTTCTAGCTATTTTGCTTCTTTTAATGTGATCTTAGTCTTGGTGGCTGCCTTGACCCAGTCTTAACTCATGATGAGAATTCAGCCTTTCAAACCCCTCAGGCCTTTTTCACATGAACTTTTGTTAACATAGCCACGGTTCCCTCATCTTGTATTTGTGCTTTTTTTTTAAAGCCAAAATGTTTTACATCAGAATCTTATTTGGATGTAATAAACAGCCTGATGTTCCAGTCTCTTGAGATCTTTTTGGGTTCCAATTCTGTCATATAACATGTTAGCAATCATGCTCATCTGTGTGTCATCTACACATCTGATGCATGGGCCATCTATGCTCTTAAGTACTGAGACAAATATTGAACTGAATGAAGCTGAGGACAGAGCCCTGAAGGGGCCACTTCACTAATGACCTCCCTTTAGGCAGCCATTTAACATGTTCTGGGTCTAGCCATTCAATCAGATACAAGTGTTATGTGAGTGTATGTTAGGTGGAAGGATGAGTCTTGGTGTACCTAGGTATTTGTAAAATGGGGTAGGAAGAGATTTAGATTGAAGATTCTAAGGGCAAAGGAAGGAAAAGAGAATTCTAATTGCTAGTGAGACACAGCTTTGGATATTCCCTTCCCCCTCTTTAGCCAAACTAAATGGGAAACAATAATTTTAGGTGTGTAAGGTTATATTTATTTTTCTAGGATTCATATCTTCTCATATTATCCCAGAATTTTAATTGTTGTTCAGTTTTTTCAGTCATATTCCATTCTTTGTGACACCATTTGGGATTTTCTTCACAAAGATACTAGAATGGCTTTTTGCTTTTCCATTTCATTTTACAAATGAAGAAACTGAGACAAGCAGGATTAAATTACTTGCCCAGGGTCACAGGACTAGTAAGTGTCTGAGGCTGGATTTGAACTGAGGAAGAGGAGTCTTCTTGACTCCAGGCCTGGTGCTATATCCATTGTGGAGAAGCTAAATTGTTGGAATCCATAAAAAACTCCCACTTCCCGTGAAATAAGCAACTCCCTTGCAATTTCAAATTCCTTTACATAAATTTTATTTGTTTAAACTGGAGATAATGAAAAGTTTTAAAAAATTAACTTCTTTGAATTATTTGAATTTTACATCTTTCCTTGCCCTTTCTACCCTGATAGAATTGCTAATGAGCAGTGAAAACAACTAAAGGAAGAGGAAACCACTAAGGGTTTGGACGATGCAGTAACTTTAATGAAACTTGATTAATCATCAAGGGTTGACTGTAGTACTTAGACTGAACTTTGTGCATTCACACCACACCTTTCCCCATGACCCCCATTGTAACATGATATTTCTCTTCTGCATTTCCTTCAGATTTAGGGATTTTATATCTATCTCTGAGAGGGAGTGAGACTTAAGGAGAGAAGGGCTGTCCTCTGTATCAGGAAAACTGCCATTCAAGTCCACCTCTACTTCCTGGCACATACTTACTGGCTGTGTGATCTTGAGCAAGTCACTTAACCTCTCACTCAGTGCCCTGACTCTCTCTAAGACTATAAATTTCAGAACAATTTCTGATCTGCAGCAGTTAAGAGAGTTTCTGGAGTTGACCTTGCCTACCCAAGAGTGGGGAACCTGTGGTTTCAAGACCACACATGGCCCTCTAGGTCCTCAGCTGCAAGCCTTTGACTGAATCCAAATTTCACAGAACGAATCCCCCACGAGAAAGTTTGAATTCAGTCAAAGGGCCACACTGGAGGACCTAGAGGGCCACATGTGGCCACAAGGTCACAGGTTCCCCACCCTGTGATACCAGTGAAATGACAACAGCAAAAACCTGTTAAACTTTACTTAGGGGTTCTTAAACGTGAGGGGTTTTTCCATCTTAATTCATTTATTGATGTTCCGCTTCTATTTATATCACATTTTATTTTGTTGTGCAATGTCATAATTAGATCACTCTTTTCTCTCATGCTTGGTAACACTTATCATTTTAAAAAGATAGCATGGAAATGGCCGAAGGAGCACAGTGGATGGAGCTCTAGGCCTGGAGAGAGGAAGCCAACTCTGCTTGCTGCAGTTTCCTCGACAGTAAAATGGGGGTAATAATTAGCACTTACCTCCCAGGGTCGTCATAAAAATCAAATTAGATAATATTTGTAATACATAAAAGTTGCTTAATAAATGCTTCCTCCCTCCATTTCTCCCTCCCTCCATTTCTCCCTCCCTCCCTCCCTCCCTTCCTTCCTTCCTTCCTTCTTTCCTTCCTTCCTTCC
>CM053599.1:145422133-145483330 GCA_028646575.1 Pseudocheirus occidentalis
TTCCTTCCTTCCTTCCTTCCTTCCTTCCTTCCTTCCTTCCTTCCTTCTTTCCTTCCTTCCTTCTTTCCTTTCTTCCTTCCTTCTTTCCTTCTTCCTTCCTCCCTTCCTTCCTTCCTCCCTTCCTTCCTTCCTCCCTTCCTTCTCTCCTTGTTTTTCTTTCTTTCTACTTTATTAGGAAATGTCATCCTGAGAGTAAGCATCCCAGAAATGCTAGTCTCTCTAGATTTGTATCTCTAAGATACATAGAAATGTTAACATTATGATAAAGAATGATTCCCTGGTGCAGCACTGTGAGTACTCAGTGAATAATGACCTAGGTCAGCCTTTCGTTTTACAGAGGAGATAACAGAAACCCAGGAAAGAGTAAATGAGTGGAAGGCATCAGAGAAGAGGATTCAAAACCATGTCCTAGACTCTTTCCACTGTACTATTTATTGTTTGGTAGTTTTTCAGTCATGTCTGACTCTTCATGACCTCATTTTGGGTTTTCTTGGTAAAGATACTGGAGTGGTTTTCCATTTCCTTCTCTGGATCATTTGACAGATGAGGAAACTGAGGCAAACAGAGTTCAAGCGTAGGTCCTCAGATTCTTTCCACTGCACTATTTATTGTTCAGTACTTTTTCAGTCATGTGTGACTCTTTGTGACCCATTTGACCTTTTCCTGGCAAAGATACTGGAGTGGTTTTCCATTTCCTTCTCACTTTACAGGTGAGGAAACTAAGGCAAACAGGGTAAAGTGACTTGCTCAGGGTCTCACAACTAGGAAGTGTCTGAGGCTGGATTTGAACTCAGGAAGATTAATCTTCCTGACTCCAGGCCCTGCACTCTGTCCACTGCACCCCCTCACCTAGCTGCCCTTGATTGTACCATGTGAACACCCTAATAGCTCACCTTTCTGTACTACTTTAAGGTTAGCAAAATGCTTTCCATACAGCATCCCTTTGAGATGGGTAGTGCAAGTATTATTATCCTCATTTCATGGATGAGTAAACTGAGGCTTTTAAAAGATAAGGGATTTGTCCATGCTCACCCAATTTGTCTTAGGCAGGATTTAGATGATTAAGTACTGTCAGAACTAACTCTCAGATTTCAGGATCTGTGATCTCAGTTTGCATTTCAAAAAGTTCATTGATATAAATTATTCTCATATCGTCTTCATTTCTGAATTTATCCCTCCCTTCTATAATTCAGCAAGCCATTCCATAGAACAAAGAATTAAAAAATAAGGAAATAAGTTGTTTAAAATTAGCATATCAACTGAATCTGACAGTATATAAACAATATTCCTAACTCAGAGTTCCCATCTCTTCAAAAAATGGAGGCAACAATAATTTCTACTCTCTTCTTCAGGGAAATGTGGTATGGTGAAGAGAGAACTGGCTTCAAAGCCAGAAAGTTCAACTTCTGACACCTTGGGCAAGTCACTTAACTCCCGAGTGCTTTGAGGAACTCTCTGAGACTAAAAGTTGTGAAGAAGATGCCCACCTGCCAATGAAATGATAGATTTAGTCCTTTTTTTAAAGAACAAGTTTGTGAGACAATACTTTGCAAGAGAGAGAGACAGAGACAGAGACAGAGAAAAGAAAAAAAAGAAAATATGTCCAATTTGTTGCTTTCCCAAATATCTCAGGAGACATAATGCAATAAAGAACTTAACTTTGAAAAAAATGCTCTTTGCCAATGAGCATCTACTACTTTGGAATGTGTTGGGTCAATGGGTTAATGGCCCTGAGAGCTAATCTTCCACTCCCAGCATGGACACTGTCTGTGGGAGCTTCTGCTAACTATGTGTACTCCTTGTGTTGGAGTGATCGTTTCTGGGAATGAGGACAAGATGATTGATTCCAACATATGTTTCAGCCCTTGACCTTCACTTTGAACCTGGTTTCAGGGCCATTTTTGAGAATAACTAAATGCAACTGTGGTCAGTGAAGAGCAACTAGTATTATAAAACTCATGAAGATGAAATGTAAAGGAGTTATTGTATAACTTAAATGAAGTAAAATATGGTACTCTCAAAAAAACCTACCTGTATATGTTTGCTTATGACATTACCCAGCTAGGTAGCTGGGAACTCAGAGAGTAAAATTAGAATCATAATTAGTTTTGGTAAAGTAGAGGAAAAAACAGGAACGAAGGATAAATACTTGTATATGTCTGAGATGGATAAATAGATAGATAGATAGATAGATAGATAGATAGATAGATAGATAGATAGATAGATAGACAGATATCTAGACATGCACACACCTGCACAGATAGAACTAGAAACAGACTATACAGTTTATCAAAGGCAGGTGCCTTTGTGTCTCAGGACGTAAAGACTAAAGAATGCCTGATTGTTAAGAAATGTATCGGAACAGAATGTAGAGGGAAAAGTAATATAATGTCAAGTGTCCTGAATTCAGACTGACAACTTATAATTTCATTGCTACAGAGGACTCCCAGTGAAGAATTAAATACATATAGATAAGTATTTGCCATATATACATACACACACAAATAATCATATAATACATGCGAAACTATGAGGTAAGACTCCCAATATGTTTCATACTCTCTTGAGTTCAGACCCATACTAAAGCACTGTTTGGTGTTGAAGAAGAATGTAGAAGAGGTTTGGAAATGGTTCCAAGACAAGGCAAATGGGTTGAGTTAAACTGTAAGACTAATTTTTAAAGTTTTTTATTTTATTTTTTTATTTTCATTACATTTTGAGTTCTACGTAGTCTCTTTCTCTCCCTCTTTCCCGCATTAGTTAACTGGTCAACATTTGATATGGATATATATGTGGAACCATAAACTATAAGACATGAGAAAAGTTAGAGAACCCGACCCATTTAGCTTAGCAGGGAGAAGGCTGAAAGGTAACAATGACTGTCAGTAATCTAAAGGATATTACTAGCTGTTTTCCTAAAATAAATGAATATAGAATTTTGGGAAAGAACTCAAGCTGTGAGAGAAGGGATGTAAATTAGCTACAAAGAAGAATTCCCTTTCAGTGAGAATTCTCAAACATTGGAATAGGGCATAGAAATAGTTTGCAGGGGGAGGCTAGGTGGCACAGTGAATAGAGCACCAGCCCTGGAGTCAGGAGGACCTGAGTTCAAATATGGCCTCAGACACTTGACACACTTACTAGCCGTGTGACTTTGGGCAAGTCACTTACCTCCAATTGCCCTCCAAAAAGAAAAAAAAATTGTAGAATTCTCTTTTCTGCAAGCATTTATAACTATAGATTTCTATTAAGGTTGTTATAAGGAAAAATCTTGGCATATCTTAAAAAACTCCATAAATGTGAGGTGGCTTTTTGTTTACTACTTTTACTATTCCTACCCTTAACCCCACCAGTCACACCATCCCAACCCCTCTAAACACCACCATACCCTCCTCCACCACCTTGACAGGATTAAGTGCCATAGCAAATTGAGAACTGACCTCAGAGCCAGAAAGACCTGGGTGACTAGCTGTGTGATCCTGGGCAAGTCACTGAACTTCTTAGAACTCTAGGCAACGAAGACTATAATTTGCTGAGAAGTACTGCTTGCATTGGTAAAGGCAGTTTACTCATTTAGGAGTTCTCAATGCTAATTAAAATGCAAATCTAGGTCCTATCTCTTTTTACTATTTTGAATTTGGTATCTTCAGGTTTGCTTTGAATACAGCATTGTCAAAGAGCAAGAGTTGAGCTATCCTGAGGTCTTTTCCGTTTTTAAGAAATTATGATTCCATAGTTACTATTTTTTAAAAAATAAGTTCAAGTATGTTAGATTTCCCTCTAGTGGTGTAGAGAAGCATTTAACATAGATTATTTTTTTAATCCAGGTTATTTGGAATTTACAGGATTGAAAATTTGGAGCTGAAAGGGACCTTTGAGATCATATAGTTCAGGCAAATTCCCCTTCCACTTTTTATTTATACAAATGCAGAAACTGAGTCCCAGAGAGAAGGAAGTGACTTTCCCAAGGAGCAATAAATTGTCAATTTGAACCTCGTCTTCTAATTTTAGATCTAATACTCTTTCACATTCCAACCAGAACCTGGCACATTGGGAGAGGATGAGAAAGAAGAGAATGGATATTTTTTGTTGTTGTTTTTTGCTTTTTGGAGGGGGGAAGGCAGGGCAATTGGGGTTAAGTCACTTGCCCAAGGTCACATGGCTAGTAAGTGTTAAGTGTCTGAGGCTAGATTTGAACTCAGGTCCTCCTCACTCCAGGGCTGGTGCTCTATTCACTGCACAACCTAGTCACCCCAAGAAGAGAATGTTTAGGGTTTGGGCTCTTGGACCACTCAAGTTGAATGAACATTTGGAAAAAAAGAATCTGTAACCTTTTGGTCTTCTCCTCTTACCTATCAAAACTTGACTTTACACTTTGATACTGATGTGAATTGCCTTAGCAGACTATAGAACTAGTCCCTGGATATATGTCCCCATTGATTAGGAGTAACTTCAAATGGACTGCAAACATCACAAGGTCAAATTAGTATCTCCAGAGCTTGGCTTCTTATTAGTATCAGGGACAGACACACATAATAGTATCTTGATGAATGTTTCTTTTTAATGGGAAGAGGGACCCTAAGTATTTCCCACCCACCCACCACCCACACTCCTTCCCTTTGTGTGAGAAGACTCCTCAGGTTATTCCCCATATGGAGCTGCTCAATTTCCAGTAATGATTCTTCCTCCGCTCTGACTACATCTTCATTGTCATTGGATACACTCCAGGGTCCTGGATGTGTGTGTGTGTGTGCGCCTTTGTGTATATATGCATATGTATGTACATGTATGTGTGTGTATGTACGTACGTACATACGTACGTACGTATGTATGTATGTAAGTCAGAAACAGTTCGTTGCCCTCCAAATAGTCCACCGAGTCCAGTGTTCTCACTATTGAACTGCTCTGAGAAGCAACACTTAAAACACTCATCTAGTTGTCATAGGGGAGAGACCACTGGCTCTGGAGTCAGAAAGACCTGAATTCAAAACCAACCTCAGATACTTAGCAATTGTGTATGATCTTGGACATGGCATTTGACCTTCATTTGCCTCAGTTTCCTTTTCTGTAAAATGGGGAGAATAATAGCACAATAATAGCGCTAATAATCCCTACCTCCCAGAATTGTTATGAGGATCAAATGAGAATTTTTTCTTTTTTTTTTTTTTTGAGAGGGAAAGGCAAGGCAATTGGGGTTAAGTGACTTGCCTGAGGTCACACAGCTAGTTAAGCGTCTGAGGCTAGATTTGAACTCAGGTTCTCCTGACTTCAGGGTCAAATGAGAATATTTTTAAAGCATTTTGCAAGCCTTAAAGTGCTATATAAATACTAGCTATTCTTATTGTTCTACCAAAATGTGACTTTTTTGGGAATGTCTTCTAAAAAGTCATTGTTAGATTCATCCTATTATATGGCCTGATGGTTATAAAATTGAGTATTCTAACCTTTTCTTGACATAGGAAGGTGGAAACCTACCTCTATTGAACAAGCACCTCTATGGAATATTCCTATTGAAGCAGGATTTAACTGAAAAGAATCTTTAGGATGCTGTTCTTTGATTCTCTTAAGATTGCTGAAAAAAATCATATTTTTAAAGAAGATATAATTCATATACAATAAAGAAAATATACTAAAAATACAGCTCAGAAAGTCCTTCTATTGGAAACATCATTTTTATTTATAAAGGACGGTCTTATTTTCCTGTAGCTGTAGGGATGCCTTGCTAGTAGAAACCTGAAAGCCCAGTTGGAAAGCAGGATTTCAGTCCTGTTTTCCAGTAAATTGGTCAAGGTCAGTTAATCTGATGTTGTTCAATAACATCCAGTGGCTCTGTTATGTTCAGGATCAAATATGACAGTCTCTGCTTGGATTTTAAAGCCTCATAACCTGATCCTACCTTTCTAACTTTCCAGTCTTCTTATACCTTATTCTCTCCCCTTCACATACTGTGTGATCCAGTGACCTCCTTGTTCTTCCTTACACAAGACACTCTGTCTTCTGACTTTGTCCATTTTCATCGACTTTCTACCATGCTTATGTTCATCTCTGCCTCCTGGATGCCCTTACATCCTTTAAATCCCAGTTAAATCCTACTTTCTGCAGTAAGCCTTTCCTCAAACCCCTTAATGTTAGTGCCTTTCCTCTGAGATATATACTCCTATATGCATGTATGTATACTTACACACACACATATGTGTACTTCTATAGAAATGATATATATTATATATGTATACATACATATATACACATATATTCCTTTATATATCTTGTGTGTACATAGCTATTTTCATGTTGTCTCACCCATTAAACTACAAATTTCCTGAGAATAGTTGGGTTTTTTCTTTTCATTTTTTTCTATTATTTGTATCCCTGGTACTTACCACAATGCCTGGCACAGAGTAAATGCTTAATAAATGCTTGTTCACTTGATTTGATTTGATTGGTCTTGCTAGTCTAAGTTTTCATAGCCTAGAGAGTGAATATAAATGAGTTTTGTTTGGTGATGACTTTGGGGCCCCTGGATGAAAGATGCTGTATGAAGGTTTATTGTAATAACTTTATCTCCTGTAAATGAACCTGACACTATCCCAAATGTATCCCCAAACCTAGATGCATGCCACTAGATACCATAGCCTCTTGAGTTGCTAACCCAGGACTCTTCTCAACAGTGTGACTGTTTCAGATGGAATAAGCCTTTTGCCTTCCTAACGATTCATTTGTGTCTTAGAAAATTATTCCAGAAACTTATCCCTGGACTTATCCATGACCTTCACTGGAAATATCTGGACTAGAAAGGTTATCCAGCAAATAAGGGTCTCTGGGCATGGAGGAGAGTTTGCTTGTGTCTTGTCATGTATATTTAATTCACCTATTGGTATCAGCTCTGATTTCCATCACCCTAGGTTCTGTCACCTTGGGTCCAATTGATTTCCTCCCTAATCCTAAAAATGATTAGAAACCATAGACACAATTGAATGACCTCCCTTAAATTGGTGGGAGGTTTGGCAAGATCTGGAGGCTGAACCCTAATTAATAGACACCCACAAAGCACAGACCTGGAGGGGAGAGCCACCAAGTGATGCCTTTGTGTTCTGGTTTATGATGCTTTGGGTTGGTAGAGGAATTCTTGAGAGCACTTATGTCAGAGTGCTGACACTGAGCTCAGTGATTTAGGAGTAAGAGGAGGAGGAGGAGGTTGATATGTCTGTAAGAGGAGAAGGAGGCAGAGAAAATGTTGTCATTATTGTTGTTCAGTCATATTTGACTCTTCTTCCTACTCTATTTTGGCAAAGATACTAGAGTGGTTTACCATTTCCTTCTCTAGATCATTTTACAGATGAGGAACTGAGGCAAATAGGGTTAAGTGGCTTGTCCAGGGTTACATAGCTAGGATCTGAGGCTGGACTTGAACTCATCAAGATTAGTCTTCCTGCTTTCAAGCCCAGTGCTCTATCTGCTGAGCCACCTGGCTGTCCCGGGGAAAGTGGTAAGTGGTAAGGGTGGCTAAAATATTGATGAAGATGCTCAGGTTTAACTACATAGGATAAAAGGATTTAGATCAGGACTTTAGAAAAGTTCTAATCTACTCATCATTTTATATTAAGAAAACTCAAGCGTAGAGAGGTGAGGAGACCTGTTCAAAGTTACACAGTTGACACACGTCAGGGCCTAGACTAGAACTCAGGTCTCCTGACTCCAATTCCAGTGTCCTTTTATTTACAAAAGGTGTATAAAGAGATCTATATATTTTGACTGCTCTTCTCTTATCAGCTTCTTGGATAGTTGGCCGGACAAGGAGATGGGTTGCTCCCTCTGGTACTAATTGTGTTAACAGTTCACAAATACCTAGCAAAGGATGCTGGGTGTGCCCAGTGCTCTGGTAACTTAGATACCTCGATCTTGGGTCAAGATAGTACTAAGATGTTTTCAAAATGCTTTGACACTCTCTTAATGATAACCAATTTCCCCCTTATGGTCTCTCTGAGGTAATATGGTATAATGCTAGAAAAATGAAGAAACCCAATTTTAAATCCTGGATTCTAAATTTGCTAGCTGTGTGGCCAAATCATTTAACCTGCCTCCATTTTCTCATATGAAAAAAATGGGTAGGATGATGATAATAATGAGATTTACACCACCTAATAGAGATTTTTTTTTGAACAAAAGTGTAAACCTTAAGCCACTATATAATAATGATGGCTAGCATCTATATGATGTTTTTAAAAAGAGTGATGACTTTGAGTCTCCTTTGGGGCTCATTACATATGTTATATGATTTGATTCTCACAACATAAATGTGAATAATTGTTGCTATTATTTCTTCTTTTTATGACTCTTCTACTAAAACATTTAGGATTCACGGGTTTGAGTTTCTCACTGAACTTGAACATAGGGTGGCCCAAGAGATAGATCAAATTATGCTTCTCGTGGTACATCTACTTTACTGTTCATCAAATGGTCTTACCTCATTGAGCAGAGGAAAGAGATTCAGAAGGTGGGGAGGCTATGGGGTGAAGAATGGCTTGTTCCAATGTAGCTCTAGGAGAACCTATCATAGCTATTAAAGTGAAGCACTGCCTGCCTTCAATGTTTTGAGCACCAAAAATGATCCCCAAGAAGTTGGATATGATGTGTTGTCAAGAGTATTACTGATTAACTCCAGGGAAGCAGGCCTCAAATGTAGCCTAAGTGGCAAATTCCGCAAAAGATAAAATTCCATTTGTATTTTTAGAGATGTTAGAAGGAATTTAAAGGGCTTTGGAAAAGATACGAAGCAGCCCTGGAAATGGATTCCTTAAGACTTTCTCTCAAGATAGAACTTATACTTTCCTGATTTTTTGAATTTATAAAAGAAAATTTCTTAGAGTATTTTTGCACTCACAGAATTAAATTACTTCTTTAGATTCTTGGTTTCTTTTAGGAGATTTGCAGTTCTTTATTTTTGTTGCTATTTAAAGCAATTGCTTACACATGGCATTCAGATAATCAGTGATTCAAGTATGCCTAAAGAGAAAGAAAACATACTTAGGAAGAATATATGGGCAAATGGAAAGAAAATTTTGAGAGAGGCACTGTGAATAATTAGAAATCTGTAACCAAGTAATTAGCAATTTGCAACCAGGCCATCTAAAGTGTTCTGAGATATAACTAAATTTAATCCCAACTGGGTAGTGTGGTATAGCGGAAGGAACACCAAATTTAGAATTAGATCAGGGTTTGAGTTCTGACTTTCTCCTTCACTGTTGCCCATTTGACCATGGTCAAATTATTTATTTTTCTCATATCTTCAATTACTTGCAAAATGAGAGAGTTGGACAAGATGGTCTATAAGTTCCCCCAGATTCCACTAAGAAAAAAATCATTCTTTAGTAAACCTATGATTATGTAACTGGAAAAATAAAAACTAATTTTTTTCATATTTTAAGTTGGTGAAGCACACATGGAAAGGTCAATTTAATCTCCAATGATTAATTCTGTCATCTTGTTAAAAAACCCATCCCTGACTCTGTGGACATTTAAGTTAGCTATTTAGCGGGTGATTCTTGAATTCATGTCATATTGTATGTATGTTTTGTAGTAAAATTCCTCAAAATTGTAAGTCATATATAATTGAATATCTTCTCCAGGCACAGGTCAAGTATTTGAAAAGTAGCTTACTTTTATTATGCTACTGAAATCATTTTGGACAGCTTTTGGGGACGTTGCTTGGGTCTCCTCTTAGGAGGATTTGATTTTCTCCAGGACAGAGTCCTTCAGTATAGACAGAAATGCCAGGATGTTGTTGATCCACTCCCCCTCTTGGAAAAAAAAAATGATTTCCTGATCTATACAAATGCCTAATTGCCTCCAGAGGGATCCAATCCTACTTCTGAGATCACTAAGCAAAAAAAGAAGACAGAAAATCTGCTATGAACTCCATTAAAACAAACAAGCAACTGCCTCTTTCTTCATGGTATTATACCAATCAAACTGAAAAATTTTAAATAGCAAGCTGAGAGTCAGAACAAATTGCAATTTCATCTTACCGAAACACTAAGCTTTGCTAAGAATTGTGGATAGAATGCCTAGCAGAGTTGCAACTGATTGGAATAGACCATTTAGTTAAAATGTATCAGATCTACTGTGCATACAGTTGGTCCACTTCATTACTGAAGGTACGCATTCCCCTCCAGAGGGCAGAAGAAACCTTGGTCATTGCACTCATAAAAATAGATATCGCCGGCTCATAAATTTCAGTTGATCTTTCTTATCTTGCTAGGAATCATGACATTTAACCATTTATTATTTGTTTATTTTTAATGTTTTTTCCTTTTAAAATTTAATTCCAAAATCTCTCCTTCTCTCCTAGCCCTCCTGCATCCACTAAGAAGGCAAGCAATTTTATATATAAATCATGCAAAATATATTCTTGCATTAGCCCTATCACCAAAAAAGGCAAAAAAAAATTTTTTTAAAGTGAGAAAATTATACTTCAGTTTGCTTTCAGTCCATGAAGTCACAATGATTGAATGTAATGCCAAGTAAAGGCAACTTCCAAGGTTCACATTACCAGCATAGCAAACCCCATTTATTCAGCAAACATTCACAGAACAGAGAAAGTCAGAATACAGTGTAACTCATTCATTTAGCAAGTAAATTCTTAATTCAATTGCAAAGCATCAAGGTCCAAGTATCCCACCCCTGACCAGTACGTTAGTCAAAGTAGTCCACTCCTGGGCAGTGCATCCATTTAGTCAGTCAAAGTCTCTCTTCTCAAATGGAAATTAGTTTCCAATCATAAATAAAGTACATTCATTTGGTCAATCACAGAGCACAAAAAAGTCATAATTGAATTATGATATCATCCATTAACACCAAGCACTTTCTCAAAAGGGGCAGGAAAGCAAAAGAGGCCATCTACCCTTAAGCTATAACAAGGTTAAGATGTCATCTCAGCATTTAAAACCCAAGGAAAGGCCCTTCTTTCATCTTCGCTCCAGGCAAGCCCTCAGCAATCTCAGTTCCTGGGGAGGCAAGGCTCAACAAAGCCATAGCCAGTGTCCTCATTAAGTCACTCTCTGCCTGTAGAACAGTCCCAGAACCCCTGAAAGCAACAGCAAGGCCCTCTTCCAGGATTTCTGTAAACATACCACAAGAAAGTCCTCCTTCGGGGCTTCTGAACCAACAGCAAGGTTCCAGGACTTCTACAAAAGCAGCACTGCCCTTCACCATCAGGTGAATCTGGCAAAACAACATCAAAACAGACAGACAAAATAGCAGCATCACAGCCATGCCTCCTCAGTTCTTGGCAGCTCCAGGTGGCAGTTTTTGTAAGTCCTGGGCAGTTCCAACTGTCCCTCAGCAGTCTTTTTCCCAGCAACTCAGGCTCCATGACACTGGACACTGCTCTCCAAAAGTCCTTCTGGCCTCCTCTTAGCTTGGGCCTCTCTCCCAATTCACAACTCCTCCCAATTTAGCCCTCTCTCTTTACGTCAACAAGTCTGCCCCACAAATGGGATTCACAAGCTCTGGGTTTTAACATTCAACCCAAAAACAAGCCAATTAAGGAGCATCTCCAAATTCCATTACCATTACACTGAAAAACAACAATTATATTTCTTATAATCATTTTCATTAAAATAAGCATAACTAATAGAATTAGCATCTCATGTTCACCAATGAATTTGTAGTCCAAAGGTTTAGTGAACTTCAAGGGTAAAGTTCTTAATGATAGTCATGGGAAAATCTAGCAATCCAGTCATAACTCTGATGAGATTTTACTAGTTCGTCAAAATCATACTTTGGGAAAGGACTGGCTCTGGGAGAGCCAATCTGTACATCTGTACATTGACAAATGCAGCATGGTAACCTATAAATTACATCATTACATTAACAATCAATGACAATAAGATATTTCTGAAAATATATCTCCGTAGGGCTCCTCTTTATGTTTTTTTAAAGAACATCTTCTGTACAAAATAGATTTGTTGCTCATTCCATTTTTTGTTTTGTCTCTTTTTTTTGGAGGGGGAAGGCTGGGCAATTAGGGTTAAATGACTTGCCCAAGGTCACACAGCTTGTAAGTGTTAGGTGTCTGAGGCTGGATTTGAACTCAGGTCCTCCTGACTCCTGACCTGGCTGGTGCTCTATTCACTGCGCCCCCTAGGTACCCCTAATGTTTTGTTTTCAACCTCTTCTGTAGCAAGCCTATCTCAGTACTTTTAATATACAATAATATAACGGGTTCATATAAATAGAATTTATTCTCACAAAAACCTTGTTTGGTAATAGCTAGCATTAATGTCAGCATTTTTAGTTTTACAAAGTTTATAATTTATAAATATTATCTCAGTTTCTCCTCACAACAACTTTGTGAGGTAGGTGCTATTATTATCACCATTTTATGGTTGAGAACCTAAGGCAGACAAGGTTAAATGACTTGGCCAGGGTCACACTGCTAGTAAGTATCTGAGGCTGTATTTCAACTTGCATCTTCCTGACTCCAAGTCCAGGACTTTACCTGTGCACCACCTACCTGCCTCCTAGTTAAGAAAATCACTCCCATCAAGAGCCATGGGCTTGTTTGTTTTTCAGAATTTTTCACATTCCTCCTTTCTCCTTTATTACTTGTGCTCAATCACAGATCCTTATAAATAAAGTGAATAAATGTCTTCCATTGATGTTTAAGATAAGATTTTTTTGTGATGCTTCAGCTCATTGGCAGCTCTGGTTTATAAATTAACCTGTGTTCTTTATGGCTCACTGACAAACCATTAAACACAGTTTACGTTTTAACTATATATCATCTTTGCTTTGTTATAGTATGTGAATCCAGTCACACAGCTATTAAGTGTCTGAGGTCAGATTTGAACTCAGGAATATGTATTTTCCTGACTCCAGACCAGGCATTCTATCCACCATGCCATCTAGCTCCTCTAATAATAATGACTAACGTTTCCATTTGAGTTTGACACCTTGGAGAGCACCCAAAGCTTGGGAAATGGGTTCAAATATCACCTCTGATATATCCTGGTTGCATTACGTAGGACAAATCAGTTAACCTTCAGAAGTCAAAAGACTAATGACTGACATGCAGTGAATGGCAGAAGGTATATTAGGAGGGGAGAGAGAGAGAGAGAGAGAGAGAGAGAGAGAGAGAGAGAGAGAGAGAGAGAGAGAGGAGTGTACAATCAATCAGTTAATACAGAATAAACAATGTGTTTGACAGTTGTGGAAAAAGCACTAGGGTTGGAGCTGGAAGATTTGAATTTGAATCCCAGCTTTGCTTACTTGGGCAAGTAAGAGAACCTTTCCAGAGCCCAATTTCCTCCTTAGTTGTGATGATGAAATTGTACTAAATCATCTTTCCACTCCAAATTCTATGATCCAATTTATCACAAATGTACAAGGAGTCAGACTTATCCTGCTGAGCTCTGGAAGACAGGATCAGGAGTGATGGGTAAAAGTTGAGAGACTTATTTGTATTTATTGTAAAGATAAACATCTAAATATTAGAGTTGTCCTAAAGTATGATGAGCAGCTGGAGGGCAGTAGATTCTCCCTAAATAGAGATTTCCTAGAAGACATGGGATGTCCACAATACATCTGTAACAGTAAAAGATAGAAAGTTGTTTGTTTATGTCTGCTTCTCACTCCTGGGGCTTCATTTCCATGAATTCTTTCAAGACTCTGCTGAAATACCTCCTGTAAGATGCTTCATGCCCTCCTATGAGCTGCTAGTCCCTTTCCTCTGAGATTGCCTTCCATTTGCCCAGTATATATATTGAATCTTATTTAGTCATTTTCAGTCATATCTTACTCTTCATGACCTCATTTGGGGTTTTCTTGGCAGAGATATTGGAGTGATTTGTCATTTCCTTCTTCAGCTCATTTTACAGAAGAGGAAACAGAGGCAAACAGGGTTAAGTGACTTGCCCACAGTCATACAGCTATTAAGTGCCTGAGGCTAAATTTTAACTCAGCAAGACTCCAGGGCTGGAGATTTCCAAGAGGACACAGGATGACTACAATACATCTATAATAGCAGAAGATAGAAGGTTGCTTGTTTATGTCCCCTCTTCATTCCTGGGTCTTCATTTCCCTGGATTCCTTCAAGACTCAGTTCATATACTTCCCTACTCCTTCCTACAAGCTGTTAGTCCCTTTCCTCTGAGATTACCTTCCATTTGCCCAGTTTACATCTTGAATCTTGTTTGGTCATTTTCAGTCGTGTCTGACTCTTCATGACCCCATTTGGGGTCTGCTTGTCAAAGATACTGGATTCATTGGTCATTTCCTTCTCCAACTCATGTTACAGATGAGGAAACTGAGGCAAGTAGATTAAGTGACTTGCCCAGGGTCATACACCTAGCAAATGGTTGAGGTCAGATTTGAACTCAGATCTTCCTGATTCCAAGTCCAGCACTTAGCTGCACTAAAAATGCTTTTTTATTCATTTGATTTCACATTTATTTCATTATAATGCCATCCTCAGTGTAACAATCAAGACCTCAGAGGTAGCAAGAACTTTTCTAGAACCAACATGGAATGTTGGGGGCGGGGAGGTCGGGAAGGGAAATGTATTAAGGATTGTCTTAGCCTAGCCAGCCGCGTGTCAGGAGATACACAGTTCTTGTGACTGTAAGAGATGACACCCAATGGTAAACATCTGTTTTTGTGCTGTTTTTAGATGCCAAAATCTCTCTTGACTCTTGTAACCTAGGTTATATTACGGAACTTCTTTTTCCCTCAACTGTTGGGGATTGTTGTAAGGAGGGATGGTGTCCAACATTTGTGAAAGGCTTTTGTTTTTCTTACAATGGGAGAGACTTTCTATAGCTTTAGCTATTGTTCCAAATATAGTCACACTTTAAAGAAAATAACTGACTGTGGGGATTTATACCATGGAAATATTCCTTTGGAATCCATCAAGGGATATAGGGCAAATCAGAGAGCAAATGCTGACAAGGTGTTTTGGGTGACTCCATCAAGGTTGGAAAAAAGTGGGAAGACTGGCAGCCTCTAATCTGTTTTTGTTTAATTCTGGTTTTAATTATGCAGCTATGCTTCTGTTAGCCATTTTATACCAATGAATTTGATTCTAGTTTCTTTTTGTGTTCCCATGTATATTCCTCATAAACACAAATTCTCAAGTACTTGGTAAATATCACCCAAAAGCAAGATGTGTAGGAGCAATAGAGAATGAGGATGTTGCTAGAATCAAATATTGAGTTTCCACCTTTGTTAGTTATATTTTGGGAAGGGGGAAATATTGATGAAACAACAACATCAATTAAATTTACAGGATGATAATAACAAACTCCACAGCATGACGTTGGTGACTGAAACTGTCTGGATTTGGCTGCTGCTATCAGAAGAAAGGCAGTGGTAACTAATGGGAGCTCTCCAGCTAAAGGAATTCCATCGGGTCTTGGAGTATAGGGACTATCCCAAACTACATGCAGAGACTTCAGATATAAATTTCCACTTTTTATCCTTTCACTTCTATAACACTGTCCACCTGGTTTTTGATTTTACCCTGTTTCAGTCTATAGTTCTTACCCTCATAGGAACTCAGTACAACCTTCCTGTTTTCCCCAAACTGTGCAGGGATTGTGGTGATCCCCACTGAGCCTTGGCTCTTGGCAGAACCCAGTTCTTCTTGAGTGAAAGGTGAGAAGAAGAAGGCTATAGAAAACAGGAATGGTACCCCTTTTGCAAATTAGTAGCATCAGCTCATTTATATTTAAACTATGATGCGCCAAAAAGAGGACAGTGGGATTTTCCTTAATATCTTTCAGATGTATGAGTAAACAGATCCTTTGCCAGGTCAGAGCCTCTCTCTCTATTTTCACTACCCTAACACAATTCTTATGTCCTTGGAGCCAAATAGAGCTCACATTTGAATAAAGAGGAAAGTCAGTTTCATGCAATTTCATTTGTGTTTGGATTTGCCATCTAAATGCTATTCTTTGGCTCCTGAAATTCCAAAACAATTGACAAAGGCAGGAAAGGGTAGATGAGAAAACAGACCATCTGGCCAGTCTGGTTTTTGTTAGATTTGTCATTGCTGAGCATGCTCAAAGCTATAGCTTTTTGTGTTTTTTTTTTCTGCTCAAGCTTTTTCTGGGGTGTTTTATTCACTTTCAAATTTGAAATGATCCTCCATCCCCCTTTCCTCACACAAGGTCTTTTGCCCAGGTCTGTATTTTGAGTGCCAGTCCATGTGAGCCAGGAGCAATTTAATTTTGTTTCAGTTTATCCTCACTAATCTTTTACAATGTCCATATTGGTTAGCAACTTTGGGTCCATGCCAATTCAAGGTTGTTAAATAGGTTTACACCATGGAAAAAAGGTGTTTTCCTTAGGCTCATGGTGAGTTGATTTATAATAGAAGTAAATTGCTCCCACATTCAGTCTTTCCACTTCAGTGTTTTATTGTTGAGGAATAGTTTACTTTATCACTGGAAGCCTGGAACCTTGTAAATTAATAGAGAATCAACCCCAAATTCTTATGACTTAGTTGTTGGCTACATTATACTTGAATGTTAAAGATACCTACTGATCTGAAGGTCAGTGTAATTAAAACTTGCCTTTAAGCTTTGAGATGTTGATTATGGAGCCAGAGAATGATTCCTTAGGCTTATGGCTTTGGAGGAAAAAATATTTTTCCCATTCTTGGCTAGCAGTTGGACTATTATGGGAAACCTAAAAAAAGTTCCAGGAAAGTGACTTTGTTTGTTTATTTTACTTGCATATCAGAAGAAGCATATATTCCCCTAAATAGTGCACTGAATAAAAAAAATTAGTTTGATAAATCGAACTGGTATTCATCAGAATTTTATTGGTTTGACTTTCCAATAGTAGAGCTGTTGCTTAAGGATTAGAACAGTAAGAGTCCTTTTTCATTTATAGATCAGTGCTATGTTTTATCTACTGCTTAAGCCTCAGTTTCCTCATCTGTCAAATGAGCTGGAGAAGGAAATGGCAAACCACTCCTATATCTTTGCCAAAAAATATCCCCAAATGGAGTCACAAAGAATTAGACATGACTGAACAACAACCAAAAAGAAATATTGTTTTCCTCTCTTTTCCACCACCTGCTTTCTTAACTCTCTGAGGGACTTTGCATACCTCTTACCTTCTCCACTCCTTAAACATACGATAGACAGTAGCTGACCTCAGAATCAGCACTTCTCAATGCTTTAGGCAACTTTTTAAGATGTAGGCAAGCTGCCAACTTCCATTGCTATAGGATAGCCTTTCCTTACCTGGTAGCTCACTATATAATGGTAGTTCCCTTCCTTCTCCTTGATCTCATAGAGTTAATTTAACTCTCTCTTAGACAATTATTCTCATGATGTGCATGTGCTTTTTAAGCTTCTTTCCCTCTCTTCTCTCCTCCAGTCATTCAGTCCATAGACATTCCTTGAACAAGGAATTCCTTGGTCAAGACATTGTGTTAGGTACACAAGAGTAAAAGTGCATAGTGACTAGTGCATAGTAGGTGCTTAATAAATGTTTCATCTCTCTCTTTGTCTATCTGTATTGTCTACCACTCTGCCTCTGTCTGTCTGTCTGTCTGTCTATCTATCCATCTATATATCCACCACCCATCCACCCACCCATCCATCCATCCACCCATCCACCCACCCATCCATCCATCCATCCATCCATCCATCCATCCATCCATCCATATCCATCCATCCATTCATCTATCTATCCATCATCTAGCTAGCTAGCTAGCTAGTGCAGTGACTAGAGAAATGGACCTGGAGTTAGGAAGACTCTTCCTGAGTTCAAATCCACCTTCAGTCACTTACTAGTTATGTGACCCTGAGTAAGTCACTTAACCCCATTTGCCTCAGTTTCCTCATCTGTAAAATGAATTGGAGAAGGAAATAGCAAACCACTACAGTATCATTGCCAAAAAACCCAAATGGGATCACAAGAGTCAGAAACAACTGAAAAATATGACTGAGTAACAATAAATCCATCCATCATCCATCCATCCATTCATCCATCCATTCATCCATCCATCCATCCATCATCTATCTATCTATCTATCTGTCTGTCTGTCTGTCTATCTATCTACAATCTATCTGTCTATCCAAAATAGTTTCGATCAGGTCCCAGGAACCAGAGCAGTAATGGTAAAACAAAAAAAAAATTCAGCTATAATATGGTAAATGAAGTCTTCATTGAAAAAGTAAGGGAACAGGAAGGAAAGATGGGAGCAAAGTAGGAAGTAAACTGAGAAACTGACCTGAATTTGCAGTTGTAACTGCTTGAAATCAGAGCTCTGGACTTCTTTTATTGCAGGCTGCATGCTCACTTCACCTTCCTATACATATACTTTGCTTAATATAGAATAACTACATTCATTATTTATATTGTGGATACCCATGACACAACCTCGTGGACCTTCACAAAACCCTTGAGTTATCTCTTCATCTTCTTCATATTAAACCGGAGTCTCCTAAAGCCCAATCAGATGAAAATTCATTTTCTTTTTTATATATCTAGAACTGAGGATAGTACTCACATATAACAGGAATTGAAGTCAATTGAGGCATCATCATTCAAGATAAATAAGAAGCTATGTTATTCAACTATATTCTTTTTCTGTTTTAACTACTATTCTTGTAATAGTATAATTTAGCACTATTTTTTTTCTTACCAATGAAACCAGGCTACGCTTCTTTTTGTTTGTTTTTTTAAGCTACTGGCTTCAGTGATTGGACAGAGCCATGTTTTCTTGCTGTATATTGTAATGTCTACATGCTTTCTCACCCTGCATAATTCTTGCCCATAGAGGATCCATTCAATAGATGAGAAGCATTTTAAGTCTTTCAACATTCCATGTATACCAGGGTTTAAATAGATATTTATGGGTTGGCCTGAGAACCTAAGCACCATTTATATCATAATTTCAATGGATCAGGATATTCTGGGTTTCAAGCATTCAAGGCCCATTTTAGAACACATTTTATTTGTGAGTTGGAAGCTTTTTATCTATAGATCTATATTCATTGATGGTTACTATTTATCATCCTGTAAATGAAAAGTGGGAAGTGGTCAAGAGCCAAGTACCTTAAAAGAAATATGTGGATACCACTTTAGGAGCTCTTGACTGTAAAAATACAAACATAGGGTATAAAAATGCCAACTTCACTCACAGGTCGCCCAAATGGTTCAAGGAAGCAATGCCAGCACATTGATTCTAGTAGAGGAATTAGATGCAGATGGGCAATTATACTACAAAATAGTACATACAAAGCACATTAGCATTATCAAAATAAAATGCTGGAAATCAGGGTAAGCTTCCTGGGGGAGGTGGCATTTAATCAAGGTTTTGAAAATGGAAATGACTGCAAACGGCAGATTCAGTTCAGTTTGTCAATTTACTTCCTACCTTGCCCCCATCTTTTCTTCCTGCTCCCTTACTTTTTCATCAAGGACTTCTTGAACCATATCATAGCTGGATTTTTGTTTTACCATTACTGCTCTGGGTTCCTCATCTTTTATTCCATTTAACATTGTTTACAGAAAGTTTTCCTTAAAAAAAACCCAATATATCTAGATGATCCAATTTTTTAAACTTTTATCAATACTTTTAATTTTTGCATCAAACTCCTTTCCAGATGTATCTCCACTCTATGGATTACCCTTATATCTAAAGAAAGGCAATTAAGCAAATTACATGGTGTTCCTTTCAGTCATTAATTACATTGGATTCTTTTCATTCACATTATTGTCACATTATTTTTCTGGTTCTATTTAGTTCACCCCACATCAGTTCATATATCTTTCCATGCTTCTCTGAATTACTTATATTCATCCTTTTCTATAGGGAAACAATATTACAATATTGTCATTGCAATCATTACAATATCACAATATTGTATTGTATTACATTATATAATATTACAATAAACAATATTACAATAAATTAATACACCAAGTAACTGTTAGATCATTCCATTCATGTGATATGTGTGTTGTTCTAGGCTCTCTGCCCTCAGGGGCTGGTGTTCCAGACCCTTAGTATCATTTGGCCATGCCAGTGCTCATGACTGACCTTAGGGTGCTCAAAGCCAGGATCCTGACATATCCTTGAAAGTCTAGTCTTTTGCTCATACTTAAAGTCCTAACCATCCCACCTCCATTCACTTCTTGATGCTGGGCTAGGTATTCATTGGGCCATGGAGCCAGGATTATGTGGTGAGAGGGAATGTTTAATGTCTCCTGGATCTGACAGATCCACCAAGGTGTGGATTCATCACTTCTCGTGCTAGGAATCTAGCTTAGCCCTTCAGTACCATATCCATATGCTGTTGTTCCAACCTCCTTTCATGTCTTCCTGTTTCTACTCTCCTCTCTCCTAATTCATCCTTCCTAACACCTCTGAAAGAATCTCTCACATTTAACTCTAGTCATGTTATGCCTCTTCTCAAAAATCTTGAGTGTCTCTTTTTCCCTCCCAAGCAGTAAAATTCAAATGACTTTTTCCTGGGATTTAGGGCCCTCCATAACTTGATATGGTCTGTCTTTCTTGCCTTTTCATATATCACTCCCCTTTACTTACTCTAGGCTCTAGCCACATTGGATAGCTCCATGTTCCCCATCATCCATTGATGTTTCATGGTTCTTCTTGTGCCTCTACACCCTAAGCCTGGAGTGCCCTTCTATGGTCTCTTTTCCTGATGCATTCATATTCATCTTCATAACCTTGCTTTAAAGCCACCTCTTGCAGAAAGCTAACCTTGATTTGCACCATTTTCTTTTTATAGTGCTAATATATTTCTTACTTAATATTTTGTGACATAATTATCTACTTATATCTCATCCCTCTGCTAGAATATAAGCTCTGAGAGCAGACACCATGTCTTAGCTAAACTCTATAGCATCTCTACCTCCTAGCACAATACTCTCCAAACAATTGTCTAGTTATTTTTCATTCACATCTGACTCCTCATGACCCCATTTGGGTTTTTTTTGATAAAGATACTAGAGTGCTTTGCCATTTCCTTTTCCAGTTCATTTTACAGATAAGGAAAGTAAGGCACACAGGGTTAAGTTGACTGCCCAGGGTTATAAATCTAATAAGTGTCTGAGGTTGTATTTGAACTCAAGTCTTCCTGACTCTAGGCCTGATGCTCTATCCACTACAGCACTTAGCTGCTCAGCCACTGCAAACAAAAGAGCTCACTGAATGTTTGTTGAAGAAAAGGATTTGTTTTTTCTCTTAAGGCTTCCATACTCTATATGTGTGTGTGCGTGTGCGTGTGCATGTGTGTACGTGTGTATGTGTGTGCGTGCATGTGTATGTGTGTGCGTGTGTGTGTGTGTGTGTGTGTGTGTGTGTGTGTGTGTGTACTGGGAGTGAAGAGGTGGAGGATAGAAGAGGTTATAGGGGAATAGAAGGGAAGGGAAAGGATAGCCTTTAAGGGATTTTCTTAGTCTTTCTTCTTTCATATGTAAGGTTCATGAGGAGCATGGGTTTTTGAACTAACAACAATAATAACAGCAGTTAACATATATTTAGTATTTTAATATTTATAAAGCGCTTTACTAATATTATCTCCTTTTATCCTACAACAACCTAAGTGCTATTACTATCCTCATGTTACAGGCAAGGAAACTGAAACAGACAGAGGCTAAGTGACTTGTTCAAGGTCACACAACTCTTAGGAGGATTAAAACTCAGGTCTTCTTGGCTCCAGGCCTAGTACACTACCCACTGTGCCACCTTGTGCCTAGCCTGTATAGCTTAGCAATTTTCTTGTGAAATAAGAATGAGTCCGGTTGTTCATCATGTTTCTTTTTTTCATTCCAGGCTGTGTTGAGTCCTCTCATAGCCATTGCCTTGAAAATTTCCCAGATCCATGAGAGGACTGGCCGTCGGGGCCCCACTGTCATCACCTGATCTGGGGCCACAAGAGAGCACCAGGAGGGAGACCTGCCTTTGCTGATGCCTTCTTGCTACCTGTTTGTGCCTTATATGACTTGGAAATGGTGTTTTGTTGTTGGGGGGAGGTGGGTGGGAAAAGAAGACTTCAATTTCATTTCAGCCTTAGCCAGTTGCATTGGCTAACAATGCGGTTGTGTATTTAGTAGTCTGTTAAAGCTGCAATATCATTTTAGATCTTCCCTCGTAAGTAACTCACAATCAAGAATTAAACTTCCTTCCTCTCCATCCCTAGATCTCAACAGTCACAAAGAGAAAAGAAGTGGCTTAAGAAACAGTTGAGAGCCCTGTTTGACTGATATTAGATCGATGTGACAAAAGGTTCAGAATTAAGGAGAGAGAGTAAGAGCAGTGTCGGTGTGGAGGATGCTAGATGAATGAAAAGGCCGCAGACTCCCTTGGACAGCTCAGAAGTAAGCATCCAAGGCAGCTAGAGCTCAAGAGTTTGGAGGAGGATTCCATTGTCTATAGCAGACCAGATTCCAATGTGACTCTCCCCGGCAGGTCCCACAGATCACCAGCTGCCCATTCCTAGCAATCCTTTTCTTCCTGTCTTCTTCTTGATTCCTCACCAAAGCTTCCTCTAAAACACACTTGAACTCTTCCACCAGTACACTTCAACGGGTCCTTTCTCCCCATTTACTTTCTAAAGAATGTCTTTTCAACCAAAATTCTGGTTTCTTTCCAAACTTCTCCCAAACTTACAAATCTGTCATTTCTTGGCTATGTAGGGAAACTACTCATTGGGAAAACACTATGGGAATGGACATTTTTAATTCTCCTTAACTTTGAACATGTCCCATATGGTTAGCACAGGATCATAGGACACGTGTTTGTATTGATTCATCCTGGAACATCACAATCCCACAAAGTCCACTATCTTGTTGATTATGCTAAACAGTTTATACCTTCTGAGACGGCTTCACAAAGGAGGACATTTTTCTGTTTATTGGTCTCACCGTTTCCATGATAGGAGCCAAAGGGAGCATAGAACCAATATTAAGGTATGAGATGGATGCTGGGAGGGACATTTGATTCATTTGTAGACCTTGGGATAGAAGAAGAGCCAGGAGATCCTCATAAGAATGAAGAAAAAAGATAGACACATCTTGCTTTCTTCACTAGGGAAAGGATACTGCAGCTGTAGTGTCATGGCTTTGTACTCCACAAGAAACATAAACACATTGTGCATGAGACTTGTTTGAATATGTTTTGCTTCCTTGGGAACAACACATTCACTCATCAGCTCACCTGCTGAGAGAGCCTAGTGTAGTCTGACTGGCAGAATCTTGTGGCTATGGTCAAGGTGAGCCCAATTGGGAAAATGTTCTCAGGAAGTAAAGATTTTCCTGTTTTCTATCTATGCTTCTGTCAAAAATCGCAGTGACATTTAGTAGTTAATAAAAAATGGAATGCTGTATTTCAGTCTACATCAAGGGTTGTGGATTTTTTCCCCCACCATTTCCCAAAGTGATACAGATTCTTAATCATTCTTATGTCACGTCCCCACTGGCAGTCTAGTAAGCCTATGGGCCCCTTTTCAAAATAATGCTTCTAAATGCATAAACTAAAATACAGAGGATTACAAAGGAAACAAATTATATTTAAATATAATCATCAAAATATGTTTTAAAATATTCATGGACTCTAGGATAAGAACCACTGATGTCTGAGAAGGTCTGAAGATGCATCTTCACCTCAGGGGATCTATTTTAAGTGGATGAGGGCAGGAGATGATACAGCGGATAGAGTGCTGATTCTGGAGTCAGGAGGACTCATCTTTGTGAGTTCAAATTTTACCTCAGACACTCAATAGCTCTGTGACCAAGTTGTGTAAACAAGTAGCTTAACCCTGTTTACCTCACTTTCCTCATCTATAAAATGAGCTGGAGAAGGAAATGGCAAACCACTCCAGTATTTTTGTCAAGAAAACCTTAAATGGGGTCATGAAGAATTGGACATGATTGAACATCATCATTATCATTCAAGTGGATGAGATGACATGGTGATCTCATTCCCCAAAGCTGCCTTTGAGAGTTTGCCAAACCAAAAATGGCATCCAGTCTTTCATCTTGTTTCTTCATTTTGAGGTTCAAGTAGGACTGTTTGAATTCAGGTTGTGGAAGACTAAACACAGTTCACATCAGAAATTTAATAAAACTTCAATTCTGGTTGACACTCATCTCCTTTCAGGTGAAGATGTGCTTATTAATCTGCCATGCTCTTTCAAAGATAGCAAAAATTCAACCCAATTCAAAAATGCTGATTAAATATTTTCAGTTGAGCTAAAAAGGAGATTTTAATTTGTTTTCATACTCCCATTTTCTTGACACTGTACAATATCAGTGAATTACACAAGGTTGTCTATTGGTCATTGGGCATTCTTGCTATGCAACTGGCTCCTTTGGTCCACCCTCCTCTCTCCCCCATCCTCACCCTGACAGTCATGCATTTCTCTGATGACATCCTTTACCCCACTCACTTACACAATTCCTCCTTTGTAATGTGTTACAGCTTGTTCGTACTCTCAGTTGCACCTTGGGTGAGTCTCCATTCCAGGTATTTAGGAACTGTAGGATTCCCTAACAGCCATACCATATCACTAGAATATTGGTGTTAAGAAAGAGAGGAAGTCAACATAGAAAGTGTGTTGCCCAAGGGAGAGAGAGAAAGGGGGAAAAACATTAAGTGCCTGCTATGTGCCAGGCATTGTGCTGGGTACTTAAAAAATAGCTCATTTGATCTTCACAACCCTGGAGGTAGGTGTTATTATTATCCCCATTTTACAGTTGAGAAGACAGAGACAGAATTTAAGTGATTTGCCCAGGCTCAGACAGCTAGGCAGTATTTAAAGGTGGATTTGAACTCAAGTCCTCTGGCCCAGGGCTCTATCCATTGTGCCACCTAGATGCTGCTAAGGAGGATGGCGACCTGGGTTCTAAATCTAGCAATTTACTAGTTGTCTGACCTTGATCAAGTTACCACCTCCCTAGGTCTCTGTTTCCTCATTTGCAAAATAAAGTTTAGAATTAAGAGATAGGATGTCTAAGGGGTTTCCCATCTCTAAAATTCTCTATCAGTACATGTCATCACTGGGGCAATTGTAATCTAACCCATGACTTTTGAATTCTGTAGCTGTCCATGAAAACTTGTGAGTCGCCATGATGGTAACGATCATCTTTCAGCCTTTCCTGATCAAACATGTTTACTGTCCATGTGGTCGAGTAGGATAAATGGTGATGAGTGACATTCCATACTGATTTATGGGTGAAAGTGCTTTGACATGACGGGAATGCTTTTTGAAACATTAGTCTCATGTAGAGTTTGATGGTCATGTAACTATGCTTTTGAATTGGTAGCTGGTTACACTAATCAAGTGGGGCCATCCTATGATGGGAACAAGAAGGTCAAAAATGATTTGGTATGTATTAGGAAGGGGAAACCCTGGTTAAAGGGCTGACCTTTATGTCAATGACTCCATTCTGTTGCCAAGGGGAGTGTTAGGCCTGGGGGGTGCCCTGGAAACTTTTGAACAGCAGCCGAAATTCCAAATGTCTCTGTCTCCTGAGAGCCTTGAAGTCTTGGGAATGTTTCCATTTTTGGCTCAAGAGGATTCTGAGAAGCTCTGTGAAATTACATAACAGTCAATAAATCAGTCTTTGGCTCTTAGCAGTCATAGAGAGATTATCTGGGGTGCTAGAGCTTGGTGAAATGTCTGCCCGACCCCAGTCAGGTTTGACTCTTGAATTACTTGTTTATAACCAAAATTATCATCATAAACATCTAAATACCTAATTATCCTTTTCTCATTTTTGATCCCTCTTGACTTCCCTGCAGCATTTGGCACAGCTGATCACCTTCTCCTAAAAACTTTCTCCTCTCTACGTTTTCTCAGTATTACTCTCTCCTGGTTACTTTCCTATTTGTCTAACTGTTCCTTGGTATCTTTTTCTGGGTCTTCATTCGTGTCATGTCCACTACCTGAGTGTCCCCTAAGGTTCTGCCTTGCACTCTCTTTTCTTCTCCCTCTATACCATCTCACTTGGGTGATTTTATGAGCTCCCATGAGTTCAATAATCAGTTCTAGGCCAATCTTTCCCAGATGTACGTATCTGGTGCTACCCTCTCTCCTGAGCTATTTTCGTACATGCAGTGCCAACTACCTCTTAGTCATCTAGAACTGAATGTTCTGTGTGCACTGCAAATTCAACATGTCTAAAGCAGATCTTATTATCTTTTCCTCCCATGCCCTTCCCTCCTCCAGACTTCCTGATTATTTACAAGGGCACCACCATCCTCTAGTCACCTGGGCTCAAAACCTCAAAGACATCATCTACTCTTCACTCTAATTCACCCCATCGTGGTACTTAATCATATGCACAGTCTATTATCAAATCCCATCTCCCCACTCCCCTAGCAAAACCCTTAGTTCAGATCCTCATCTCTTACCTGTTATTCCTTTTAAATAGAACAATAAATTCTATGGTACATACTACATAATACAATGTATTCATGCATTGTATTAGTATAAAATATGTTATTATGTTATATAATCATATACTCATATCATATTGTAATATAATACACTTTTATTATTAGATTATATGATATGTATCTTATTGTTATATAATATATTGCATTCATATATTATATAGCAATATCATATATTATTATATAATGCATTTATATATTATGTGCCATTATATAATATATACTTATTGTTATATATCATATGCCTATAATATATACCTATTATTATACTAATATTATATCTCTAGCCTATTACCTATTATATCAACAGTCTCCTAATTGTTCTCCCCCACTTCCACTTCTTCCCACTCCAGGCTATCTTACATACTGCTGCCAATATAATCCATTACCAATTTGTGTTGTTTATAACTTCACAGCATCTTTCATATGCATCCCTTTCTCTCCATTTTCAACCACAACCCTAGTCCAGACCCCTATGACCTCTTGCTTGAACTATTGGATAGTATACTAACTGGTCTCCCTGCCTCTTCCCATTCCAAACTACCCTCTTCTCAGCTGCCAAGGTGATTTTTCTGGTTTGGTTTTTTTTTTGGAGGGCAATTGGGGTTAAGTGATTTGCCCGAGGTCTAGTTTTTGGGTAGAGTGTCTGAGGCTGGATTTGAACTCAGGTCCTTCTGACTCCAAGGCCGTTGCTCTATTGACTACGCTACCTAGCCACCCCCAAGGTGATTTTTCTGAAGTGTAGGCATGACACCAGTCCTATGGTCAGTTAGCTCCAATGACTCAATCATAAGTACCTTTTTTATCATTTAAGACTCTTCCTAACTTGGCCCTTCCTAGATCTCTAGTCTTATACTTTGTTCCCCTCCAAAATAATCTATGATTCAACTACATTGAACTACTTACTATTTCTTTTTAAAAATTTATTAATTTATTTATTTTTAGTTTTCAACATTCACTCTCATAAGTTTTAAATTTTCTCCCTCTCCCTTCTCCCTCCCTCCTCAAAACAGCATGCAGTATGATATAGCTCTACACATATATTCCTATTAATCGCATTTTCACATTAGTCTTGTTGCATAGAAGAATTATAATGAATGCGAGAGACCATGAGAAAGAAAAAAACAAAACAAAAAAGAAAATAGTCTGCTTCACTTTGCATTCTGACTCCTCAGTTCTTTGGATGTGGATGGCATTTACCATCATGAGTCCTTTGGAATTGTTTTAGGCCCTTGAATTGCTGAGAAGGATTAAGTCTATCAAAATTAGTCATCACACACTGTGGCTATTTCTGTCAGCAATGTTTTCCTGGTTCTGCTCATTTCACTCAGCATCAGTTCATATATGTCTCTTCAGGTAATTATGAAGTCTGCCCATTCATCATTTCTTATAGCACAAGAGTATCCCATTACATTCATATACCACAACTTGTTTAGCCATCCCCCAATTGATGAGCATCTCCTCAGTTTCCAGTTCCTGATCTCCACAAAAGAGCTGCTATTAATATTTTTGTATACATGGGTCCTTTTCCCATTTTTATGATCTCTGTGGGATACAGCCCTAGAAGTAGTATTGCTGGGTCAAGGGGCTACTGGCTTTTTCTTGATGACAAAGTTCCCTCATTTCCTCCTGTGCCTGTTTAGTGGCCATCCTCCATGACAGAAATGTTAGGCTCCCTCCCCTCCACCTCTATTATTTTACAGGTTTCCATTAACACTCAGCTTAAGTCTCACTTTCTGTAGGAAGTATTTCCTGGTGATCTCAGCTGCCAATGTCTTTCCCTTTTAGATTTCTTTTTGTCTTCTCTGTATTTATCATGTGTACCCCTAGTAATCTACATGTTGTCTCTCCCAATAGAATGCATACTCTTTGAGGATAAGGGGCTGTTTCTGCCCTTCTTTGCATCTATGGAGCTTAATACTGTGCCTCTGTATCAGCAAGCACCCTAGCATATCCAGGATGGCTGTTAGCACAGGTTCTTTAATCTGCTTTTCTAAAGGAAAGCAACTCAAAAACTGTTAACAATCTTACTTTAATCAATCAAACATATATCATTTACCTGGTTTGGGGGAAAAGTCAGCACCCTGAACTTCAGAGAATGCAAACAGAAGTTACAAGCAGACAAAAAATACAAACAGAGAAAATAACACAATTCAACAGACAGGGCTTCTAACTGTCTGACCATTACTTACATAGATAGCTACTAGAGATAGAAGCACCAACATCTGGGTTTTCAAAGCTGAGGGGCTCAACAGATGCCCAGATTCTCATCTGGCCAAATTATACAACTCTTCCCATAAGTGAGCTCCATTGCAAAATTGGTCAGAGGACATCACAACCTTTGTGACCCTCTGCCTAATTGCAAAGTAACAAAAGTTGTGCGTTCATGAAAAACAAGCCTCCCCTAAGCGAACTTCTCCTGTGGGCTCTGCTCCACCCTTCAACAAACTCCTGCATGTGACCACATTCAGCCTATTAGGTGACAGAGTATATTTTCAAATCAAGGAAGGTTCTTTAAGGGGGAGGGAAGATCTTCAAATTACCATTACCATTACGACCGACACATTACTACCACTCTATAAATGCTTGTTGACCAATTGACTGACAATGAATGAAGGAACAAAGGAATGAATGAATAGAATCTGTAGAGTTCAGTAATTCAGTGGATTAGCTAGGGAACAGCCAATGTATGTGATGACTGAAAATGCTTTTGTATTCCTCAATAATGATAGTTATTCCAGTAGTCAAGGGGAAAACACTTTCACAAAATACTGGGCATCAGTAAGATGTGCAAGTGGTATATACAGGATAGGGCTGTTTGCTGTGAGCTGGTAAACCAGAGATGTGATGTTAATGTCTTTATTTTTCTAAGAGATATACAGCTTGCAGGTGGCACCAAAGAAGTGGTTTATGATGAAGCTCAGATGGAACCAATGAAATGTGGCTTTTTCATCTTTCAGTTTTTTCCCTTTTAAGTAATAGCATCAAATCACACATCACATATGAAAATGTTCATTCTCCAAAAATGTTTTCTTATACAGTTTGTCTTTCTATACTTTTAGCCAATTTTTTTTCTTCTAGCTTCATGAGAGATCAAGACTAAATCAAATCAAATAAACTGGAATGTATTAAGTACTTTATATGGGTCAGGCTCTATTCTAACTTTAATTTCTTAGAAGATAACTCTCATCTCCTGTCCAATATTGGTAATAGCAATTAATCAATAAACAAACATCTATTACAATGAGCTGAAATGGTGTCCACCCTTCCTTCCATCTGAGTGTAGTACCTCATATTATGTCCCCATAGATAAGTTTTTAGTTTGTCTCTATCAATGGACTTAATGAGTTGTTGTTGTCCAATCATCTTCCCATTATCTCTGACTCTCCATGACCCCATTTGGGAGTTTCTTGGCAGAATATTGGAGTGGTTTGCCATTTGTCTCTCTAGATAATTTTACAGATGAGGAACTTAAGCAAACAGGGTTAAGAGACTTGCTCAGGGTCACACAGCTAGTAAATTTCAAATAAAATCTTTCACTATAACATTTCTGTGCCTCTGGCTTGGCTTTGGCTCTGTCTTTTACTTGAAAAACAGAATTTCAAAGCTAGAAACCACCTTAAAGGTCCCCTGATCTAACTCATACCTCTGTAACATATCTGGCAAGTGGTCATCCAGTATCTTTTTGAAAACTCAGATTAACAAAGAGCCTCCTACACCAGCAACATGGTACAGTGGAGAGAACTCTGGGTTAGGAGTGAAGGGGCAAGAAATCCCACTTTAGCTCTTTACTTCTATGTGACCTTGGGCAAATCATTTAACCTCTCAATTTTGTCATCAGTTTTAAAAAATTGGGGGTGGTCTAGATTAGAATTAATAAGTCTAGAACTGAAGGAATTTCAGAGCATATGTAGGCCAACCTCTTCATTTTATAGATGGGAAAACTAAGGCCCAGAGAGGTTCACAGACTTGTCCGTGGTCATCTCTGGGATATAAGTATCACAGGTAAAATTTGAATTGAGCTCATCTGATTCTAGATCAAGTGTTCTTTGCACTATACCATATTGCCTTGACCTCTAGGATCCCATCCAGTGCTAAATCTATGATTCTAGAACTTCTCAAAGGTTCTAGGCTGTGATTATTAGGCATTTTTTCTTAACATTAATCCTACATTTGTCTCTTTATAATTTCCATTTCTGTTGTTGGAACACATTTTTTTTCTGAAACCCAATATGTCTGAATCTTGTATCAAAAATCTTTTATAGTCTACGTGCCTTATTTTATAAATTAAATTTTATTTTAAAAATGAACACAAATCTATTTTCTCTCCCTCCAAAATAAAAATATCATCACTTGCAAATACAAAGGGGGCCCTGAGTCATTCAAGGTCGGCCAGTGTCAACACACTCTGAAAAGTATTTGATGTAACTGAGATCAATTGTATCTGTTTTGAGCTAGCAGAATAAAATACAAAATAATACTGTCCAAGTGAGAGACTGTGTAGTACCGTGGAAAGATTCTTGGCTATGGAGTCAGGACACCTGGATTCAACATCTGCCTCTGATACTTCCTATTTATGTGACCTTGGGAAAATCACTTAACCTTAGTGGGTCTCAGTTTCCCCATCTGTAACATGACTGTGTGTATGTGTATAGGGACTAGATGGCTTTTGAGGTCTCTTCCATCTCTCATTCTCTAAAGCCTATGATCTCTGAGACAATTGTATAAATTATATATGTGTATATATACATATATTATTAAATAGGAGATCTGAGAGCTGCCTTTAAGAAATCAAAGTTGGATCGTTCCTGATGTCTCTTCACTCATTGAAGTTTGTGATGGTACCAATACATAGACTCAGAACTGCAAAATTATTTGAGAAAAAAACAAGACAGAACTCCAGACTTTTCCTTTTTCTGGTGGAAACATGAGGGACATTTGGAGTCACAGGATGTCTAAGTGCCATCGAGAGATGAAAAGCTTTGAGGAATTCTGGCTTAGAGACTTTTGTTCTGCCTATTAATACCCAGGCTACCTATGACCCTGTAGCCAAAGACAAAAAGCCTCTACCTAGAAGAAAGGAAATTAGTAATGCACAGAGAAGAATGAGGATGCTCCGAAACCAATCTCAAGATCACTGGATTTGGTGCTGAAAGACCTTAAAAATCCCCCAAATCTCAGCATTAGAAGCTGTAGTAGCCACCAATCCAAACTATTGATAATAATAAAGAAAAAGCAAAAACCTTTGTCAAGTGATTCAATATCAAGTTTGTCAAGTGATCACTATATGCCAGGCATTATGCTAAGGGCAAAAATACACTTCCTGCCCTCAAGGAGGTTCCATTCTAATGAAGGAGACAATGTGTAAATTTAAGAAAAAAATCAAAATATGAGGCAGCTAGGTGGCACAGTGAACCAAGCACCGGGCCTGGAGTCTTCCTGAGTTCAAATCTGGCCTCAGGCACTTAATAGCTGTATGACCCTGGGCAAGTCACTTAACCCTGTTTGCCTCAGTTTCCTCATCTGTAAAATGAGATGAAGAAGGAAATGACAAATCACTCCAATATCTCTGCCAAGAAAACCCCAAATGAGGGCATGAAGAGTAAGACATGACTGAAAATGACTAAATAAGATTCAACATATATGCTGGGCAAATGGAAGGCAATCTCAGAGGAAAGGGACTAGCAGCTCATAGGAGGGGGTGAAGCATCTTACAGGAGGTATTTCAGCAGAGTCTTGAAAGAATTCATGGAAATGAAGCCCCAGGAGTGAGAAGCAGATATAAACAAGCAACTTTCTATCTTTTACTATTACAGATGTATTTTGGTCATCCCATGTCCTCTAGGAAATCTCTACTTAGGGAGAATCTACTGCCCTCCAGCTGCTCATCATACTTCAAGACAGCTCTAATACTTAGATGTTTATCTTTACATCAAATACAAACAAGTCTCTCAACTTTTACCCATCACTCCTGATCCTGTCCTCCAGAGCTCAGCAGGATAAGTCTGACTCCTTGTACATTTGTGATAAATTCATTGGATCATAGAATTTAGAGTGGAAAGATGATTTAGTACAATTTTATCATCACAATTAAAGAGGAAATTGGGCCTTGAAAAGGTTCTCTTACTTGCCCAAGTTTATGTGGCTAGTAAGTAACAAAGCTGGGATTCAAATTCAAATCTTCCAGCTCCAACCCTAGTACTTTCCCCCTCAACTGCCATATGCATTGTTTGCTGTATTTTACCACATAACCATCACAGGTCTTGTGCCTTTTTTTTTTTGCAAAAAGTGGGGTGTGACCATTATGAGAAGCTTTTAAATATTATGCCAGTATTATTTTAAAATGATTTATTACTAAACTGTATTGCTGGTGGATGAATTGTACAGTTTAGCTAGTGGGGAAGATGGAAGTCTTACCATATCCAGTGGCTTACTCAAGGCATCATTGTCTGCCATCCTGCACCTTTGGCTCTTCATTGGGTTAAATGACAGTACCATTAGTACTGCAGTGCTCTAAAGAAACTATGCAAGTTGGCTTTTGAAAATATACTAACAATGCACATGCACTGAGAATTCTAGGCTCATGACTCATGTGTGAGAGACCATTGCAGATCCATGTGTCACTGGTGAATACATACCTGCTTTGTTTACCTTTTAAACGGTGTGATAAACAGTTATGCCATGCAACAATTAAGCAAAAAGGGTTATAAACCAATTTTTGGACTGAAAAAACTGTGTGACGATTATGTAGTAGCTACAATTATTCAGTGAAATACAGTGTTCTTCATTAGTTGTACATACATACTCATCTCTTTTCTCCTAATACCCCTTCTGCCATCCACTGCATGCTTCTCATAAATTAGTCTTTTGAGTTCTGAAGCTTAACTGATTTGGCCAAGGGAATACAGCGAGACATGATATTTGAACTCATTTCCCAGGCTTTGAGGGCTCTTCAAAGTGTCAAACTCAAATGGAAATGGATTTATCTTGTTTAACATCTCCTAATTAATTTTATTTGGAGGCAATCAGGGTTAAGTGACTTGCCCAATCATACAGCTAGTAAATATTTAAGGCTTGATGTGAACTCGGGTCTTCCTGACTCTGGAGGTGGTGCCTTATCTACTGTGCCACCTAGCTACCTTTTAATCTGGTTTGGGCTGCACTCAGGAGTTTTGTGGCCCACTTGTGGTTCTCAGGTCCCAAGTTTGACACTTTTGCTTTATATGACTGTCTTGCTGTCATTTTAACCTATTTTCTCTTGTTTCAGCCTCAGCAGGCATCAGGAACAATCCAGTTTTGATTTCTTAAAGGCGGCTTTCAAATCTCCTACTCAAGGATTAAGTGATCAGCTCTACCTGTTTATATGTCCAGTTTATCTGTGTCTTCTCACTTTTTTCATTTTTTGCCTAAGTATAAGATACAGAGAATGTGCATTGATAGAGGGAATTTCCCTACCTGGACTTTCTATATTAATGAAACCATAGGTTCAAGCCTATCCCTATCATTCTTAATTCTAGTAGAAAGAAATGATGTACATAGTCCCTGCATGCTATTTGTGGTCTTTTATTTGCCTTCACGTTTGTAACCTGACCTTTTAGTCTCACCACCCATGAGTTTTAACAGAGGTACCACTTTGTAGTGGGATCTATTTGGCTTAATATCCATCCTTTGGATACCAGTCAGCCTGTAGGCATCTACACTGCACTCAGGCCAAACCTCAGCCCCTGGAGGTCCTGTCTTTTCTGAGGTCCTCTCAAGTTATCTTAGGGGTAAAACAGTTGTCCTCCTAAGATAACTTGAGAGATTCATTCATTTAGTGGTGATTTTCATTCTCCTTGTGGAGGAAATCTAGAGAGCCTAGACATTTCTGACCTGTTCCTCCCTCTTCCCAGAATGCCCCTTTATACTGGTATCTATTCTAACCAATTCTGGATACATTTTAAAAAATTACTGTATTAATATTACTATAGATTTAGATCTAGAAGGAACCTTAGTGAGGACATTGAGACTACCAGATAGTAAGTGGCACAGCTGGGATTTGAACCCAGATCTTCTTTGTGGTTGTTCAGTCTTGTGTCTGACACTATGATTCCATTTAGGGCTTTCTTGGTAAAGATATTGGAGTGATTTGTCATTTCTTTCTCCAGTGGATCCATTGTCAGACAATTAGTCAGTTAAATGACTTGCCCAGGGAAGTATCTGAATCTGGATTTGAACTCATGTCTTCCTAACACTAGACCCACTGTTCTATCCACTGAGCCACCAGCTACCTCTTTAAGTCCTCTTACTCCATGTCATTGCTCGTTCCACTGCAGCCCAGAGCCTCAATCCCTTGAAAGTTATTCTAGTTTCACAAAGAAACTAAGGCTGAGCTCCTAGTCCTAAAACTGGTTCTCTTCATTCTAAAGAGAGAGTCATGCCTTCTGTTTCAGTACAAAATGTTTTGCCACAAAGAGAGAAGATTCCTGATTTAAACTGGTCTTATTTAAACAAAACTTTCCATTAGTTCTGAATAGCTCACAGCAGTACAAAAATACCCAACAATTGCAAATATAAATTCTGGCTGAATTTCAATAAAAATAGAACTTCATAGGCTTATAGATTTAGAGCTAGGTGGGAAGTCATAAAATAAGTTAGGTGACCGGATCCAATCGCCTCATTTTGGTAGATGGAATCTTGGCTAGGAGAGCTTACCTAACGTGTCTGTTTAACTCAGTTTCCTCATCTGTGAAAAAAGCTGGAGAAGTAAATGACAGAGACAGGATACACACCAAGGTCCTGGGACATTAAATCTGATATTTCCAACTGTAACCAAATTTGTCCAACAAATGTATATGGATTATAGAGGGAATTTTTCAGGTAATCCACCAAAGAAAAATAAGCACATGAACAAAGGAGTGGAGAAAAAGAAAAGATATTAGAGCAGGAGTTCTTAACTTGTATGTATGTAGGTAGGGATGTGTGTGTGTGTGTGTTTGTGTGTGTGTGTGTGTGTGTGTGTCCTAGACCTCTGTGGTAGTTCAAAGGTGGAAGCCTTCCTCAGAGTAATGTTTTTAGATGTATAAAATATATTACAAAGGGTTCTAATACAACTTCAATTTTATAGAAATACAAGTATCAAATTATTAAAAAAGAAATTGACAGACCCAAGGTTAAGAACCTTTGGGTTAGATTAATAAATAAGAAATTTTATTATATTATATTGTATTATGTATACAATATATAATATATTTTAATATATTATGTAATGTGTATATTATAATATATGATACTAATATATATTTGTAAAGTACAATATGTCCACATGTGTGTATATAGATACATACATACATATATATATACATACATATACACACATATACAGATGTACATATGAATGATAGGTTTTCCATAGAAGAAGCAAGAAGAACTTTATAGAAAGGAAATAAGCATCTATTCAGTGTTTACCATGCCCCACTCACTGAGTTAAGCACTCTACATATATCTCACTTGATTCTTACAACAATTCTGGAAGGTGCTATTATCTCCATTTTATAGTTAAAGAAACTGAAGCAGTCAGAGGTTAAATGAGTTGCCCAGGGTCACACAGGTAGAAAGTGTCTAAGATTTTCTGAATCCATTTCTGCCCCTCTGTCCACTACTTCTTTAACTTCCTCAGTTTTATTTGTGATTTTGCTGATTCCCACATGCACTCTAAGTACACTGTAACTGATCAGTTTTGACTTGTCAGTTACATGTCAGTTACTTGGCTCCAGGCAGCCTGGCAGGGGAGACGCCAGCCACCCACCCACCCCCACCAGAGGTGATTTTCAGGGTCCCAGACCATTCCAAGACCCCCAGGCCCTCAGTCAGGGCATTTTCTACCTCTCTTCTGGGTCCATCTCCCACCCCTTGCACTCATTCTTCTTTCCCAATGTTTAGAGCCTTCTCAGAGGGATCTTTCTGAGTTTTATCTTCCTCAAGGTGCTCAGAAATTATCTCCCTCCATCTCTCTCTCTCTTTGTCTCTCTGTCTCTGTCTCTCTCTGTCTCTGTCTGTCTCTCTGTCTCTCTCCCTCTCTCTCCTTCTCTCTCTGTGTCTCTCTCTATCTCTGTCTCTCTCTGTCTCTCCCTCTGTCTCTCTGTCTCTCTCTGTCTCTCTGTCTCTGTCTCTCTCTGTCTCTCTCTCTGTCTCTATCTCTCTGTCTCTCCTCTCTGTCTCTGTCTCTCCTCTCTGTCTGTCTCTCTGTCTTTGTCTCTCTCTTGTTCTCTCTCTCTTTTTTTCTCTCTCTCTCTTTGGCTCCCTTCTACCTCAAGCCTCCATTTCTATAGCATTGGGTTAGTTAGTCAGCTATCCAATTAAAGTATCTATTTTAATGTGTGGAGCTAACTGCATATTTGCACACGAAAGAGAGGCAAAAAAGGTAAAAATGAGGTCATGGGGTTAAGTGACTTGCCCAGGGTCACACATCTAAAAAGTGTCAAGCATCTGAGGAAGGATTTGAACTCAAGCCCTCCTGACTCCAGGCTCAATGTTCTAACTACTACACCACTCAGCTACCCATGGAAGAGAGACTTTTAAAAGCAAATGAATCTCCCCTTCCTCACCCACCCAACACTTGACCATGCTTCAGGTCTTTGAGGAGAGGAAAATATACCTGGAAATGGAGTCTCTCTCCTTCTTGGACCTCATTTTCCAAATGGAGAAAAGAAAGGGAATGGGGCAATTTTGAATAGAATTTTATTTTTGGTGAACTGCCTCAGTAACAACTCCATTCTGCCCTCCCACCTTCAGTTATAATCATAAAAAAAAGTTTAGAACTGGAAAGGACTTAAAAAACCATCTGGTCTTTGTAAATAATTTTTTTATTATTTTATGTAATAATTTATAATATATTATTAATTATATTACATGTAATATATAATTATATGTTATATAATATCTATTATATATAATTGATAAATAATTTTACAAATCCATTGAAGAAATGGATGCCCAGAGTAGTTAAGTGACCTTAAGGTCATACAGCTATTTAGTAGTAAAACCCGAGTCTGAGATCATCTCTCAACTCTGCCCATTTATCTTCTCATTTTATGCAAATATTTAACTTGCTATCTCTTCGATGTTATGAATAAAGGTTTTATTGAGGTTATTTATTTTGTTATAGTATTTTCTGATTATACAGGATGTCCCCAAAGTCTCAGTGCATTTTAAAACCCTAAAGCTTAAGTTGGCACTAAAACTTTTAGGACACCTTGTATATTCATTTCTAATTATTTGAGAAATAAAACCTTTGTCTCAGTTTCCTTTCTCTCAGATTGCCAGAGACTTAATGCCTCACATTACATTACACAGAGAGACCTCTCCCTCTCATTCATCGACCTCCCTCCTCCAAACACACTCAAAATTCTCAAATATGTGTATTAACTTTGCCTTTCTTAGAACTTTTCTACTGAGGCTCCTCTGACCTGGAAACGTGATCAGACTCTGAGGATCTTCCCCTTCTAGACTGATTTCTTTTATGAAGGTAAACTAGGCCATTATCCGGCCTCAATTCTTAGATAGCCTTTAATTACTGAATGGGCATTGCCTCAAACTGAGAATCTGAAAAAGACCTTAGCTAGAAGAAAGGTAAAATAGAACATGGGTAAGCAGAGTAGTTAAGGCATTTTGTTAAGGGAATGATGTAAACATAAAGAAAGGAGGAAGGAAATTTCAAGGCATATGCAAAAGTTATTGAGTGAGCTCTAACCTGCTTGTGAGTCAATTGTTAAATTGTCAGTTTAAGAATTTTCACCTAAAAAATTGTCAATCTGTTACCAGTCAGGGCTTGGCTTATTGTTTCATTGAATTTATATATATATATATATATATATATATTTGTTTGTTTGTTTATTTTTTGCTTTTTTTTTTGGAGGCAGGAAGGTAGGACAATTGGGGTTAAGTGACTTGCCCAAGGCCACATGGCTAGTTTTTGTGTTAAATGCCTGAGGTCATATTTGAACTCAGGCCCTCCTGACTTCAGGGCTGGTGCTCTATTCACCGGGCCACCTAGCCACCTGGCATTGAATGTATAGACTTAATAAAATGTTAATAATATAGATTAAATTTTTTTAAAAAGATCTTAGCTTGAAAAGGCCAAGGTCCTCCCACTGCAATGAGAGCCATTATCAAGTCGCTTGGATCTCTGTCTTGCCAGTGGATTCCAGTGTCTCTGGAGGAGAGAATGAGGCTGATGACTTAAATAAATTTTATTTTTATTTAAGGCCTCACTTAAATACAATTCATTTGCAGGTCAAAAAATCACCCTCCTGATATCATTGGTCCTCTTGCAGAACAAAGGAAGAAAAACAATTAGTAGATACCCTAACTCCCACCTTTAGATGATCAGTAGAAAGGAAAAAAAATATCATTTTATATTGACAGGGAAGGAAATTAGAAAATCACTACTCAAGGCTTAGTCAATGAACTAATCAACAAACATTTATTTAATACCTACTGCATACCAGACACTGGTTAAGCCCTAGGGATACAAAGAAATGCAAAAATGGAGCAGTCTCTGCTCTCAGGACTTATTTACATTCTATACAAAGATATTACATGTATACATAACCATATATACAGAATACACATGAAAAAATAAATACAAGACAATTTAGGGAAGAATGACCCACAGTTGGAGGGAGAAGAGATTCAAAAAAGGTTTCATGTAGACACAGATGCTTGAGTTGAATCATGAAGTAAGTTAGAGATTCCATGAGATGAGGAGACCAGAGAGTCTGCCAGGGATGGAGTAAACAGACAGTAAAAAAAAAAAAAGCATAGAAACTGTAGAGGGGAAGCCATGTGTGTGGAGCAGCAAGAAGAGTAATTTGGATGAACCAAAGGGTACAGGTAAGAGAGTAATGTATAATAAGGATGAAAAGGTTGAGACCAGGATGGGAAGGTCTCATAAGGACAATAAGTTCAATTTGTCCACCCCTAGGGAAGTTATTAGTGAAGAAAAAGAGGAAGGAATATCAATGTCTCTTGAAGTAGCTCCCTCTGGGAATTAACCCAAACAGCAAAAACATCCAGTATTTTCTTCCTGTCTCTGACAGGGCCTACAAACTCAGCAACAAAAGGGACTTGGGCTCCCTACTTCTCCGGGTATTATTCATTTTTCAAAAGAAGGAATGTCCAATCATATCTTTGATGCCTTTAAACATTTACAGGCCTTGTGATCATAAGTCCTGAAGAGATGTGGATCACAATAGCCCTACGGGACTTGTTGCAGGTATGATGTTGGTGGAATTGGGCTTGCCTGATAAGATGGCAAACCATTAACCTCAGTAATCAGGGAAAAACAACAATGGATTCCCTATCTTCTTTCCACCTTATGGATATATATTAGGTTGATATTTTCACCTAAAAAATTGTCAGTTCGCTACCAATCAGGGCTAGGCTTATGGTTTCATTGAGTGTATAGACTTAATAAAGAGTCAAAAATGTAGATTAAATGAAAAAGAGGACCTTAACTTGAAAAGCTCAAGGTCTCCTACTGCATTGAGAGCCATCATCAGTCATCTTGACCTACATCTTGCCAATGGATTCCAATGACTGGAGGAGAGAGTGAGGCTGATGACTTCAATACAATTTAATTGTATTTAAGGCCTCACTTAAATACAATTGACCTTATGGATGTATAGGTAGTAAAAGAAGTAGAGTCACAGTGGTTTTTACTGGCTCATTGGCATTTTTCTTGAGAAAAATAAGAAAGGAGTGATTTGTATAGCTTCTTGTAGACTTGTACACAAGAAGCAAGTAATACTTGGGACTGTTCTTTCCCCAGGCATCTCTTTTACAGGCTAAAGGTTAGTCTCTTCATTTTCAGTTCTTGGGCAGCCTCTCAAATGACCACATCCAACGCTAACCCCGTCTCCACAACATCCACCCTGCCATTGCCATGGGATTGTATGAATGCTCTGGCATGTCCTTTCAAATACCACTGTTGTCACATGTGGCATCTTCTCTACTAACTCTAACTTGGGATAACTGACATGGTTTTTCCTTCCAAAGTCTCTTGACAATTTTTTATTATTAGCAGCTGACCCTTGGTACACATGCGTCACAAGGTGCTGGGAGCTCTTAATGCCTGAGGCATTCTTGGCTTTGTCCCTCTGCTGCTTTTGCTCCCCCTCCCCCTCCTCCTCCTGTTACTACTGCACCAGCCACCTCTACCGTCAACATGCCTCTCACTGAAACTTCATAGGGTGGTGGAATATCTCTGTGGCTGTCAGTGTCATCCATGAATTCTAGGCTGCTCTCGGTATACACAGGTGGAGGGATGTTGAAGGTCTCCTTCTGCTGCAGAGAGATCTGCTTTTCAGGATCGATGCTGTCTTCATAAGATGGAGGATAAAAATCTGGCCTATTCAATAAAGCACACATAGACAAATAAAAATACTTTAAAAAACATTTATATCGGTTGATACCAAATACATTGAGACGTCTATGTCTCATAACTCATACCAAGAAAATATTTATTTTGAAACAGATATTCTCTTTCATCACCACACACAGAAAACACTTTTTCTTTGTGAGATGGCCCGAGATGCTGTTGCTGACCCAGCCACACCCTCTTGCTAATTCTCTTTTCCTTAGGGACATATACTCTTTAGATCAGTGATTCTTAACCTTCCTAATGCTCATATGTGGGTGTATCTGCATGTGGGTGGACCCACCTGGAGACAGATAGAGAAGTGGTGTCTTGGTTCCTAAGACCATTGGAAACACGTGTTTTCCAATAGTCTTAGGCAACCCCTGTGACCCCTATGAAAGGGTTATTTGACCCCTAAAGGGGTCGTGACTCACAGGTTGAGAACTGTTGCTTTAGATGCCTTTCAGGATTACATTTCTAGTTAATGAGTGTCAAAGATCTAGAGTTAGAATGAGCTTCAGAAGCTCTCTAGTTCAGTCTTCTCATATTATAGATAAGGACACTGAAGTCTAGAAAAGTTAAGCGTCTTCCCTAAGGTCACATAAGTTGTGTCTCAGGTGGAATTTCAAGCCAGGTCTCCAAATCTCTCACTCTTTTCAGTGTTGTAAACTGAAAGAATTCTTTTCTGTCCAGAGTAATGAGAGCTTTCAGAGACTAACATCATTCCAATCAATCTCTGATATTCACTATGCTCCAATCCAGGAATCAGCAAACTATTGCTGAGGGCCCAAATTCAGCCCATGGGCTGACCCCTGCTTTAACTCATGAAGCCAGCTGGTCCAGACCTTTACCATTAATTACTATTGAATTACAGGATGCAAGACTGACTGTATATACACTGTTCCAGGAACTTCCCATTTTTCCACTAAGTCCTTCACTTAAAGTACTTTCACTGTTCTCTAATTTAATAAATATGACTTCTCATCTTGTCTCTGTATTTCCATAACCCTAACATACAGGTCCTCTCCTGGTTATAAGGGTCAGTCCCCCTGGGCCACAAGTGTGTTGACTTGCCATTTGCTGGATGAGGATCATGCTTTAAGATGATTAACATTTCAATTTTTTAAAATAATGAGTTTTTGAAGTAGCTCCCTCTGGAAATTAACCAAAACAGCAAAAATATTGAATATTTTCTTCCTATCTGACAGGTCCTACAAATTCAGCAACAAAAGGAACTTGGACTCCCTACTTCTCCAGGAATTATTCATCTTTCATAGGAAGGAATGTCCAGTCATATCTTTGATGCCTTTAAATATTTACAGGTCTTGTCATTACAAGTCCTGAAGAGATATGGATTATAATAGCCCAATGGGACTAAGTTGCTGATATGACATTGGTGAAATTGGGCTTGCCTCATAAGATAGTAAACTATTAAACTCAATAATCAGGGAAAAACAACAGCAATACATTTTCTATCTTCTTTCCACATTATGCATATACATTAGGTAGGTATTTTTCACCTACAAATTGTCAAAAAAATTAATCTATATTATTAACTCTTTTAAAGCTTTTTTTTTTAAAAAAAAAGTAAGGTTTGAGAGCACAGGTCATAGAAAATAAATAAAATAATGATTTGTAATTGTAAAAAAAAGATTATTAACATTTCAATTAATTTTTGCATGTGGCCCAAGACCTGTGTGATTCAGCAGAAATGAAAGGAGCTGCACAAGACTAAAAATTATATTTTTGTACCATTTTATGGGTTGCCATGACTGAAGAAATTCATTAACTAGTGACCAACCTTCTGGTAATAATCATAATCACTCGGTTCTATAAAACCATATAGATAAAAGCTACTTAAGATTTTTTTCAAGGCAAGTTCTTCTGCAAATGGCATCATGCATCTAGTTAAGGGATATATATATATATATGTATCTTGTGTTTCATTGGCAAAAAAGGTAGTTTCCTGCTGGAAGAGATTTGTTGTTTCATTCATTCATTCACAAGATATCCCAATATCACAAGATATTCATCCAACACCTATTATATTCAAGGCCTCTTACTAGGGGCTAGACCTTGTAAGAGGTGCCAAAAAAAAAAACCAAAAGAGAATTCCTTCCTCAGTCAAGTCACTTACCATAGGACATATGCACCCATAGCTACATTGCAAAATAAAATGTGAAAAATTCAGTGGTTAAAAAAAAAGTGTGATAAGCTTAAAAGATCAAGAGAAATTTCTTGAGGCTGTTTTCAATCCTGTCCCTCTACCTCCAATTTTCCTCAATGATGAATCATGGCTTCTCTGTCATGAATGAGAAGGGGATGGGGCAAAAGTGACGGGGGAACTTTACTCAGCTTTGTATTTATAGACCTAGCCATGACAGCACCTACAATGAGTGTTTGTGGCCTTGTAACCAAAACAGAGTAGGAACTGTTATTTGTAACCAACAACTCCACTCCAAATGTTAGCAGGCCCAAGGCCAATTAGCTGAAGGAGCTGTCTACTGTACAGCATCCTCAGTCGTCACTCAGAAATAGCTCGAACCTTTCCACCTAGGGCTTTGGGCCACTTACCACCCAGGGCTTTGGGTCACTTACCACCCAGGGTAAAGCACTGAGAATCATTCTCCTCTCTTATCCTTGGTGGAAAGGAGGGCAGGTCTCTGATTGGAGCACAGCCTGAATAGCTAAGCCTGCTTGAGTTTGCCAAGATGTCTATGCTTAGGGCATTTTTTTCCCATGAAGAGCAGGCTGTATGACTCCTTTTCTGGGCGCAAGGCTAGTCTTATGCTTGGGCAAAAATAGTACTTCTCTCAATGGGGTGATTTGGGTGGGAGAGGGGGTACCCAAAAGATTGCATCCAGTACAAAAATATCTATACTCCTCCCAGCCCCCCAAGCCAGACATCAAGTATTTGAAATGCCACCAATGGAGATTTAGTTCTTTAATTTTTTTTTTATGTTGTTGTTCACCTTTTAGTTTTCAGACAAACAAGCATGGAGAATAGAAGACAGCATGGTTTGGTGGAGATGGTTTGAGTGCTGGAGTCAGGAAGACCAGGCTTCATGTTTGGCTGCTGACAATTACTTTCTCTGCAGCCCTAGACAAGTCTCTGAGGGAGGGAAAATCCCCTCCCACAAAAAAAAAACCCAACAACCTCTGCCTCTGGGTTTAGAAGACATAGGTTTAAATCTCACTTCTGACATTTCCTGTTTGTGTGACTTTGGGAAAGTCATTCATCTGTCCTAGGTTTTATCTTTTTCCTCATGGAAAGAAGGGTTTGGTCTAAATGGCCATTCCTTCCAGCTCTTGGTCTATGAACCTCTCTTGAGACTCAGTTTCCTTATTTGTAAATGGAAGATAAGAATCCCAAGAGCATATAGATTACAGAGTAGTTATAAGGAATTAATGAGACAACATATAAAAATACTTTGTAAACCTTAAAGATATAGAAAGGTCAGTTATTTTTAAGAAACAAAACTAATTCATTAAAACATCCTGGGAGCATGAAGAAGTAGAAGAAGGATGAAAGGGGAGGACATTTACAGAATAGGAAAAAGACCTTTCTGAGACAAACTTTTGCCAGGTCACAGTTTTCCCTGTCTGAGGGGGACACAGTGCTCCAAGTCTACTATGAATCCCCTAGCTAATTAAATCTTTTGTACCTGGAGGAACATATGGAAATCCAATACTATAATTGAAAGGTAAATTGGCATTCACTCTAGTGACTTTGGAATCAGGAAGATATAGGTTCAAGTCTTGCCTCTGATATGTACTGACTGTGTGATTCTGGGCAAGCCAATTAACTTCTTGCTTCATCATGCAAATCTCTAAGACTGTAAATTGCAGAGAAGGTGACAATCTTCATTGGTGGAGGGAGTTTTCTCACCCTGGAGTTCACTGTACAAATGAAATCTGAGGTTCAGTCTTTCTTTTCCTACCTTAACTTTAAATCAACTATCTGACTTTGTTGCAACCCTGTCCCAGTCTCCTGCCTTCAGCAGCACCTGTAGCATCCCAGCTACATACCTGTCCACAGTAAGAATTTGCAGGTTCCCATGCCCAAGGTGCTGTCTGAGCACCCTGTGAAACATGCCCTTGCTTTGGCTTGCCTGCTGGAAGGTGCTCCAAAAAATGCCACTCAAGAGGATCAGGAAACCCAGAGGCAGAAGACAATAGGCTAGGATCATTTTCCCCCTGCAGTTAGGGCCTGAGCCCATGGATATGAAGAAAGCCCCCAGACAGATGATCAGGAATCCAGTCAAGAGGGTGAGGCAGCAAAAGACATTGATGCTTCCTCTCTGCATCTTTCCAGTCCCGGAGCTCAGCTCCCACTTCTGCCACTGTCTTCCTTGCCTGCTCCCTGGGAGACCGTGACTTCCAAGACAAGCCCTTCCAAACTGCACATTTCAAGGCTTTATTCACCCTGGGACCAACTGGCCTTTGGACAATTAAATGAAGCGGGCACTTATTAGCTATTCATTAACCATTGAAAGGAGATGTAATATCCTTTGGGGATTAACCTATAAACACAAACCTTGCTTAATGTAGGAAGGAGAGGCATCCAGGGAGCAACTTTGCCCCTCTGAGTTGGACCTTCTGCTTAGCTGCTCCCAGTTACTTGCCTAGAGGCTCCCCTGTTCTGTGGTTGAAAGAGCACTGGTTTCTCTGAGTTGTTTTTCTTTCTGGTCTCTTAATCTCCACTGTGGGTAATAGTTCCATTAGAAGCTCAAAAGATAGCACTCCTCTGCCCGTTCTGTTCTTTGTGACTTGGCAAAAGCTCAGTCCCTTCTTCCTCTATTACTTAAGAAAGTCCTCACTTTCTATGACTTCTATTATTTGTTATCTTTCGTGTTGGATTTCTCTTCCCCCCTCCCAAATCTATAATATTAGAACAGTTCTAAGAGAATAAAACCTGTTGTCAAACTGCCTAACTTTTCATTATCTCAGTTCAAAGCATTCATTCAACAAGCAACATTTTATTAAACCGCTCCTATAAGGAAAACATAGAAAGGCAGTGTGGTATACTACAAAGGCATCTGACTCATGTAGCCCACAAGCCCCTCTGCAAAACCCTCTGGGTTGAACCAGATTAAAACATAATTGAGAAATGTTTGGCAAAATAAGTAAAAATATAATAAATAATAGATAGTGTTAATTTGCGGTTTTCTAAGTCAATGTGTAGCTTACAGGGCTGTTTCTATTTGAGCTTGCCATTACTAGTATGGTGTATACAGAGTTGTTTCCTGACTAAAGAAAACATAGGTTCACATCCTACCTCTGAAATATGTTGGCTGTATATGTGACAACTCACAAAGCCACTCAGTACCCTAGGTAACTTGGACTATATTATACAGAGAAAGTACCTTTTTGCATCCATAGAGGGAGTTCCTTGTTGAGAACTCACTACGCTGATGAAATTATAGGTCTTGTTAAAAAAAAAAACAAAATCACCAAGTGCTGGACATAAGAGACACAAAATTAAAAAGAAAATACAAAAGAAACTTATGTTCTGTGGGATTAGTATTACCATCCTCCAGACTGCCAAGCAAGAGAGAAAAATTCTAGATGAGCTGGGGATGTTGTGGCAGAACCTGGGAGCTGGGGGTAGGGGGTGGGAGGGGATGGAGGGAAGGGAAGAATGGTAGAGCAGAAACCATATAATTATGCAACATTAAGTACAAGGGCCTAGGAGTGTCCTGTTCCTTTTCAGGTTATGAGCACTTGTGAACAAATTTGTGCACTCTCTAGATCTAAAAATAACAGCGAGCCTCTTTATAGCATTTTAGTTTGTAGAGCGCTTCACAAATATTCCCTTATTTGGTTTTCATAATGCTGAGAAGTAAGTGCTGTTATCACCACCATTTTGCAGTTGGGGAAACTGAGGCAGACATAGGTTAAGTGACTTGTCCAAGGACATATAGATAATTGCTATCTCAGGCAGGATTCAAATTCATTGAATCACTGCACAGAGTACAGATAATAGCATATACTCTGGGATCCTGTGCTACCCCAGGCAACTCTGAGGAAAGCAGAACAATTGGGCAATAGGAGCAGGAATGTAACCAATGCTTCCAAAAGTGTTAAATTAACAAAGATGATTTGCCTTCTTACCCTCTGAGGCTGTTTACAGGGAGCATATAAAGGCTAGGAAATCTTTGGTTTCTGGGTTGGTGGTTAGGCTGGCCCACTATACTACAGAAGTACAACTATGTGTGTTGGAAATAGACTGAGCAAAAAAGCCTGGTGAGACAACTTTATGGGAGAACAATGAAGTTCTTCACATTCTGGTACTTCCTAGTCAATCAGCTATCCCTCTGTATTTATGCAGTTATCTACATTTTGTGTGGCACTGGAGAAGTCCTATACTGAGCTGTGTTTTGATTTCCCTGAGGTCTTGAGAAAGAGAAATAAATTGAGACAATAATGATTCTGTCACAAGGTCAGCAAAAACTGATCATCCTTAACATCTCCTTAGCCCCTCTTCATTCTTTTGTGTATGCCTTCTCTGGAGATCATGGTACCCTAGAGTTGGAAATTGTAGAATGCATACATGATGTTGTATTCATATTTGTACCCCTGAAGGCTATGTCATCTTTGGCACATCCTAGGCACTCCAGAAACATTTATTTGAATGCATGCATGCATGAATGGGCTCTTGATTTTTTTCCTCCCAAAACATTTTTATTTCCTGATTCCTTTTTTGATCCAGAAGACTAGATCCAAAAACCAAACTCAAATATATAGTAATTGTTTTCTCTAAGCAGCTTAACTGAGGTACTATAATATTTTTATTTGATCTACACTCTGAGACAATATTGCATAATGTCTCAAAGAGCTGTCCTCAGAGTGGAAAATACTTTTTTGAGTCCTGTCTTTGTCGTGTTCTGGCTGTGGAACCCTGGGGAAGTTAATCAATCTGTCAATACCTCATGAAACCATAAGACTGTAAGTTGAAGAACATTGATAGATTTGCATTTGTGAAATTCCCTTAATGGGAATCCCCTATACCTGTTCCCTATACCAGCAAAATCACAAAGCTCTACCAAAGAGGGGAAATAGTGACAAGTTTGTAAAAGACATAGGCTTACCCCCTGGTTGCAATTGTTTTGCTTTTTTTGTTTTTTTTTAGAGTCCTATATTTCTGAACTTACTATAACATGCTATATCTTAAACTTGGGCTCAAAGAACCCAACAGCATTAAGCTTGATTGTTTAATTCTACTGTATCTGTGGTCCAAGGATAAATTCCAGAAGACAGAAAGCCTACGTCTGAGCAATAGCCACAATGATAATTGTATGTGGGAGGTAAAGGGGAGCTCAGAAACCATGGAATCCGATTTCCATAGAGTATGCCAATTCCCCAGGCACTATATTTATTTTACTAGTGAAGACAGAGGCTCATTGAGGTGATGGGACTTGTCCATGGTCCCTGGACATGGCCGAGCTCAAACTTGAATAACAAAGGCATTCTGAGTCAACTGATTAACAAGCATTTATCTGGTACCTACTGTCTGCCAGACACTGTATTAGATACTAGGGATACAAAGAGAAATTAACAGTTTCCACCCTCAAAGAGCTTACTTTCTATCAGGTTGCCCTAATTAAAATGCAAGCTTTGTGCCAGTAAGAATTGTTTCTTTCTTTGTAATTGTATCCCTGAAGGATACAATATAGCCTAAGTGTCAATCAGATAGTAGACACTCAAATAAGTGATTGGTTGACTTCTTGTTCATGGTACTTTCTTTCACAGTATATGTTCATTAGAGACTCTGCAGAGACATAATTTTTTTTTGATATCTTAGAAAAATGAGAAATATGTGGAGCCTTTGTAAAATCTTAATATGTACTATGAATTTGTATCCTCAGACAAAGTCTTACAAAATACCATGAAAATTGTAAACTAATGTTCTGTTCATCTGCCAAGCCCTACAAAGATATGATTCCTAGTGTTGAATTTCCAACATGAGTCTTATGGAGCTTTCTTTCCTGAAAACATTTTAGAAACTTAATCTCATTCCATTTCATAGTATCCATTGAAAGTGTTTTATGTAGCACTTTGTTCTTGTCTCTATGAGTCTCGGTTTTCTCATCCATTAAGTGAATATATTAACAGGGCTAACACACTGAATGGTTAAGAGCATCACATAAAACACTTATAGTTGCATATAAATATGAAATGCCATTAATATTCTTCTAGTAGTTGGGCCTACTAAACCCCTCATTTTAATCTTAGCCAGGTTCCAGGCTCTAGGGTAAATGCTGGGTTTAGAGGCAAGAGGCACATATTGTGCCTTGTGGCAGACTCCCAGGCTCAGTCAGGAATCAGACTTGCTCTTGGTTTCATCATGATGTCTGTGTTCCAATTCTTTAGAGACTATGTTCTTACCTTTTCTACAGTGACTGAATTTCCTCCCCTGCTCCCTGATCCCCCAGTAACTGGATTATTGATTTTTATTCTAGACCCCTTGTAGCTGGGTCCCTCAACACACTCCAGTTCCCTAATTGTCTAGGGCTGTGGGCTACTGTTGTTCCTTCCAACTTCCTAATTGCTGGTATGCCTAAACCTCAGTGTCCCAGGGCCTGGGACTCTTTGATATTTATGGTTGGCTGTCCAAGGTGCTGACCACTTGCCAATTAAAACCTCTGCTGATTGCCTTCTCTTTGGACATGTACAAGCTGCTGCTATCTTGTCTATTTGGGGATTTGGACCCTGGACTGTGAACTGGGTTTAATACTAACAACATCTACTTCCATTCTGCCTTTTCTCAATAGACTAACCTCTTGATCTGATGTTGAAACTGGTGTTCCTAATCTATTAATATTGCCTATTAATATTCCTAACATATTGGTCACTTACCTATGCTAGAAACATCAGTGGCTCTCTATTGTGCTAAATTAAAAATGCGAACTTCTCCATTTGGTGTTTAAGGCCCTTCACAATCTGGTTCCAATTCATCTTTCCAGACTAATTATACATTACTATTTTGTATCACTCACATACACACACAAGTATGCATATGCGTATGTATATATGTATATATACACACCTCTGTGTATATATGTGTGCATGTACATATACATGTCTATGTATATATGTGTATCCACATGTGTGTATGTTATATATTCACTGACCTATTGTTCTGTTCCCATACATGACCTTCAATTTCCCACCTCTTTGTCTTTACACATGCCTCAGTTATACTCCTTTCTCACCACCTAACTTCCCTAGAGGATCAGCTCTTATCCCCCCAGTTGTTAGGGACCTCCTCAAAATACTTTGTATTTACTTTGTTTATATTTTCTATTGACTTCTCCATGCTGCTTTCTCTCAGCAGACTGTAAACTCCTTGAGCACAGGAACTAATCAGTTTTTGTCTTTGTATCCTGAGTACCTCACAAATTACCTGGAACATGGTTGGTATTTAATAAATATTTGGTGAATGAGTTCAGATCAAAAAAGCTTCTTGAGTAGGCACTAGGCATTAGTGTAAATCATTCAGTCAATGTGCATATATTAAATGTTTCCTATGTGCCAGGACTTGTACGTTAAGTGCTGGGAAAACAAATATAAACAAGAGAAAAGACTGCCTCTGCCCTCAGAGAGCTTACATTCTAATGGAGGAAGACCACACACACACACACACACACACACACACACACACACGCATGCACACACACAGAGGAAACTGAATAAGGAAATGGGAAACATCTGTGTGTTCCCAGTTTTAGAGAGTGGGGCAAGTTAGAGAAAGTCCAGAGTATAAGCAGGCCTAGACACCTCTCCTTAAATGGAGATTCTGGGAGGAGCTGCCCAGGGGAAAAAAAGGCTGTTTCAGTTTGCAAATTCTAGAGCTAGAAAGAGTGTTGTGTAACTTGTAAGCAAAAGCTGAATTGTTTTGCTCAGTCGGTCTATTCATAGATACCCTTTTAATTAAATGTCTGCTATTTACCAGACATTATACAAGGACCTGGGGCTGCAAAGCCAAAATGAACATCCCTGCCTTCAGAGAGCTTATATTCTGTCAGGGAAGGCTAAATGTTCATACATAAAGTCTATGTAAAATAAATATATAAAGTATATGTAAAATAAATACAAAAATAAATATGTGAAATAAATACAGAATACATAAAATATATGTAAAAGAAACACAAAAGTGCATGTAAAATACATTTCATACATAAAGTCTATGTGAAATAAATACAATAAATACAAAAATAAATATGTAAAATAAACACAGAATATATAAAGTTTATGTAAAAGAAATACAAAAAATAAAATAAATACCCCCCCCAAAAAAAGAAATCTGGTGGTGGAGGAGAAGAGACAAGCTGTTAGAGTATCAAGGAAGGCTTCTTACAGAAGTGGAACTTGAGTAGAGTTTTGAAGGTAACAAGGGTTTCCAACAGAAAACTCATTCCAGGTATCAGTGATAGTACAAAGACATGATGATGGGAAATGAAGACAAAAATTAAACAGTTCCTGCTTTGAAGGAGTTTGCATCCTGTGAAAGGTAACAGGTACTTATATAAAATATATGCAGAATAAATTTTTGTTGTCCAGTCATTTTCAGTTGTGCCACTTTGTGACCCCATTTGGGATTTTCTCAGGAGAGATAATGGAGTAATTTTCCATTTCCTTCTACAGCTCATTTTCCAGAAAACTGAGTCAAACAGGGTTAAGTGACTTGCCTAGGGTCACACAGCTAGTAAGTTTCTAAGGCCATATTTGAATATAGGAAATAAATCTTCCTGATTCCAGGCCCAACACTCTATCCACTGTACCACCTAGCTGCACCACAGAATAACGAAGTACTTTTTGTTGTTATTGGGAATGGAGAGATGTTAAAAGCTGGAGGCTGGGGTAGTCAAACAACCTTAAAACTTTCAATACCACTATTCTTTTGGAAGCAATAAACCTTGACTAGCAAACTTCTAATAAAAAGTTCTAAATTTGAGAGATTACAGAACTCCAGTTAGTGTTCCAGACTTCTACCCATGTCAGAGGCTCAGCTGCTCCTGGGACAATCTGCCTTACTGAAAGTTTCTGCCTTTCTGGTACATTCCGATTTTTACTTGCTAGGGTTACTAGGGTTTTTATTCTTCCTTGGAAAACAGGAAGAATTCCCCTCTATTTTCCTGGAGTATAGGGAGATTTTGAAACAGCTAATGGTGTGGAGAGACTGCAACTCAACAGAGGCATGGGGCCAAGGGGAGGAACAGTATGACCTGATTTCACAAGACTTCAGTTTAAAAAGTGAGACTTTGGTGGAAAGGAGCAGATAAGCATGTGAGGTGTTGGACAGCATGATTACTGATTGATTCCAGGATTACCTTTTCACACTTGAGGATTCATGGGCCACTGGTCCTACTTCCTTCCGTCCATCCTGCTGGCACTCCATCTTCTCCTCCTTATTTTGCTGGCTTTTGAATAGATTAGGAAAATATCCTAGTTTTTTTTTAAAAATCCACAAATATTAAGGATACATGGGGCAGCTATAGAAAAATGAATACTTTCTTAACAAAAAGAGGAAGATGGATGGACATCCTTAGAGCACATAATAAGTAAGTTTAAAGACCTATGAAAATACCTTTTGGAACAAGTAGAAGTCCCTTCTCCAAGGAATAGTCAAGAATGATTCAGGTACATAGCACTGGATATTTCTAATGTAAGTAAAAATGGTTTACTTGGGGATGGAGCTTAGGATATGGTCAAAATCCAAAAGTGGAATAAAAAGACAATCCATGAGAGCTATCCACATTAACTCAGCCAACAATATGTCAACAAAGAAGTGTTAAATAAATATCAGCCATGGAGATCTGTTTGTGAAAACAAATGTCAAGATCACATCATTGCCAACAGAAATTTCAAAGGGGTTGTCTTTAAGGAACCTCTATTTAGTGATCACTGGAGATAATGCAAAGAAGCTGTAGAAACTGGGATATGTCACTGAAAGGTTGTAATAATTGAGTACCTACTGAGTATGTCCTAAGATATGATATGCTTAGAAATATGCAATGGAAGCTCTTTCATTATTGGCAGACACCACATCACCATTCAATAAACTTCAATAAACTATATGGAAAAAGGACCATTGTCAGAGACTGAACTGTTGTCCCCAATTGCCTGAGCATAAAAGGCAATCAGTAAAGTTATAAGAATAATGATTTTTGAAAGATATTGTCATAACAAATAATCTCCAAATTTCATGGGGGCATTGTTCAAAATATAGAAGCCTGGCAAAGAAAATAAAAATCATTTGGAAACAGAATGCCACAAATAGGCTCAGAGCCAGAAGCAATATCAAAGGCCATCTAGTTGCAAGTGTTTATTTTCTAGATAAGGACATTGAGGCCTAGAGATATTATGTAACTTGCCCAAGGTCACACAGATAGTATCATTGGTGCAGCATCCTCACTGTACCAAAGTGTCTCTGATGACATAGCATTCCTGTTGCCCTGTCTACTAGAATGGCATCAAGGATGCTTAGGGTTAGCCCCCTTTATGGGATCACAGTTTTATATCTTAATATTTTATTCACCTACAGAGAGAAGATATTTGACTCACTTGTACAATAAATAGTTCATGGAACATTAAATATGAAAGAGCAATTGCAATGGCATCTCAGAACCATTTTTATTTGGACTCCATAAGAAAGGAAAATAAAAACATGTATATATTGGTGAAGCTGAAGCTAATATACTTTGGCCACATAAAGAGAAGACAGAACTCATTGGAAAAGATTCTGATAGTGGGAAAAATTGAAGGAAGAAGGTGAAAGGGTTGGCAGAGGATGAGATGGATAGAGAATGTCATGAAAGCAAATGAACATGAGCTTGGACAAACTTTTGGAGCTAGGAGAGAAGGATCTGGTGCACCATGTATATTTAGTGGGATCACAAAGAATTGGACAAAACTGAATGGGAGGAAGTTAGTCACAAAGAATTTATTAAGTGCTTACAGTGTGCTAGCCTTTGTGCTACGTGCAAGGGGTACAAAGGCAAAGGATGTTTCTTGTCTTCCAGGAACACACATTCTAATGGTAGGGGCTACATACGGATTACTAGGTGTACATGAAGTATTTACTGCGTGGATGAAGATAACTTGAAAGGTGAAGACATTAGCAGCTGGGGGATGGGGTGGGGTGCGGTAGGGTGTGACATTAACTTTGTTTCATCCCCTAGGAAGCACGTGATAGTTCCAGGTCTCAATTGTGTAGATGGTAACCGCAGGAAACTTAAATGAAAAAAAAAGGTCACAGACTCAAGGGTTAACCTAAGTTTACAAGCGCTACATCTTCTTCCCTTGCCAAACTAGCGAAAACATGAGTTTGGCAACAACAGACAATCATCAGAGCACCTTCTGAGTACACTAGTTCATCTCTTTCCTTGCAATGTTTCAATGAGTGTTAGAGCTGACAAGTTAAAATTTAATAGAATTTAATTCATTGTCAACCACTGAACCCTAACATCTAAATGACTCCCACGACCTGTGGGGGCCAGGTGGGGGTGGGGGGAACATGGAAGAGAATTGGAGAAAAAGAACAAATGCTTTAGAAAAGAGAAAAAAAAACAACAGGATCAGAAAATTAGAGATGAAAGATAGTTTACAGCAATAATAATATACACTCATTCTAAATCATCAAAACCTAAAGGATAAATAAATAGCAATTGTTTTCTATTCTGGCCAGAAATTTTAAGGGTTTCCTTCTCCTAGGCTGATAGTTTTGTGATGGAAAATCAGTTCATCTTTTGTGTTAATGCTTTCCTAGCCCTTAGTCATTGAATGGGTGTTGTCTCAGATGAACTGAGACTTTGGAAAGATCTAATTTAAAAAGGCCAAGGTCATCCACTGCATCCTCAGTCATTATCATCTTTTAGGCTAAGGTCTTTTCAGATTCTCACTTTGAGGGAGGTGGTACCCATTCAGTGAATAGGCTTCTTTAAGAAGTGAATCAAGGGATGGCCCCTTGAATTAAAAAAAAATCAAACAGAGAGGAAGACCTTCAGGATTGCCAGTCAAAAGAGAAACAGTTGCTCTTGACATTCACTCTGAGCTAGGAGGGTTCAAAATATAGCCATTAAGTGGCACTTGGGCAGGGAGGGACCTATTGTGGTCCAACCTCTGAGCTCCAATGTGAGATGAGTTCCCTTGACTCACTTCTTTAAGAAGCTTATTCACATGGAAATATGGAAGCCTTGGTGAAAGAAGAAAGGGATCTGTATCCTTGATCAAAGAAAAGTAGTTGCCTAGTGTCACCTGGATCTAGAGAGAGGCTTGCATACCAAAACTATATGCAAAGCCTTAGACAGGTGAAGAAGGGATCACTGACACCACTGGGTGGTATGATAGTTAAGAGTATTGAATTCATCCAAGAGTGATATATACTGGTGAAATTCAAGCTGTTAGGTGACATAGTAGATTGAGTGTTGGACCTGGAGTCAGGAAGATTCATCTTCCTGAGCTCAAATGTGGCTTCATACATTTATTAGCAGTGTGACCCTGGGTAAGTCATTTAACTCTGTTTGTTTCAGTTCCTCATCTATAAAATGAGTTGGAGAAGGAAATGGCAAATCACTCCAATATCTTTGCCAAGAAAATACCAAGCAGGGTCATGAAGAGTTGTACACAATAAAAAAAACAACTGAATGGCAATGTTCAAATCTGGCCTTCAGATATCCACATTACTTACTAGATGCTTGACCCTAGCCAAATCAACCTCTATTTGCCTCAATTTTCTCAGCTGCAAAATTGGGATAACATAACATCAATGCGATATTCACAGCATCCATGGTGGCTATGAATATGCTGGTACAGTTCTGAATCACAAAATGTAACAGACTCTCCACATGGAAGACAGAACCAAAACATTTAAAACACCAGAAACCTGAATTCCAACACCAGAAAACTAAATCCATCATGGCAACCAAGAAGTTGGTACACATTACAAATGCAGTGAGCATGACATTCCAAGCCTTTCTCTTGCCAGACCTTCAAAACAAAACAGGCTCCCTTAAGCAAAGATGCCCCTGTCTCACTCATGCTAGTTGCTCTGCCTCTGCTCTGCCTGCTTCCAGCTCTGCTCCTGCTCTGATCTACTCCTTCTTGCCCCATCCTTCCTGTTCAACCCTTTCAGCAAGCCCCTCCTACCTTGGGCTCCATGTGAGGACATTCAGCCTATTGAGGACAGAGAGGGTCTTCAATTTCCCTTAGACCTGTTAAAAGACAGAAAAGATCTTCAAATTACCATTACCATTAAAGATAATAACAGCACCTACCTTGCAAGGTTATTGTAAGGATAAAATCAAATAATATAGTATTGCTTAGTGCAATGCTTGGCATACAGTAGGTGCTATATAATGCTTATTCTCTTGCCCTTCATAGACTTAGAGCTAGAAAGAACCTTAGAGACTGCCAGATCTCTATACAGATGAGTAAACTGAGTCTGAGAGAAATTAAGTGATTTGCCTAGACCTCCAGATATTACAAGGAAGAATTTGAACTTCCTGACTCCAAGCCTATCATGCTTTTACTTGGCCATTTGACTGCTTCTAACTATGTAACTGTGAACACCATGCATTTGGACACTATCTAGGCTTATTTGTTCAATGATATCATGAGAATTGGATCATATAGATCCAAAGGGAAAAGGAGAACCGCCAGTGGGGAAGATTGCTCCATGTCCGTTGTAAAGCGTAAGGAAATGTTCCTGATTGTTGAGGGTTTGAGTTTGAGTCCTTTGTCCTAATAGTGAATATCCTGTTAGCCTGAGTAATTGCAGGGGAGCCTTAGGGACAATTAAGCCAAATTTTGACCCCAGATCAAGGAAACATCCTGAGTAGGGAGGGGGGGAGTCAGAATGATTATTATTGAAAGATATTCCAAAAGCTAACTTGGTCCATAATGGGCTAAGGCCCCAAAGGCTCATCAATTACAGGTAAAATGAAGAATTTAGATTAGATGATCTTTTACTTCCTGCTATGATTTTCAAAAGAGAAATATCTGTCTCACTTTAAAAGATTTCCTGAAGGAAGAGAACTCAAAATTTCCCTCAGTAAATCATTCAGATATTTAAAGCTAAGTGTGAGAAAAAAATTCCTCATTTATAATTCAAATCCCTTTCAGCTACAATTTAAGTTGCTTTCATCTTTCTCTTATGTGGATGTGGAAAACAGGTGGTCAGGATCCACCATAAAATAACTTCCTATACCCATGTTCAGTTTCCCTTCATTCTCCCTGTCTTCAGGCAATTATTTTAATTTCATTAGCTTTTCCTTGGGGATTTTGTTTTCAATCCCATAACCATTTTTTGTTGTTGTTGTTCTGTCTTGTATTTTCTCCAAGTTCTCTGTGTTCCTCTCAGAATCTTAGTGCCTCAATTTCTGGGTAGATTTCATTAAATGGAAACAGTACAATGGGAGGATAACCTCAAGGTTCTTACTTGGTGATGATGGTGAAGCTCTGGGTAGGGAAGGTGGTGCAGGGAGTGGAATTGTGTTAACTCAGCACTCTTTTTATCCAGATGTCAGATTGTTAAAAGTTAGGACAATTTTTGCCTCCAAGGGCTTCCTAAACATGAACTTAGCCTCATAGTGCAAGTTCACACCCTTAAGAAATACTTCTGGACAGAGCAAAGGAAAAAAAACTCAAACAAACTTCCTCACCCCCCCCCCCAAAAAAACATACACAAGTTACTCTGACTTTGTCATAGCAGGAACTCAGTTGATATTAAACACCTCTTGAGCTCCTTACACAGAAAAGGAAAGTGGAGAAGTTACAAATGACATAAATACAATAAAACGGCAATTTTAAAACCTTGTTGCCAAAGCACATAAATCCCATAGGTCATGAGATACTCAAAAAGGAAAGGGTGGCTAGACTATAAATCATTTAGGGCTTTTAAATTTTTTTGTTGATGCCTTTTGTTTTATACACTCACATAATTTCCTGGTATTACCAATCCCACCACCACCATTAAATTTTCCCTTCTAATGAGGAAAAACAGTCAGCCAACAGACCAGCTTTCTATGTGAACAGCAGTCTGTATTTGTAATCTCCCACCTCTCTATGGAGCATCATAAGATCCTAGATTTAGTGCTAGAAGGAACTTTGGAAGACATTAAATTTTTTCTTAAAAAAAAAGACTTTATTCACACCAGAGAAAACAAAATAGTATCAACACATAATAGAATACTGAGAGTCACAATGTAGTATGTCTAACTACTCATAGGAGATGCTCGAAGGTTGGTGTCCACATGTCAAAGGAGAAAAAGTCATAGACAAGTGAACAACAAAGTGCTGCTTTTTAGTACTATTTTCTTTAAACTGTTGTTGACGTTGTGTATATTGCTCCCCTGGTTATGCTTAATTTACTCTGGATCAGTTCATACAACTCACTCCATGTTTCTCTGAAATGTATCTATAATTTCTTATGGTGTAATAATATTCCATTCATACCTTCAGCACAAGCTGTTCAGCTGTTTCACAGTTGGTGGGTCATCATTTTATTTCCTGCTTTTGTTTTGATTTTTGTTTATTGATGTCATTGATTTTGTTTCATTTTGACTCTCTGAATTTTTTCTAAAAGATGATGGATATGCAACAAAAGAAGGAAGCTGATGAGTCAGTGCCTGGTGGAGATGTTATATAACTGAAGCATTAATCAAAATTATAGATTTAATTATTAATTAATTTTTACTAAATTTAATTAATTATTAATGATTAAGCATTAATCAAAGGTTTTATTTGAAGAGAAATAAGCATTTATTAAGGGTCTACTATGTGACAGGCACTCAATATGGTAAGTGATTTGCAAATATTTATTTGATGCTCACAACAACCTTGGATGCTGTTATTATCCCCATTTTAAAATTAAGAAGCTGAGACAGACAGAGGTTAAATGACCTGCCCAGGGTCAAACAGCTAATAAATAGCTTAAGCTGAATCTGAACTCAGGCATTCCTGACTCTACAAATAGTGCTCTATCTCCTGTTGCCATCCAGCTGTCTTGAATTTCACTGGTACCTGCCATGTCTGGGTCAGTTCAAGGAAGAAGGTTCCAAAGGGAACAATATTCTTATCAGAGACATTTGATGCAAAGATTTTTTTTTCTTAATCAAGAGTCCCCCTTTTTATCATGGGATACACTGATTTTATTTCTCAGTTTCATTTAATCAAAATTAACCATTTCTTTCTCTTCTGTAATTGTCTCTCTTCTTTCTTTGGTTAACTCTCCCCGAACAAAGCTATGTAAAGCTTCTGATCTTGTTCTTTTCATATAAGATGCTCCCCTAAAGTAATATCTGCCCAACAGCTTCCCCCAGCAGTCCTTATCAGGTAGGAAATTCTTCCCCCAAGCAGTTTATGTTCTTGATTTTAACATGGATTATTGAGTTGAATTGTTCATGATTCTTCTTTATCTGGTCAGTTTCTTTAACCTAGTTTTCTATTTTTTTTAACAGTGCCAAACAATTTTTCATCATTACTTCTCCATTATGTAACCTGAGGTCTGGAAATGCCATTCCTTTTGTATTCCTACTTTCTTTTTCATTATTTCACTTGAGATTCTTGACATTTTTCCTTCCAAATGAATTTTGTTATTGTTTTGTCTAGCTCTTAGTATTTTGATTTGTATAGCAGTAAACCTCTAAATTAATTTAGATAATATCTCCATTTTGTCAGATTTGTACATCCCAAATATGAGCATTCAATATCTTCATCTCTTTAAGTTCTTATTTTATTTTTTTTAATGAGTGTTGTACTTTGACAGAATCTTTCTGCATTGATCATTAGAATTGTGTTTTGGGGTATTTCTTGTTTAGTTTGATTATTTTTATTAATTGTTCACCTCATATTTATCCATCATTATATCTGCAATGTAAGTCCATTTTGGCCATAAGAAATTATTATTTGATACATTACTATAGTGTTTTTGCTAGGACTTTATTTTGCTTAATATTCATTAGTGATAGTGGCATATATTTCTATTTCTTTGCTTTATTCTTTCCGTGTTTAGGTATCCAACCGGTTTGTCACATAAAAGGAGTTTGGTAGTGTTCTCTCTCAATTTTGGTAAATAATTTGGGTAGTATATGCATTACTTTTTAAAGTGTTTGATAGAACTCATCAGACCAACTGAATCAGGATTGTTATTTTTCATCTGATTAGTTCATTTTCTATTTTCTGAGATTGGTTTGATTTAGGGGTACATCTGACGCCAGAACCTTTCTTTTTCAGGTCTGATGTCGGGTAAAGTAGGTCAATGAACAGTTAACAAAAGGAGTTTTACTTAGCCCTAACACAGCAAAGGCATGAAACAAAGATAGATGATACTTAACACCTGTGGATGTGGCTCATTCATTTCCATATGGAAATACATCTGCTCAGCAGGGGAGGTCACTTGGTCTTCTGGTATATACAGTGTGGGAAGAGCACAAAGCACAAGTGGATGGGACCTTGTATAAAGGAAATCGTGTCAACACTGCCAGAGGCCACCAGGAAACTTGTATGAAGGGAGGCACAGTTTGAATCCTGCCCTACTTCGGGTTTAATCATGTCCTGGATTTGTCACTTTTTAGAGTCTCAATCATGCTGGGGGCATGGAAGGAGCAATTCTTGTAGATAAGTGCAATCTCAAAGTGTTTAAGATGTCTATTTCATGTTCGGCTCATTTGGATATTTAATATTTTATAAATATTTCTCCATTTCTTTTAAATTCTCAGTGTTGTTAGTATATAAAATATGTCTATAATAGCAGAGCAGCATAAAAGTTGGAGAATTGACCTCAGAGCCAGGAAGACAAGAGTTCTACGGTGCACAGGAATTAAGAGAATCACTGGCAAAACAAAATGTTTTAGTCTTAATTCACCCTGTCCACATGTCTATATATCATCGTTAGGCAATACAGCTTAATATATAGAAGGCTGGATATAGAACTAAAAAGACATAAGTATGAATCAAGGTGCATGATCCTAGTCAAGTCATTCTTTGAAATTCAGTATTCTCATCTTTCAAATGGGTATAGTAGCAGCACCAAACCCACTGGGTTTTTATAAGGTGAAATGAAATTACATAAAGAGCTTTGAAAATCTTAGGGCAGAGGTGTCAGACTCACAGCCCATTGGGTACATGTAGCTACATGGGCCCATACCAGATTATAATATAAATGAGAAAGGTTTAACAAAATAAGTGAATAAAACCGCAATACCAAGAGGTCATGTTGTATCAATAATGAGATATTCACAACACCCATGATGGTTATGAATATGCTGGTATAGTTTTGGATCACAAAATGTAGCAAACTCTCCACATGGAAGGCAGAACCAAGGTCTTTATTCAGAAACCATAACACTGAGTCCCA
>CM053599.1:145483830-145501819 GCA_028646575.1 Pseudocheirus occidentalis
TTTTTTTTTTAACTTTTTGGAGGGGGGAAGGCAGGGCAATTGGGGTTGAGCGACTTACCCAAGGTCACATGGCTAGTTCTTGTGTTAAGTGTCTGAGGTCACATTTGAACTCCGGTCCTCCTGACTCCAGGGCCGGTGCTCTATTAACTGCGTCACCTAGCTGCCCCGTGAATCTCTCCTAACCCTGCCTGTTTCCCTTCACCATAAATCCTGTCAATATCTAAGCTCAGAAGAGTCTGCCTAGGGAAAAGAGCTTTATTGTTTCCAGTCTTCAAAAGAATCCCCATCACCCCACAATGAGTTCAGATATGGTTACTGCTTGTGTTGATCATTCTCCCTCTGACATCTGAAAAGGGTATGCACACTTAAAGAAATATTCCCCAAGTATTCAGGAAACAACAAAATATAGTGGTATAGTGGAAAGAATGTGGGCTGTCGAGTCAGGGGACCTAGGTTTAAATCCTACTTTCTGACGCCTACCACTTGTATGATTTGAGCAAGTCACTTAATTTCCCGGCAATTCAGTCTAGATGTCTGTGAAATGAAGGGGTTGGGTTAGACACTCTCTGATGCCCATTCCAACTCAAAGATCTGTGATCATGAACCCTCCAGTTTCCTCCCAATTATAATTTTTTAGTCTAGAAAAATCTCTCTTAGGCAATTAGTGCGGAAGCATAAAAGCCTGTGCTTAGTTTCTCTAAAAATATTGAGATTCTATTTCCACACCCTAAAACCCTTTTCAGACTCTTCCCTTGGGAAAATGGGAAGTACAAAGGCTAGGGTTTTCCTTTGAAATGAAGCAAGGAGGATAACCAAACTTGACTCTCATCCAGATGAAGTCATTGCCTTCCCACACATTGGAGTGATTGGTACCATGATCTCTATAAGGATAGTGTCATTTCTTTTTGAAATTCAAAGTGAAGATTGATCACAGGAAGGAACTCTTAAGAGGAAGTAGTCAAGGAAGGAACTGAATGGGGACTATTCCATAATGTTAACCCAAACTGTATTTTAGCATACCGTGATCATTTTCTTGTTCAAAATTCCTTTAAAAGTTACCTGAAATCTTTTGCGGGTGAAGAGTCATGTCAAAAGGCCAGTGCTAGTTTAGACATCTCTCTCTCTCTCTCTGACTTTGATGTAGATGAATACCATATCAAATAAAATTCTTTGTGCCAGACTTACTTGAGCCTAAATCACAGGCTATCTTACTGGTACTATTATTTTTTCTTTCAATACTCAGTAGATTATTCAGATGCAGTTATAACTAAAGTAGAGAAAGTGAATAGGGGAAGTTTTACATTTCTACAGTTCTCCGGGATGTATTCTCTCAAAGGATACCATTTATTTTGAGAGGGAAGAGAGCAGAAAATATCCCTGCAAGGTTCATATTTTTTCACTAATAAAACTTGTTTGGGCAGAATTGGTTTCTCAATCATTTAATGAACAGATTTTATTTAGGGCTCACTAAATCCAGTAGTGGGCAGGTAAATGGTACAATGGATAGAGCACTTGGCCCAGAGTCAGGAAGACTTATCTTCGACACTTACTAGCTGTATGACCCTGGGCAAGTCACTTAACCCCTTTTACCTCAGTTTCCTCATCTATGAGGAAATGAGCTAGAGAAAGAAAGAAATGGCAAACCATTCCAGTATCTTTGCCAAGAAAACTCCAAAACTGCTCTTGAAGAGGTGGACATGATTAAAGAAGACTAAACAACTACAAAATTCAGTTGTACAAGTACTAGAAGAGATAGATATGAAGGTTTGGTTTCTGCTTTTGCAGACCTACATTCCACAATTTTAAAGTCAATATAGCACATATTAAGTTTTTTCTGTAGGCCCTATGCTTGGCATTAGGAATACAAAGATGAAAATTAACACAATCCCTGCCCTCAAGGAGTTAATGATTCAACATAATTAAATGATCTTTTAGGTCTCCCCTTCCTCCTCCACCTTCTTTATCAATGATAATAACAATAATGCCAATAATAGAAGCAACAGCCCTTTCAAAGCCCAAGCCAGCATCCATTTTGCAAAACTATCATGATGATCAACTCGACATGGAGGAGAGTGTCACTCCTTCATGCTCTGCTAACAAAAGAAAGCAAAATGCAACCAGAAATACCCAAACTGCCACCTGCTAGAAAGTCTTCATTACAAACGATGTTGACCACTAATGTGATCAGACCATGAGATTGCATGAAATTTACTGAATAAAGGAATATTTTCATTATGTGCCAGTGCTGTATTATAATACAATTTAAATCATATAGACAAGATCCTCATACTGTGTTTTATCAATAGTACCCTCAACTCCAAGCTACACAACATATTAACAACTAGTGCTGAGTGATTTAAAAAAAACACACCAAAAACAAAAACAAAAAAATAAAAATAAAATGAAACTCTCCATACCTAAGCCAAGATTAGAAAAAGGTAGAGCAAGTAAAGAAGCTAAGAAAATATGAAGAGGAAAAGTTAAAAACCCTGAGGCCGTTGAAAATCTTCACTTAATGCAAACTCCAGAAATTATTCCTGATAATAAAATGAAAGATAAAAACAGTACAAATGTCTCAAATGATTTTGAAAAGGATATGGGCAAACAGACTAGACTTCCAAAAAAAAGTTCTTTTTATGTTTGATGGCATGAAGCTAACTAGCTGATCAAAAACACCAAAACAGCAATGAAAATCTGGGACCTGCTTAGACTACCATGAACAAATGGTTCCATAATATTTAGCAGAAAATATAAAAGTGTTTCAGGATCTGCACATAATGGGATGTATGGTGGATGTTATTATGGTAAAAGACCATATGAGAAAAGGTGTAGCTATTAAGGAACACTTCTAAGGAGAGGTATCAAATACCACCTTGGCAGAGTAGACTTGAGAGAACTATTCAAGATCTGCTGACAGGCACAGGAACATTAAATCACTATTTAGCTGTTACAAGAAGTAAAAAACTTCAAAGTCCATTAAAGGAAGCAGACTAAAAAGAAACCATACAGGGAAGGAATCTGGAAAACAAAAGCTTATTAAACATTCTGGAGTCCCTTAATAAACTACTGAAAGTAAAGGTCAAAAAAGTTTAAAGTGAGGAAAGAAGGAGATCAGCCTAAAGGAAAAAAAAGTAAAACTCAACAAAAATGAAATTTGTTACTAGGGAGGCCTGAGAAATAAATCAGAAATGAGAGATAACTCCCTAAGAATTTCTATATTCAATAGAGTAAAAATTTTCTGGTCATCTTTATGGTCTCAAGAAGTCCAATAATAATGAAGACACAAGTAGGATTAAGAGAAAGAATAAACTTCAATGTCATTAATAGAATTAACAAAAGAAGAGTCACGTCAGTCACGTTGTAGAGAAAATTATAACAAATGGGAAAAACCATGAGAAAGAAAAAAAATAAAATGAAAAAGAAAATAGTCTGCTTTGTTCTGCTTCCGACTCCATAGTTCTTTCTCTGGATGTGGGTGGAATTTTCCATCATGTGTCCTTTGGAATTGTTTTAGGTCCTTGCATTTCTGAGAAGGACTAACTAAGTCTATCAAAATCAGTCCTCGCACACTATAAGGAACTTCTTATAGATCTGATAATTATTGAAGAAGCTGCCTGAAAGAAGCATACCGTTTCTACAGCCTTTAACTCAGTTCCACACTCATGGCAAAAATAAAACCAAGTAAAGTGAGAATGCCAGGGTATTTAATACCTGGTTTATTTTCTATCTGCTAAGTAGTTTTATGCCATCAAACACAAAAAGGGTATGATTTACTTCCTGTATTTGATACACATACTAAACTGTTCTCTAAAGCATGATACTAATGCAATAATAGCAAGAATAGTTGACATAAAATGTAGCCTTTTTTTTCTTTAGGGACACAGTCTGAAATCAGTGTAGTTTGGCTAAGCCTTAAATCTATTACCATTTCTCCTAATAGAACCAAATATAACATTCACATTAAAGAGAGTCAAACCAATTCCCTTTATTTATATGGATGACACTGAATTATGTGGTTCCATCAAAAAATATAATAATAAGAGCTGGTATTTAAATATCACTTTACAGCAACAGCAGTAGCAGTACATATGTTATCTCATTAAATGACTCCTTTATCTTATAGAAGCTCTCATTTAGATTTAATAGGTGTAAAATTGCAATGTATACCAAGGCAAGACCTGGAAAGCATTAAGCTTAAATTCAGAGGTCATGTCACACCAATGGATGAAGGAGATATCTAGAAATACCTTGCACTCCCAGGCATGACATCTTGAGGATAAAGATTTTAAAGAGAAAGCTGGAGATGAATAAGAATTTCAAAGCTGAATTGGAAGGAAATGTTTAAAGCAATTAAATATTATGCAATAATTTAAGTCTTAAAGTACACTTTCAAAACCATAAAATGGATCATATTAGATCTGGAAAGTTTCTAGCTGGAAGCAAAGGAGGTCCAGAGTACAGTAAGCAGTTTGGAGATAGTAGGGAAGTGCTATGGTAGCTTGGTTCTGGGTTAGAATAAAGCAAAAGCTCACCTATCAAGGACTAGGATCCTAGAATTATTTCAATGTGCATTTCTCTAAGTATAGGAAATTTTTTCAGGCCACCCACCATGTCCTACAAACTGTTTCATTTCTATTTCAGCCTTCTGTACCTCCCAATGAAAGTCAGACTCTTATCACTGGGACTCTGGTCTGTGATAGGTAAGTTTACACCTTATCTTTCCTAAAACTACCCAGCCCTCCAACTCCTCTTTCCAAGTCAAATCCCCTTTATGTGTCACCTTCACCTTTTAGAAGGTGAATTCCTTTAGGATGAGAACCGAGTTTCCTTTGTATTTATATACAGAGTGCCTGGTACATAGGAAATGCCTAAGAAATGTGAATGGATTGTGGACAGATTTAGTGATGGATGCAAAATATTCAAGGAAATGGTGAGAAATGTGATATCTGCAAGTGGTTGCAAAAAATTAGCACCTACAAAGACAAGATGTGATGGCCAGGTTTATACATTAGAAGCTCACTGGTTTTTTATGGACTGAAGGATGACATCCTCATACTAAAAACACAAGCTCTACAATATCACAGAGAACTCAAACAACAAATTGGAACTGGGCCATCATGACAGACTTCACTGTTGTCCACAATCACTTGAATATAACACTGATCCATACAAACTTGGGAATTATACTTTTAACAGTTGATACTATAGCAAATATTCATCATCTCCAAGCTTTATGAATAAAAGTCTCTTGAAATATAGACATCTAGCTAAGGAGAAGAAAATTATATGGGAAGGGATGAGTAACATAGCATCCCTGTTGTATTAGCATCCTCAGAGGTGAACCAAGGATGTACTTACATCCTGATAGCTTCACGCAACTAGAAGAAGTGGTTATTCTAGCCATCTGAGTCATAATTTGCAGAATACTAATTATGTAAAAAGAATACCAAAATAGCTATTGGATCTGGACAATTTCTGCCTCACTTCTATCAAAAAAGATGAGAACAGAATAATGATGATGATAATAGTTATAATTGTATAAGGACAGAAATAATTATAGTCAAAACTATCACCTATCAGCACCTGTGTTTAATACTGACCCATAATAATACTGACCCATAAAAAAATAGAAACAATTCTTTTCGTAGATAGTACCATACTGAACACTCAAAACTTCAAACTATTGGGGAATGAAAAGTTCTCAAAATATCATGATTTAGTGGAAGACAGCAAAATTATATGGCAAAAGGAAGATTTGTATGTCATCATCTCCATCATCCTGACTACTACTGGAGTGGTACCAAAGAGGCTTTCAGTGCCTCTGCAGTAGAAGAGCTTCCATCCCAATATTTTAATTCGATAACAAAAATCAATAATTTTTTCTTCCTGCGTAATTGTTGTTTAGTTGTTTTCAGTAATGTCTAACGCTTCGTGATCCCATTTGGGACTTTCTTCACAAAGATACTGAAATAGCTTGCCATTTTCTTCTCCAGCTTGGAATTGAGGCAAACAGGGTTAAGTGACTTGCGCAGGGTCACACAGCTAATAAGTGTCAGAGGCCAGATTTGAATTTGGGAAAATTAGTCTTCCTGATGCCAGGCCAGGTGCTCTACCTACGTTGCCTCCTAGCTGCCCTGAAAAATATGTGATAATAAATATTAAAGAGCAATAGTGGGTTAGTAACTTATCCAGGATTATTTCTTTCTGAACCACACTGAAAATCACAAGGATGAGAAGAACAAAATAATAAAAGAGACAGTGGAGTGGAGTGGTTGGATTCAAGGAGGCATGAGTTCAAATCCTACTTTGTAACTAACTAGCTCTTTGACACTTACTGAGTCACTTAATACCTATGTCTCCTAAGCCCTTCAGGCAGAACTACCTAGGAATTATCCCAGAGTCATGGATGAGCAAAGAGAATTTTCTATACTAAGGAAATCATGGATACTTTCTGATCTTTCTAACCAATATTTATATAGTTAGGGGTGATTGAGTGACTTATAAAAATTCTTTCATGAAGTTATGGACAGGTATACAAAAAAATGATGTTTGCATATAAAGTTAGATAACAGTAAGGACAAATTAGTTTAACTCTAATGGACCTTTAGAACATCTCAAAAAATGCTTCCATTGGGAGCAAATCAGTAGCAAATTTCTTCCACATTAGTTTTTTGATAAAGATTGACCTCTTGAGAGATTCAGAGATTGAGGTGGCCCTCAATATCCTGTTTGATTATCTAAGGTCCAAGGGTTGACAGTACTCTCAAGCCAATATGGAATCAACACTCAACAAGGGAGCCTAGGTGGCAGCACAGAGGGTGTGTTTGAGCTGGATTTAGGAAGACCTGAGTTCAAATCCAGAGTCAGATGCTATGTGTCTATGAGACTCTGGGCAAGTCATTCAACTTCTGTGTGCCTCAATTTCTCAGTCTGCTAAAATGGGATAAAAATAGTGCATATCTCTCAATGTGGTTGTAAGGATAAAATGAGTTTATTTTTGTAAAGCACCTTTGCAAACCTTAAAGTACAATTATTATAGTAATAGTAATAGCTATACTCATCATCATCATCATCATCATCATCTTCATTATCATTATCATTTTTATTATTAACAGCAAGTAGCTACAGTCCTTGCTTGGGAAAAGGGAGCCTATTTCTTTAAAGAAATGCTCCTGTGACTGGAAATAGCCAGCTGCAGTGTGTGCATTTTCAGTTCATCAAGGGCAAACTGGCTGCTGTTGTTGCCATCCTGGGAATGGCTGAGCCATTGCTGCCTCATCCTGTGTGCACTCAGGAGGAAAAGTTATCAAACGCTGAAGGGAAAGCCCCAGGTTTCTCTGTGACTTCAGACCAAAGGACTGCCCTTTCCAGAAAACTCTCAGTAACAGCAGCCACTCTGATAGAGATAGAAAACTCATGCCTCAGTTCCCCTCTCAGAATTTCTTCTAGGTTGGTCTGGTCATGAATTGGTCCTGCGTGAAATCAAGTTCAAAAGACATCTTTAAAGCACCTACTGTGTGTAGAACACATTAAGTGAGATATAGAAGTTAGGTGGGACAGGAATAGGCATGGCCTGTAGTCAGGAAGATCTGAGTTAAAATCCAGCCTCAGATATTTACTAGCTGCATGACCCTGGGCAAGTCACTTAAACTCTTCCTGCCTCAGTTTCCTCAACTGTAAAATATGAATAATAACAGCACTTACCTCCCAGGATTGTTGTAAATATCAAATGGGATATTTGCAAAGCATTTACATAGGACATGTCACATAGAGCTTAATAAATGCTTATTCACTCTACTTTTCTCCCTCCTCTTGCCCTCAAGGAGCTTATTATTTGGTAAAAATTCAGGTTCAACATACACTTATTAATTACCTATGATGTGCAGAATACACTGGAAGACATACAAAGTTTAAGTAAGATATGATCCTTCACATCATGCGGCTTACAATCTAGCATGGAGATAACATACACATTCAAATAAAAACAATACCTGATATTAGGGTCATGTGATAATTGAATTTAGAGCTGGTATTGACAGAGAATGTCTAGTTCAACAGTAGGCTAGATGTGGGATCTGAGGCTCCATGATGCTTTCAAAGAAGAGTCATAGAACAAAGGGCTACGTGAAGTCCAAGCAGCTGAAGTCATCTGGGAAGGTTTCATGGAAGAGGTGGCCTTGAGTTTGGCCTTGAAAAGATGCTTGTGTTTTAATCAGCGAAGAGAAGAATGAGGGTATTCCAGACATAGGGAGCCGCTTGAATAAACATATAGATATAGGGATAAGCAGGGCATGGGTGGAGTTTATTTTGGTTAGATAATGCGCAGGAATAATTTTTAAAAATTTTATTCATTGGGGCAGCTAGGTGGCACAGTGAATAGAGCACAGGCCCTGAAGTCAGGAGGACCTGAGTTCAAATTCAGCCTCAGACACGTAACACTTACTAGCCATGTGACCTTGGACAAGTTGCTTAACCCCAACTGCCCTACAAACAGGAAAAAAAAAATTATTTTAATCAACCAAGATCTTCCTTCTAACTGTGAAGTTTAAAAAGTTCAAGAGTCATAGTTTCTAGTAATTAATCATTTTATTAATAATACTAGCATATTACCAATAAAACAGATCAGAATTACCAATAAAATGGAACTGGAATGCCAAAAACTGTCAGAGTAATTTGACTATATACAATGAAAAAGACACTATATTTGGAGTCAGAGAATCTAGGTACAAAGCTAAGCTCTGCACCTTACTACCTGTGTTATCTTAAGCAAGTTATTTCAATCTGGGCCTCTGCTTTACAAAATGAAGGCTTTTAGCTAGATACCTTCTGGACTACCCTCCTACTCTGGATCCTATAATCTTAGTTTGCTCTCGGTATGTGGAGATCGTGGAGGCCTTTGGATGCCAGTCAAGACTCCAGACTTTACTCTGTGGTCTGTAGGGAACCACTGAAGTTGTTGAGCAAAAAAGTGATGTAACCGGAAAGTTATTGAGGCAGTGGGATGAAGGATAGATTGGAAGAGGTGGGAAGAAGACCTATTCAGAGACTATTGCAATCATCCAAGTGTATGGCAATGAGGATGTTTTTACTAGTGTGATGACAGAAGGAATAGAAAAGAATTGATGGATGGGAGAATTATTATGCAGGTAGATTTGACATGGAATTGTAACCAATTGAATGTGAAAGGTATAGAAAGGAGAAGAGCAAAAAATAACACCAATGTTTAAAACACAGGGTGAATAATTGTGCCACTGCCAGAGTATTTCTGAAATCAGAAAAAGAAGAAAATTTAGGAGAAAAGATAAGTTGGACAGAACATAGATCAGTTGAGACATATATGTCAGTCCTAGCACCCAGTGCCTAGTACACAATAGGTGCTAAATACTTAGTGACTGATTAGTTAATCGATTAATTAATTTCATTGCAAAATTAAATATTTCTCTCAAGATCTAGGCCATTCACCAGAAACAGGGATAGAGTGGGAGGCTGGAGACTCAGTACTTCTTAAGTGAGCATCCTTCCTGAGCCTTCCCTGGGATCGATGAAAAGACTCCTTTGGGGTACGCTAGCACGCCAGCCCAAGTTTTATGCACTCTTATATACCATTCATCCAAACATGGCATCTCCTCAGAAATTGACCAGACCTATTTACAAGGCACTCTTCCTTTAAAATACTGTTTATTCTTACTCCCAAATCTTTCTCTTCAGAAAGAGGTCTATGAGCAGTGAAATAATTTGTAAAGTATTGGTAACTTAGGGAAATTAGCTCTTTAAATCCACTTTCACACTTAGTTCAGAAACTAGTCTCTTAGGCCAGGCCTAGAACCAAAACACAGACAGTTGACACTTTGAATCTGAGTCCTACCTTCCAGAGTACAAGCTGTAAATTTCATGTATCATCTGTTTAAGACAGGAACCTTTACAAAGAATTATTTACTTCCAAAAGTGTAATCACAAATACACAAATTTACTCCCCCAACTTGCCGGAGAGTAAATTTCCTGCTCTCCTATACCACCTTAGTCTCTGGGGAAGGGAAGTAGATTAGGTTAATAGATTAGCTCATTTCCTATATAGCACACTCTCAGTTTCAAGTCTAAACCTCTCTCAGACTCAAATCCCGAGGGATTCCATGCCAGCCTGACTGGCACCACCTCATTTGCAATCCTGGATCTAAGGTCACCATGACTCAAACTCCCAATCCCATGCTTGGAAGTTTTGAGTGCTCACTTCCAGCACTTGAAATTACAGACAAACAACATAAAAAAGAAACAAATACATACCCCCCAAGCCCATTTTTCATAAGTAGGATAAAAGAAAAGTAAATAAGGAAATGGTTTTCTTTCCTTTCTCACTGGTTCAGTTCATGGCATCGAAAATGAGCACAACATTTAGGAATTGCTGAAGGAAGCATGGCCAAAATGTGGTGAAATAAAGAGTGAAGGCTTGTTTCTCTTGTTTTAAGTATAAAGATAACTAGTAAAAGGAGGCTTCCTACACCTACATGGAAGGGAGCATAATGGGCTCCATGCTAAGAACACTAGACATGCTCAAAACATGACCAGAGAAGCCCAGTTTATATCTGTAAACATGAATAAATATTTTATTTGTTATTACTCTGGTGACTGATAAAAAGGATCAAATTACACTAGGTTTTAACACCAACCCCTAGGGAACATCATTGGTTTGTGTTACTAGATTGTTAACGAATTTTTCGTAAGTTCTTTGGGGTTGGTCATCTATCTAGGTATGTATACAGAATACTTAAGAATCGCAACTAGGTTCTGATTAGTGTAAATAATGAATCCCCAAGATGATTGAAATATTTGAATCCATAATTTCCATTAGAATGGAACCACTCATATTTTGCATGATTGTAACTTTGAATCCTGTGAAATCAAGCATACCTGACCACTTGAAAGGATTCATCATGCTCACTCATCAGGACCTGGTTATGTATTGACTGATCAGCTCAGAGTTTCCTAGTTGTTGTTTTTCCTATGATATAATCATCTAAGTATTTGACTACCTTGATAGGTCAAAGAGATATGATTTTATTAGCATGAGAACTTCTGTCTCTTATGTAGTCCACAACTTACAACTTAATGGATAGGACATAAATGGCTGTCTAAGGTTTAGAGGGGTTAAATAACTTAGAGAAGAAGGTTAGTATAGAGAGCAGCACACTGGACTTGGAGATAGAATGACAGATGTTCATTGACTAAGTGTAAATAGCAATTGTTTCATGTTTTGGCCAGAAACTTTGAGGATCTTCCCCCTCCCAGATTGATATCTTTGTGAAGGTAAATTGAACCATCTTTTTTTCAGCTCTTACCCTGCACTTAGTCATTGAATGGGTGTTGCCTCAGACAAACTGTATCCCAGGAAAGACCTTAATTTTAAAAGGCCAAGGTCACCTACTGCATACTAGGCCATAGCCAGTCATCTTGACCTTTGTCTTATCACTGGACTTTGATGACTCTGGAGGAGACAGTGAAACTGATGACTTTGCACAGCTCTGCCTTACTTATGTGCAATTCATGCATAAGTCAAGACAACCTTTGTCATGTCATTGGTCTTCTTTAAGAATGAATGACAAATAACAACAAATGTTTATTAGTTGTGAGATCCTGGACAAGTCATTTAACCCTAGGATTCTTAGCTTCCTCATATGTAAAAAATAGGGGTTAAGTTAGATCTGTAAGGAGCTGTCCAGGTCTAAATTAACTGCACGACCCTGGACAAGTCACTTAACCTCTTTGTGTTTTGACTTCCTTGTGGCTAAAGTGGAGACAAAAATAGTCCCTACCTCACAGAGCTGTTATGAGAATCAATTGATTTAACATATGTAAAATACTTTACAAGCTTCAAAGCACTATATAAAACTAGCTGTCATTATTATTATTTTTTTAAATCTATAATCTATTATTTATGGTCCTAGGGTTAGTAAAGGTTTGAAGCCAAGTTTTTCTAAATCCAAACATTATATTCACTATGCCACATTGACTCTAAATTTATGTATTAAACAGGAAGAAATCTACATTCACACATGAAAAAGTTCACAAATGTCATGGGAGATACATTTCATAAAATCCAACTAAAAGAAAATTTTACTATTGACAATAAGGTTTTCTAAGTGCCTCAAAATCCGGGTGTTCATCAGGTCCTAATTGATCTGAAATCCATGGTATTTGAATAAGGAAGCCTGGCTCCTAAATTTAATTAAGAAAATGTCTTACTATCATAGGCAGAAATCCTTAGGCATTGAATTTCTTGGGTTTCGAAAGATCTGTGATTTCATCAGTATCAATTTTCCTTCCACTGAGATAAATCATAGACCCCTCCATGCCTTGTGGATTCTTCATGAATTGATTGGGCAAAGAAAAGCTCCATCAAATCAATATCCAGTTTTCTGGTAACAATCAGGTTTCTCTGAACGAGGCTGGTTCTCAGATGACAGACACAAAGTCTTTTGCTGGGATAGAACTCAAAGTCGTTCCAGCTTGGAGAGATTTGCTAGAACAAACTGCTCCAACATTCTTTGTGAAGAAAGTCCCAAGTGGGGTCACCAGGAGTCGAACACAACTATAATATGACTTAACAACAACAAAATTATGATGAATCAGGGGAATACTTTAGTGTAGGAGGCACTGAATTATTCCAACAAAAACTTAAAAGAATCACAGGACCTCAGAGTTGGAAAGGACCCCACAAGGCCCATCAAACCTGAGCAAGAATCCCTTTTACATCAGTTATTCACACTGTCTCCCAGCCACCACGTGAAGACCTTTAGAGAAGGAGAAATTTATTACCTCTGAAGGTAATCCACTGCACTTTTGGACAGCCCTAACTAATACTCTATTCTTCCCCCCTCCCCATATCAAGTCAAAATGCTCCTCCTTATAACTTCTATACATTGGTCCTAATTATGCCCAACTGGGTCAAGCAGAATGAGATACCCTGCAACTATTGGAAAATTTGGGGCAATGGTAGTGCATGCCATTCTTCCATTAGAACCAAATTAAAGTTCTCCTGTTTCTTTCATAAAGGATATTAGGACATAAAATACTGTAGCCACCCAAATTCTTATGAGTGATTAAATTTCATCTATGAGGAACAATTATATTTTCCTTTAATTTCATATGTTTTCTCTCTGAATTTTTTCATTTCTCATTTTCCATCCAAAAGGAGGTGAGCAGGTTGGAAAAATATTATTTGTATATTTAAAGGAATTATGTCCAAAAGAAATGGAGATTATCCACATATTAATAGGAATATGTCATTTGAAGAGATGTCCAACATACAAGAAAAAAAGGCAAGACATTTCTACAAAACTCAAATTAGATTATTTGAATTCAAACTAGATTATTTCATTTTGCTTGAAATTCATGGTGACACAAAAGATATAATTCTATGTGAAAACACCCAGTCTCATTACAAGTATATTGTCATGAAAGTTCTCTTTGGGAGGAGAGAGGGCATAAGATAGGGAACAAAACCCAAAGGAAATGAGAATCATAGAATATCATTCCAGGAATGTACCTGATAACTCCTTTTTGTGGATCAGGAATCTGAGACTAAGAAGTGAAATAACTTGCTCTAGGTCATACAAATCTACTATGCGGCAGAACCCAGGTCTCCTAGAGATAAGGAATTTTGAAACAATTGGCTTGGCTGACTTATAAATTTATTGATCCCCTCCACTTAATTATCCCTAAAATGGGGTAGAGAATGGGTAATCAAATGGAGAAAAAAATGTTGAAGGAAGAAAGGGTGCTTCCTTCAAAAATACTCCAAGAGCCTGTCCTGATTGGAACAATGACTTCCTGTCACATCTGTGTCAAATGTGGCTGTTCAGTTGTTTCAATTATGTCCTACTATTTGTGACCCCATTTTAGGATTTCCTTTGGCAAAGTTAGTGGAGTGATTTACCATTTCCTTCTCCAGCTCATTTTAAAGATGAGGAAACTGAGGTAAATAGTTTTAAGTGACTTTCCTAGGAAAGGAAAATAGTTTTAAGTAATAGTTTTGAGTAAATAGTTTTAGTAAATAGTTTTAAGTGACTTTCCTAGGGTCACACAATTAGTAAGTGTCTGCGGCTAGATTTGAATTCATGAAGATGAGTCTTTCTGGTTGCAAGCCCAGCACTCTATCCACTGTGCCACCTATCTATTCCTATGTTGTACAAGTTGAAAACAAACTCATCAAGTGTTGATCTTATAATTCCTACAGAGGACTCCATTCTCAAAATCATGCATGGAGACCACACTACTGTATTTCAATTTATTTGAAAAATATGTGAAGTTTTAAAAATTCATTTTGTCTACATGTTTTCATTCAAGACATTGAATTAAAACAATGGAATGCATTATTGTGAATCATTTTAAATCAGAGAAACTACATAAGTTTTAAATTTAAAAAATTTTTAATTATCAAGTTATTTAGTGGTTATAGTTGTCCCCAAAGAAATAGCTTAAATGACTGCACTGAATTGTGGAAACATTGATAGAGTTCTTGTGAAATTTACAAAAATCTCAAGTGGCTCCCAACGTTGTTAGACACCACTATCACCAATGGTAAACAAAATTTACCAACAAAAACACTTGTCATTTCAAAGAGAAATGTGAATGGCCCATAAAGCAAATATCATTCCCTTTTGAGGATAGAGGGAATGTTGCACTGCATTCTTGTAGAGAAGAATATCTCTTTGTTATAATGTTTTACTAAACTCAAATAGAAATGGGGCTCACTAACACATATATAAGGATCCCTCCAAGCTGCATATTGACAGTTTTAAAATATAATGCTATCTATGTTTTATTATATTTTTATATATTTTCTTGAACATTTCCCAATTACATTTGAATATGGTTCAGTCAATATCTGGAAGGGTTCTACCTACAGGTCTCATGTTTAACTATTCTGCTTCTGTTCTTGCAAAGATGATTTTTTGAACCCAAGTGTAACACTTTATATTTATCCCTTTTAAATTTCATCTTATTTAATTCAGTCAAAACTTCTGGTCAGCCAATATCTCTTTGCATCCTGACTGTCATCCAGAATGTTAGTCAAATGAATTAATATATATGTAAATCACTTTGCAAGCCTTAAAGTGTTATATAAATGCTACCTATTATTATTGTTGTTGCAGTTATTCCTTCTAGTTTGGCATCATCTGAAAATATGATTACTCTAACATCCATGTCATTATCAAAATCATTAATAAAATTGTTAAGTAACACGAGGAATCCCTGTGCATTCAATTAGCAACTTCTTTAACTGCTGATATGCATTTGTCAGTTTGTTAATTCAGAGTAACACATTTGGACTTGAAAGAGTATTTGATATAAAACATGCATAGAGGCTAGTAAGTTCTAGGCAATGTCACTAAAGTGTTCTGGCCTTGGATCTCCTGTCCTTGAATGGTTATTGTGGTATGGGAAGGTACCATGATGTTGGTATTCTTTTGGGTCATCCCTTGTATTGAAACAAATCCCAGTCATACACAGTGTATATCACTCAAAGGATGATCATGCTATGATATGAGATATAGTCCACTACTGCTTATCTGAATTCTATCTGCTAAACTTGTTCCCATGTCCCAGTCCAGGATAAGGGTGTTGATGGCAGCAGTGATGTTTAACCATATAACACTTGTTAGAGCTCAGGAAATTCTTCTTAAATGGCTGACAAGTCAGTTCCATTCACTCTATATGTCTATAGCAAGAAAAGAAATTGCAAAGTACTTTCCAAAATACATTTATGCAGTGTCATCTTCTCCTCTTCTCAAATCTCCAATTCTGGTTACTGTACACAATCCCCTTATGCTCCTTGTGCTTTGAGATGGAAAAACTTTTTACTGTTAATGTATGTGTAAAGCATGTTCTATTATTAAGCTGCAGTGATAGATTTCTAGAAAGTCATTCCTCTGAAAAAGAAGTAATAAAAAAGAAGCTGAGAAACTGGCTAAAAATTGTAACTTGAGATTGTTCACTCACTGAGCTCAGGACCTGCCAGTCACCTCTTTTCTACCAATGAGTCTGTCTAACAGGAGATTAAAGAATCAAAATCAAAGAAAGAAAAGTCTGTTGTTGTCTCGTGGAGTTGACATGAGGCAGACAGGATATGAGGCAGACAGGTTCTAAGAAAGAGTGTCCATCAGTTGGTCATTCAATCAGAGAGCAAGTATTTCTTAAGCATTTACTATGTGCCAGGGGACTATTGGAGATACAAGGAAAGGCAAAAATAGAACCTGATCTCAATGAAGTCACATTCAAATGGGGAAGACTGCCTGTTAATAATCAGATATATACCAAACAATTGCAGGAAGGGGTCTTTAAATACCAAACAGAGGAGTTTATATTTGATTCTAGGGTAATGGTGGTCACTGGAATTTGAGTACGGAGATGATATGGTAAGACCTTTGCTTTCAAAAAATTGTTTTATTGACCGAGTAGAGAGGATGAATTGGCTTAAGGAAAAACTCCAGGCAGGGAGGATAATTTTTAATAGTCTAAGTGAGAGATGTTGAAGGTCTGAACTGGAGTAATCACTGTGTGGGTCGAAAGAGGAGGATGAATATGTGTGTATAGATGTGTGTGTATGTGTGTGTGTATATATATGTATATATACACATATATGTATATATGTATGTATATGTGTGTGTGCACATACATGTTTGCATGCACGTATATGAAAGGTTGTGAAGATTTGTCAACTGATTAGATATGTGGAGAGAGTGAGAGTGAGAGTGAGGAGTTGAGAAGGACAGAAAAGTTTCAAACCTGCCTAATTGCCTAATTGGGAGGATGGCAGTGTTATCAACAATAAAAGTTTAAAAAATGACGGATCCGGGGTATGGGGGCAGGGAGAGATGATAATTCTGCTTTGGACATGTTCAGTTTGAGATACTTACAGGACATCTAGTTTGAGATGTCCAAAAGTTAACTGGAGACAGGTGAATGTAAAACCAGAGAGACTGGGAATGATCTATACGGAGGTAATAAATGAGATCACTATGCAAAATAGTATAGAGGGAAAAGAGAAGAGGATATGGAGCAAAGTAGTGAGGGATAATCATAATTACTGAATGTGACATGAGTGAAGAACCTGCAAAGGAGAATGAGAAGAAGTAGACAGACAAATAAGAGAACCAAGAGAGGGCAGGGTTACAAGATTCCAGAGAAAAGAAAGCATTTGAGAGTGGAGAATGATCAACAGTCTCAAAATCTGAAGGAAGTTCAATAAAGATGATTGTAATGGGAATGGGAATTTGAAGGTTTTCCCTGCCCCTTAATAAGCCTAAGGGAATTTAAAGATCTTCCCTTCTTCAAAAATCTTCCCTGCTAAGGAACTGCTAAGGGAATATCATGATATGCATTTGCATCTCTGACCATGATAGCAGTTTTCGTTATCTCCTCCTTTAACATTCTCCTACAGTCTCTAAGTGAATACCAGGGCCTCTCTCCACTAGGCCACATAGAATCAGTGGGATACATTTTATTGCATCCTTCAGCAGCTAAAGCTAACAGATTGATTATATTGTTACCTCCTTGAATATGGTAATCTCTAAAAGATTGCTGTACAAAAGGATTCTGATTAATACCTATAAATTTCAAGCAATCCACACTATCTACCCATACTTTTCCATCTCCTTTATCACTGATTCTCAACATTCAGTTGAAGTGGGGAAGGTTGAAGTGGTTGAAGGTTGAAGGTTGAAATGATGACATAAGGATGTGGGAATGTATTAAGCATTGAGGAATGAGTCTAGGCCGAGAGGTTGTTGAGGAAGGCATGGGATTACATGGTTCAAGGTTCTTCTTCAAGGTCAGGCAGTTATGTGAAGCCAGCCTCACAACAGGAAGAAGCAGGAGCAGATATGGAAACCTGGTTAGCCCATGTTGAGCTTGCACTAGAAAAGACTTTGGAGACCAGGAGGTGGGTGAGATCTTTTTGAGGAAGGGTAGGCAAAGACTATAGAAAGCCTAG
>CM053599.1:145502319-145528965 GCA_028646575.1 Pseudocheirus occidentalis
CTATCTTTCTTCCTTCCTTTCTTTCTTCCTTCCTTCCTTCCTTCCTTCCTTTCTTTCTTTCTTTCTGTCTGTCTGTCTTTCTGTCTTTCTTTCTGTCTTTCTTTCTTTCTTCCTCCATCCCTCCCTTCCTTCCATCCCTCTCTTCCTTGACTCACTTCTTAAAGAGACCAGTTCACTAAATGGGTTTCACTCACTTCACTCTAAGTGAGTACCTGAAAAGGGCTTAGCTTAAAAGGGCCAGGGTCTCCCATTGCATCTCCAGTCATCTTGATGAATATCTGGTCACTGGACCCAGATGGCTCTGAAGGAGAAAGAGAGGCTGCTGACCTTGCACAGCCTCCCTCACTCAAATCAGAGTCAACTGCAAGCCATGTCATCATTTCCCTGATGCCATGGTCCTCTTCCAAAACACAGGACAAACACAACAACAAGCACCATGACCCTGGGTGAGTCTCTTAACCTCTCTGTAACTCACTTTCTTCATCTATAAAATGAAGAGGTTGAAGTAATCTTCTATAAGATCCTTCCTCCATGTCTGTCAGTGATCCTATCATTTTTTCTTCTCCTACACTGGGATGAGCTGGTGATAAGCAGCCTTGTTTAATTTTAAAAACTGAACCCAGTTCCCCTGAAGGAAAGCAGGGAAGGGAGGAGCAAGAGAGGGAGCAGTGCTACTTAGCTAAATCTTGAGGCCAACTGGAAGGTGCTGATTCTATAATGCAAGGAAGCTGGTGGGGATAGGAGACAGTATCATCAAAAACTGGCAAGTCACACACTCACTTATTGTCTGTTTTATGAGGTGTAGGGATGCTTGGACTACACACAAAAAGAAGTTTCAGGACAATAAGGAGGTACCTTTTTGTGATACAGTGGATAAAGTGCCAGACATGGAATCAGGAAGACCTGAGTTCAAATGTGGCTTCAGATGCTTATTAGCTGTGTGACCCTGGGCAAGTCATATCACCTCTGCTAGTTTCAGTTTCCTCATTTGTAAAGTGGGGATAATGATAGCTCCGATCTCCCAGGCTTGTTAAAGGAGAAAATGAAATAATGTTTGTAATGTGCTTTGCAAACAGAAAAAACAAATTTCAAATTAGTCATAACTTTTTTTTGGAGAGGCAAGGCAATTGGGGTTAAGTGACTTGCCCAAGGTCACAAAGCTAATAGGTATGTTAAGCATCTGAGGCTGAATTTGAACTCAAGTCCTCCTGACTACAGGGCCAGCATTCTATTCACTGCACTGCCTAGTTGCTTCAAAATAATACCCCAAATAGTGATATTGTGAAAGAAGAAACAGATAAAAAAAAGGGGGGGAAATGTGAAAATAGTATGCTTCAATCTGCATTCAGGTTCCAGCGATTCTTTCTTTGGAGGTGGATAACATTTTTCATCATGAATCCTTTGGAATTGTTTTGGATCATTGTATGGCTGAGAATAGCTTTCTTTCACAGTTGTTCATTGTACAATATTGTTGATACTTTGTACAAGGTTCTCCTGGTTCTGCTTACTTCACGTTGCATCAGTTCATACAAGTCCAGGTTTTTCTGAAATCATTCTGCTCATCATTTCTTATTGCACAATAGCATTCCATTATATTCATATACCACAACTTTTTCAGCTGTTCCCCAGCTGATAGGAATTCCCTCAATTTCTAATTCTTTGTCATTTGCAAACTTTAAAGTGCTTATATGAATGCTAGCTACTATATTTATTAATATATTTTTTTAAAACTTTCAGAGACTTGTCATCAAATGGGCCAGGTTAGAGAGCTCATCCTAATGGAAAGAGAAGGAGCAACATGTGCTTGGGGTAAGCAATATTGTCAGATAAAGGGGTACAGGGAACAGAGCAAGAGGTGAATGACTGAAAGTCATGGGTGATGTATATCATTTGCCAGAGGAAAGCAAGACTTCTGAAATATGTCCTGGTAGTTATCAGAGCCAAGAGCACAGAAGTGTTGGTGGAAATAAAAACCCTGAGGATCAGAAAGCTGAGGATGCAAGGAACCGGGCTGGTATAAAAACAGCAATCCCTTGAGAACAGAGAAACACTGAACAACTATGGAGCGTTTTCGCCCAGACGACTACCACCTCCTAGGAAAATTGCATCTTAATGGTAGAGAAGGACAGCAGATAGAAGTTACCATGGAGAATGGCAGGAGATGAAAGTTGCTGGAATGACAAGACAGACAAAGGAGCCAGAAGGGTGCACCAATTCAGGAGAAGCCCAAACGCCTTCTACTGGAACCTGTCCTATAGCAGTGTTTGAAGTCACAAAGACTGAAGTTTTCTTTAAGGTGGTTCACTGATGGTGGAGAGAGTCTAATTATGTTTCATATGTTCAAAAGTGAGTCTTATTTCTAGTACATTGTAAATAATAGAAACTTCATTTTAAAAAAGTCTTGTGAGCCTGTGAACTTGAAAGAGAAACTGGTGACTTCCTTTGGAAGAATATTAGATACCAAAGTTTCCCAATTATCTAAGGAACAGTAAACCAGAGAAGTGAGACACTGAAAAAGTGTATCTGGGTCTTCCTTGCTAAGAGGGTACAAGAGTTATATATTTATCTGTGTATACTTTTTAATGGTCTTACTATAAGTCAGTCAATGAACATTTATTATGCATTCACCATATGTCTGACACAGTGGACACACAAAGGACAATAATGGTTTGTTCCCTCAAGGAGCTTACTCTCAAAAAGGATGGTAGCCAGTTTGATCTTGAGCAAGCTAATTAAACTCTCGATACTTCCAGGTATCTCTCAAAGATTATAAATTCCCTGCAAATTGCTGATTCAAATCCGCAGAGGGAATTTCTTACTCAGAGTTCCCTACCTGACTGAGCCTAAAACAAAAGACTGGGAGCTACTCAAGGATGAGGAGCAAGTGTTTCTTATCTTAATCACCTTCAACATTTTTGCACTTCATTGCACATAATAGATGCATAAATATTTGTTGAATGAATTAATGAATATTATATTTGTTAAAGTCACTCTCATTATTTACAATCATATATTACATTTTTGTGTTATCAGAACTTAATTCATGGAACTTTGAATTGACCTAACTGTTCTAGATAATGGTTTGGAATTATTTATGAATTAATATTTTTTGACCCAGTGATTCTATTACTAGGGGTAAACCCCACAAAGGTCAAAGATAGAAACAAAATTTTAACATTATGTCCAACTATTCATTCTAGAATCTTAAAATTTTTAATTGTTGTTCTAAATTTGACAAACATCAATAAAGGTGAATATTTTCAAATATGAAAAAGAAAAGGAGAAAAATAGGACTGCATTCCATGTGCATTTCTATTATTCAAAGCTTGATTTTTAAAGTATATATAATAAATTCAACATGTTAGTTTCAAATTTATCGTGCCTCTTTTTATCTCACTCTAAACTTAATTGTGTTCTCTTTTATGCATTTAGCAGCACTTTTTTGTGATATCAGAGAATCAGAAACCTAGTGGGTGTCCATTGACTGGAGTTTGAACAAACTGATTTGTGAAGCAAAAGATGAACAGGAAGAAATGAATACAAGGTATTCAGAGAAATGTGGGAAGATTTGTATGAATTAATGGCAGGGTGAAATTAGCAGAACTGGAAAAATAATGTACAGGACTACAAAAATGTTATGGAAAGATCTCCAACAAGAAATTGAACTACAAGTAAGAGGGAAAAACATATATTATCCTGGAGAAGATGATACAATATACCTTCTTTCCTTCAGCAGAGATGGAGGTAGGGAGATTAAACTCAGAAGGCTACATATATTGTCAGGGGAGGAATGGGGACAGTATATTAAGAAATTACTGTGATAGAAAAATAAAAATCATCAATAAAACCAACTTTTTTCTTCTTAAAAAGCCCATATGGAAAGAGCACTCAACCAAAAATTAGAAAGCCATCCCCTCCACCCACAGTGGGTACCATAGCCCTTGCCCAGTTTTGGAAGTTCCAAAAGCTACTGAAAACTCTCCTATCTTATTCGGTCCACAATGTCTCTCTTCTTATCATTTAAGAGATATTGAGCTCCAGTTTCAGTTCTGGCACCAACAGACTTTATGACAAATCACTTTCAACTCTCTGGCTTTAGCTGCCTCAACTGTAAAAGGCGAGGGTTGGCAGGAAAGAGTTCTAAGAACCTTTCCTGATTATGTGCTCAGCAACTTGATACCACAAATGCTATGACTCTGTTAATGGCTGGAAAGAGGAGTTCAAACAGATATATCAAGTTGAGAGACAGTTATATCTCTCCCCTCTTCGTTGCAGCCTTAGTATTCTGAACAATTGGTCAGGCTACTTTAAAGCAGTTGTATTAGGCTTCTGGCCCAAGAAGGAGAAAAGACAGGACATTCCTTTCCCTTACCTTTTCAAGGGAGTACTGAGGAGAGTAGAGACTATTGTATTTGATGACTCCCATTGTATCAGGCTGTGGGGGAGAAAAAAAAAATCAGATCTGTGATTTCCCTGGTATAAAGAATGCTTGATGAGGAAACTCCTTTTTTTTTTCTCTAGGTTAATAATATCTTAGATCTAGGGTTGGAAGGGATCTTAGAGGTCATCTGATTCAATCTTCTCATTTCACAGACTAGGATAGTAAGACCCAGAGAATTTAAGTGACATACCCAAGGTTATACAGGTATTAAGTGAAAGAGGTAAAATTTTAATGCTGGTTTTCAATTCCAGAAGTTGTATTCTTTCCACCCTACCATGCTGCCCTTTTTTGTAGCAGTTTTTTATTCATTCTATTAACTATTGTAATATTCATATTTTAAGTTCCAAATTCTTTCCATCACTTCAGTCCCTTCCCCACCCATTGAGAAGGTAAAAAATATGATACCCATTATATAGTCATGAAAAACATATTTTTGTATTAGCCATGTGACAAAAAAATAAAAAGCAAGGACAATAAAGTGAAAAAAAATCTGTACTCAGATTTCATCCGGTTCTCACTGACGGTAGATTGCATTTTTCGTTGTGAGTCTTTTAGAATTGTGGATAGTATTACTTAGAGTAATTAAGTATTTTTTTAAAAAATGTATTAATCAATTCATTTTTAGTTGTCAGCATTCACTTCCATAAGATTTTTAGTTCTGCATTTTCTCCCCTTCACTCCTTCCATTCCCGCCTCCCCAAGATGGCATGCAATCTGATACAGGCTATACGTATACATTCGTATTAAACATTTCCACATTAGTCATGTTGTAAAGAGGAATTAGAACCAATGGGTGAAATCACAAGAAAGAATAAACAACAACAAAAGAGAGCAAACAGCATGATTTGATCTGCATTCAGACTCTGTAATTCTTTCTCTGGATGTGGATAGCATTTTCCATCATGAGTCTTTTGGAGTTGCCTTAGATCCTTGCATTGCTAGGAAGAGCTGAGTGAATCAAAGTTAGTCATTGCACAACGTTGCTGTTACTGTGTATAATGTTCTAGTTCTGTTCACTTCACTCAGTATCACTTCATGTAAGTCTTCCCATGTTTTTCGAAGTCCTCCTGCTCATTATTTCTTATGGAACACTGATATTCCATTACATTCACATGCCACAACTTATTCAGTCATTCCCTAGTGGATGGGCATCCCCTCAGCTTCCAATTCTTGGCCACCACAAAAGAGCTGCTAGAAATATTTTTTGAATATATGGGTCCTTTTCTCTTTTTTATGATTTCTTTGGGATACAAACCTAGAAGTGGTATTTCTAGGTCAAAGGATATGTGCAATTTTATAGACCTTTGGGCACGTTTCCAAATTGCTCTCCAGAATGGTTGGATCAGTTCACAATTCCATCAATAATGCATTAGTCTTCCAATTTTCCTACATCTTCTCAAATATTTATCATTTTTCTGTTTTGTCATGTTAGCAATCTGATAGGTATCATGTGGCACCTTGGAGTTGTTTTGACTTGCATTGCTCTAATCAATAGTGATCTAGAGCATTTTTTCATATGACTATAGCTTTAATTTCTTCCTCTGAAAACTGTCTCTTCATATCCTTTGACTATTTATCAAATGGGGAATTTATATTCTCATAAATTCCACTGTTATCTATATATTTTAGAAATGAAGGCTTTATCAGAGACTGTGGTTGCAAAAATTGTTTCCCATGTTTCTGCTTCCCTTCTAATTTCAGTTGCATTGTCTTTGTTTCTGCAAAAACTTTTCAATTTAATGTAATCAAAATTATCTATTTTGCATTTCATAATGGTCTCTATCTCTTGTTCTGTCATAAATTCTTCTGTTCTCCATAAATTTGACAAGTAAACTCTCCCTTGCTCTCCTAGTTTGTTCATATTATCAGCCTTTATATCTATATCAGACACCCATTTTGACTTTCTCTTGGTGTACAGTGTAAGATGTTGGTGTATGCCTAGTTGCTGCCATACTATCTTCTAGTTTTTCCAGCAGTTTTTTTTTTAATGTTGAGTTCTTATCCCAGAAGCTGGAGTGTTTGGGTTAAACAAACAGTAGATTACTATAGTCATTGATTACTGTGTCTTGTGTATCTAACCTATTCCACTGATCCACCACTCTGTTTCTTAGTCAATATGAAGGAGTTTTGCTGATTGCTACTTTATAATACAATTGAAGATCTGCTATGACTGGTTTGTGGTGTTTCTCTGAAGTGGAGTCTGCCAGTTTCCCTGGCTATGCTAAGGTACATGGGGTGGGGGTGAGGGTATGGTGTCCTAGTGCTGGTGCTTGCCTGCTCTACCACTCTGGGGCTCAGGATCTCCCACTGGTTTGCTTAGGTGGGGCTTGGCGCTGACTTGCCAGGAGGTTGTAATGGCAAGCAAAGACGTACTTAGCACCTTGTTTCAACTATTTAATTATTTAGCACCTTGTTTCAGTTCAAGTTTCTTTTGAGTCTTGCCCATTATTATATCAAGTCTTTGTTAAGAAACAGAGCTTGTGAAACCTACAGTGGGAGGGACTTGCTGATGCAACAGGAGGAGGCAGAACAGGGAGAAGCTAATGACCATATATAAGAAGAAGTCCACACTGGAAAAGAGCAGGATTGAGAAGGGGAACTTTGTGGTGGCCGGGCACTCTGTTTGTCTGTTCTGTTTGTGTTGATTTTTGTTTGTAATACTTTGTACAGAAGCCCTGGGACTTTACTGGAAGCACTGAAAGAGGATTTTCTTGTTGTCTATTTACAGAAGTCCTGGAGAAGAGTTTTGGAGGTCTTGGAACTATTCTGATGATTTGTGTTGAGTTCTCAGACCTTGTATGTGGGTCTGTGTTGATTTCACAGGCAGATAGCAAATTGATGATAGTGCCAGCAATGTGTATGAGTGTTATTGTGGCTCTTTTAAGCTTTGTCTTCCCAGAAACAGAAACTGCTAAGAACTTGAGGTGGACTGGACATTGTGAGCTTCAATAAGGAACTGGACCAGGAGCTGGATGAGGAACTGAGAGCTGCCTACCTGTGAATACAGGTGATGATTGGGTAGATTCTGGCAGAAGCTGGTCCCATGGAAGAGGAACCATGGTATTTGAGAGCCAGACTCAAGTCAAGACGAAAAGACTTCTCCATGGATACTTAATTCTGACTGAGAAGATAATGATTTACTGTGGTATCAGGGTGGGAGAACTTTGGATTCTGTACCTCTTAAGGATGATTGAATTAAGTAAGGATGATTGGAAACTAATCTCCAATCAAGAACGAAAAAGACTTTTTGTTTGAGAGATTAAGACAATGTGACCTAGGGGTGGAGAACTTTGACTTTTGTACTTTGTATCTCTTAAGGAGGCTTGCTCCTTAGGGATGATTGAGTTAAGGACTTAGTGAATGATATTTTTTGTTTAAAACTATGTGGCTACTTTGGTGAAAACTATGCAGCCACTTTAGTGATAAGTTGTTATGTTATAACATTGTGAATGCTGTACTTTGGTTTCTGTGAATGTTTTGCTTTAGTTTATTGCTGAATAAAGAGAGTTCACTATACTATGTGATCAAAACCTTAGAGCTATTTACAGCAGCCATCCTTTGAAGAACAGTTTGTGCTTGGCTTTACAGAGGTCTCCCATTCTATTATGTTTCCCTTCCGTCAGAGTGAGAGGGACCTTTCCCATTACTCCCCCAAGTCTTCTGAGCTAAAAGACTGCTGTACTCCATCTTTCTGTCTTTCTGCTGGCTCTGCTGTTCCAGAGTTTTTCCTAGGGCAATATTTCCTGGGTTTTTAGAGGTCAATAAGGAGTGAGAATTACTAACTGCTTATTTCACCATCTGGGCTCCTGAGAGTGAAATTTGTAACTAAGTCTTTTACAACTCATCATTTCTACAACGTTGCTATTACTATGTATAGTTCTCCTGGTTCTACTCCCTTCACTTTGCATCAGTTCATAAAAGATTTCCCAGGTTCCTCTGGACCTATTCTCTTCATCAATTTTTATAGCACAATCATATACTACAACTTACTCAGGCATTTCCCAAATGATGGACATCCCCTCAATTTTCAGTTCATGGTCACCACAAAATTAGATGTTTTTATACATGTAGATCTTTTCCTTTTTTCTTTTATCTCTTTGAGATTCATATAGACCTAGTAGTGATATTCATGTTGCCTTTCTTAATGAAGACTGGTACCCAGTCTTAGAGACAGAGTTGCATAAAAGGTTAAGTATAAAAGGTAAGAATCACATAGCCAGTATGTGTTAGAGGCAAAGTTTGAATCCCAATCTTCCTAACTCTGAAGCCAGCTCTCTAGCTATCCCATTCTGGCTATCCCAAAATGTAGCAATTTTTTAGATATTTCCCCTTCTCCCTACCTTTCTTGTTTGTATAAATGGGGAAAATGGTAATAATAGGTGACATTTATATATGCTTGGGATCATAGGATCAGAACTTGAAGGGAGTTTAGAAGTCATTTAGTCCATTTTATTAATGAAGAAATTGAGGCTCAGTGAAGTCATATGAGTTGTCCAAAGTCACACAAATGGCAATGTTGAGATATGAACCCAGGCCCTCAGGATCCAGATCCAATACCATTTCCTTCTGAGACTAAGAAATATGGAACAAAACTTACGAATAGGAAATTGACAGTAGATAAGTAAAAATTCAATAAGAGGGCTAATACTCTTTAAGATTTTGAGCTACAAGGCCAAGAAAAACTATCCTGTGCCTCTGAAAGAACTGTTGGTGGATGGGATAGCTGAGCAACTGTCAGCAATCTTTGAATCATAGTAGAGCATGACTGGAGATAGGCAAATATTCAGATTTTCAGAAAAGGGAAGCAGATGGGAGTCTGCAAACTAGAAGTTAGTGAGCTTGACTTGAATTCCTGGAAAAATTCTTGAATATATTATTGAGAGGACAATTTGTACACACTTTACAAATCACTGAGAACTGATATGACCTAATCAAAAACAAGTCATTCCAGACTCACATCTTTCCTTTTTTGACAGGATTAGATCAAGAGAATGCCATTTTAACAAGTTTCTCACATTATCCTTATGGAGAAGAAGAAGATATTCAAGCTGGTTAACAATGGAGACAGAACCAGGTAACTGACAAGACCAAAATAGTCATCAGTAATAGAGTAATATCTACTTGGGGGAGGTCTCTAGTGGAATTCTCCAGGGATCTGTCCTTGGTCCTTTTATAACAATAAGGAGAGCTAGCATTTATGTAGTGCTTTAAGATTTACAAATCACTTTACATATAATAACTCACTTGATCCTCAAAAAATTCCTGAGAAGCAGGTGCTATTATTGTCCATATCTTGCAAATGAGGAAACTGAAGCAGACAAGAACTAAGTGACTTACCCAGTCTAGTGTCCAAGGTTGGATTTGAATTCAGGTCTTTCTGACTCCAGATAATAATACTTTGTGCAAAAAAAAGGGAGGTATTTTAGTGGACTCAATATAAGTCAATAGTATGAAGTGGTGACCCAAAGAATTACATCAACATAGTCAAAGGTGTCATTAAAAGAGGACAGCATCTAGAGTGAGGGAAGTGATAGTAACAGTTTTCTTGCCCAATCAGACTAGGTTCAGAACTTTCTGTTTTGGATCCAACATTGGCTCAGAAATTGACAGACCAGAGCACAACAAAGAGGAGGGTGAGCAGATGATGAAGGGACTAGAGCCAATGTTATGTGGTGAGAGACTATAGGGATGTATAACCTCGAGAAGAGAAGACTTAAGGTTATAGAGGAAATAGATTTAGCACGGGAAAAGATGCCTATCTCTTCATTTTACAGAGGAAGAAACTGAAGCATGGTAACATTAAGTGATGGGCCTAGTTTTACAAAACTTACAAGTACAGTAAGTGCCTGAGATTATATTTGAATTTAGGTCTTCCTGACTTCAAGACCAAGACTTTGTCTCCTATTATACCTACAGGAAGAATAATACCTATCTCCACATCACTGAAGAGTATGTGTTATGTTGAAGAGAGATTAGTCTTGTTTTGCTTTGCCCAGGGGTTGAGCTGGAAGTGATAGGTTGACATTGTGAGGGATAATTTGCAATGAAGTTTCCTCATTGTGAAAAATCAAATCTAGAGTGGCTTCAGTATCCTCTAGGCCTAAGCTTAGAAGTCACCTGACCTTACAGGAATCTGGGACTTAGAGCAATGGAGACCCTCCCCAGTGCTACCTCAGCAGAAGATAATGCCAAATAAGGATAAAACTGCTTTCCTGGTCTTGCATTAGACACCCACATGTTTCCATGTCCTTTGCCTCCAAGATAGATTTGGTTGTGGGCTGGCCTCCCTACCAATGAGAGTGAAGGCCAGTTGAGAGGTTGGATTTCTGCATTAGAAGGTTATATAACCATGGGTTTGCTTCTCCCTGTTGCTCTCTCCCTGGCAGATGCCATTTGAGCAACAAGGGCAGAGTCCTTCCTCATGAGAAAGAATAAAGATTTTTTCTGATCTCAGATTCAGACTCTGAACTCTTTTATCTCACACAAAATTATTTCAGAAACAGATTTAGGCGGCAGGTAGGTGCTACAGTGGATAGATCACTGGCTCTGGAGTCAGAAGGAGCTGAGTTCAAATCTAACCTCAAACACTTACTAGCTATGTAACCCTGGGCAAGTCACAACCCTAATTGCCTCCCCCAAAATCCTAAAACAACAAGAACAACAAAAAGAAACAGATTTAAATTCATTACAAAAAGGAAATTTCCAAAGAATTAAAGTTATTCAAAAGAGTAGTAGACTGATTCCAGATGAGGGGAATAACTTCATTATAGGAGGGCTTCTCTTGTGTGGGTTGGAATAAATGACCTCTACAGCCCTTTCTAATTCTGAGGTTCTGTGATGAATCTTGAGCATTAATTTGCAGTCTTTCAAGTGCAGCTGGTTTTGCAAGTATCCCAACACTGCTCAGTCAAGACAGATTCACTGGCCCAATGTAAATAAAAAATGTAAGCATCCTCATGTTTTAAGGGGAAGGATACCTTTTCCCCCAACTTAACAATTTTGCTGCCATAAAGGATTAACCAATTTGTGTGTGACTGTGTGTGTGTGTTTGTGTGTGTGTGTCTGTGTGTCTGTCTGTGTGGCTACATTCTGCCTATTAGGAGGCAAGAGTTTATTTTCAAAGCAGGGAAGGTCTCTAAATTTCCCTAGGTTTATTAAGGAACAGGAAAGATCTTCAAATTCCCATTACCATTACAGTGTGTTTGTGTGTTTGTGTGTTTCTCATTACACATTTATTTATTATACATTTTCAAATTTTAGATTTGCCATAGAATTGGAGGCAAAGGAACTAACCACCCAAATCCCAGTAGTCTTCCTTCCCAAAAAAGTAGAATGGGGGGATAAGGAGACCTAGTGGCAAGGAAAAGGATTGTAATCTCTCCAACACCACCCTTCCCAGTTGTACCATTTCAAGAGACTTCTTTACCCTACTCTTTCTACCACCAACTCCTCTCAGCAGTTACACCATTAACTAGTTTCTATATACTAGACTAGAGCATCCAGCCATGACAAATGAAACTTTCTCCCTGTTCCTGTATCTGCTGCTCTTACTATGTCTCTCTGTTCCTTTGTACTTTTAGGTTTCACAGTAGTAAAATGAGAATAATGCCTACCCTCGTTCAAGGCTAACAACACGATAGCACTGGGATTATTTTGGAAGTTAGTAGAGTTAGGAAAGTTAGTGCTACATTCAGAAGATCATAGGAGGTGTTGTTAACACAGTGTATTTGTTGTTAATCAAAATGTTTATCAAGGGGGCAGGGGAGAAGAAAGGGGTCTGAAAAGGAAGCGATACAGGGAAGGAGAAAGGAAACAACAGGTCAGCCTCATTTTCAGGAAAAGCGCTTAGTTAAGATTCAGTTCATTGTCTCCCTTATTTTTAGCTACTGTCAAACTGATTGTTCTGATGAGCAGAGCTGATCACATTGTTTCCTGGTTCAAAATTTCTCAGTGGCTCTCCAACGTCTCCTGGAGAAAATACATTCTTCTTTGCCTGTCATTCAAGGCCTTTCAAAACTCGGCATTAGCTTATTTCATACTGCTCATCTTTGTGTATTACTTTGTATATGGCCAACATGGATTACTAACTTTTTCCCATTCTCCTCCTGCCCTATTCTTCCTTTGCATTTGCACAAGATATCTTCCAGAACTACTTTCCAGCATAGGTCAATTGACAACCTTCTCATCCTTCAGGTGTCACATCTTCCAGGAAGACTTCCTTGATCCTCCAAAATAGAAGTGGTCCTACTTTCTTCAGGTTTTCCTCCTGACCTCTTGTATTCAGCTGTCACATTCTAAATTCAATTTATTTTGATGGATCTCATCAGTACAACAGTTAGTAAATCAAACACATTTATTAAGTGCCTTCTATGTACTAGGTACTATACTAAAAGCTGGGTATACAAAGAAAGGCAAGACAGTCTCTGCCCTCAAGAAGCTCATAGTCTAATGGCATGAGTACATCCTCAACATATGTGGATTGAGACTTTTTCACAGGTGAGATATTTTTTAAAGCTTTTAGTATAGTACTGGCAAGTAGTAGGTACTTAATAAATGCTTGGTCTCTTCCGCTCCCTCCAATCTATAATATTCTTATTTATCTTTCCTTAAATCTTACATAGAGGATCAACCAGAAATACTCTAGACCAGTGGTTCTCAACCTTCCTAATGCCATGACCCTTTAATACTTGGATGTGGGTATATCTGCATGTGGGCAGACCCACCTGGAGACGGATAGAGGAGCAGTGTCTCAGTTCCTAAGACCATCAGAAATATGTGTTTTCCAATGGTCTTAGGCAACCCCTATGACCTCTGTGAAAGGGTCATTCAACCCCCAAAGGGGTTGCAACCCACAAGTTGAGAACCGATGCTCTAGACCTTCATCTGAAGCTTTTAGTATTCCTTAGATACCAATGTAGCATTTGATTCTAGCTGCAGGGAGAATTCACCTCCTTTTCTAGTCATCCATGCCCTTGCTGATGTCTCTACACTGCTTTTCATCCCCAGTTCATTGTTCCTAATATGGTACAAACTCATCAAATCCAACACATCTCTCTCCCTCTCTCATCCTTTGAGTAACCTGACATTTTGATTTTTCTGAGATCATGTATTTCATGATTCATACACATATAGTATAATTGGGAGAATATTGATGTTAAAAAGATGGGCTTTTGTTCAACTTGGAATCATTGAAAGCACTATATCATTTTTCATCTAAAACAAGCTATTTTCTTTTTCCTTTTTAACCCTGGGCCCAGTTTATTGTCCGTCTGCATTACGTATTTAAGATTATATTTGTTTATCTGCTCAATACAAATTTAAATATTTAACATGAGTAATTAACATGTTTATATATATGTACTATATAGAAAATTATTTATGTACACATGTAAATTTATATATAATATATCTCATATACAGATACAGATATGAATATAGACAGATTAACTCTGTGGGCTGCCAATCCAATTACTTGTCATAACATGATGGAGACAGTTTGTACATGCTTTAGAAAGGAAGATGGCTAATACATTTTTATTAAAAATAAGTCGTGTCATCCTAACTCATTTTCCTTTTGTGACATGGTCACTAGACTGGCTTATCAGAAAGGAATCCCTGATCTTAATCTACTTACTTATTATCCCTTTTTATCAACCTAATTACAAGCCTCCTTGATCTAAGCTAGGCCAATGTTCAGATGACAGACATATTTCCCAGCACTTGACCCCTACAGAAGCCTTTTCAGCTTGGCAGAACTAATTGGAACTTGTGGGGGGTTTTGTTCCTCTGTTGAAAATGTAGGGTCACTTCTTCCCCACAATGGGGATCTGGAAGAGGACTTCAATCTTGTACATAATAGTCAATTAGTAAAGATGGAATTGAATTGTTAGATTTGATAACAGTTTAGTGTGTCTCAGAATCATGGCCCTTGGAGACAGCCACTTTAGAATCTGTTGCTGATTCAGTCTAAACAAGCCTTGTCTTTATCAGTAAAGAGGTATTATTGGGACTGCTTTGTCATCTATTACTCATTTTGTTGGATTCACAAGTTGTTTGGTAGCAAGGAAAATACCATCTAATGATGATGATACTCTTATCAACCTTAGCACATCAGCCCATGCTTTCATCCATGCAGGTGCTGCTGCTTCTGACACGGAGCACAATCCTTCAATAATCTGGTAAAAGATCTTCAAAAGTTGTTTTGTTTAAAACAAACAAACCATCTTTTGGAAATCAACTGTCTGGTAACTGAACCTTTGTGAATTTATCAAGGTCAATCCTTAGACAATAGATACAAAATCCATTGCTGGGTCCACAGTCCAGATTAGTGGGACCTACCAAAGCTTCCGTTCCTCAAGCACAGACTTCAAGAACTAATGGCTGTTTTCTTGTCACGACAATACATCAAAGGTGGATTTTGCTATTTCAGTACAAAACCAGGAATAGTGACTGCAATTGTAATGAAATTTGAAGATCCCTTTGTATTGCTAAGCTAAGAGGTACTTAGCTCCTATTTTCAATTAAGCCTCTGTTAAAGAAACAGAAGGTATAAACCCCTGTTGCTAATGTAACAGGAAGGGGCTAAACAGGAAATCCCTGTTGCTGATGTGACAGGAAGGGTCTGAATATAGAAGAGCTAATAGGTATATAAGGAGAAGCCCTAGCTGGAATTTCAGATCTTCTTGGAGCCAGGTTCTGGAGGTTAAGGAGGAGAGGCCCACACTGGAGAGAATGATTTTTATTTTGAGAAGCTGAATGAAGTGATTTTGATTCAGGGAACCAGATGAAACTTCTGCTGAGTCTAAGGACAAGCTGGAGCTGCTGAAAAGCAGCTGAGGAGCTTCTGAGTCCGAGGGCCATCTGGAGGCTGCTGAGGAGCTGCAGAAGAATGAGGAAGCATGACTGTAGTGTCGGTATTTTATCTGTTTGTGGCTTTGTAAAGCCTTGACTTCCCAAGAACAGAGACTGTGAAGGATTTAAGGTGGACTGGACACTGTGAGCTTCAGTGTGGAACAGGAGCTGGGAGCTGTCTGCCTTTGAACCTAGGTGACAGTTTGGTGAATCCAGGTAGGAGCTGGGACCATAGAAGGAGATCCAGGGAATCTGAGAGCCTACTTCAGGTCAACATGAAGAGATCTCTCTGTGGATACTGAGAAGAGGCTGATTGAAGTTATAACTTACTTATGACCTTGAAATTGTAACTTATTTGTGACTGAGGGGTAGATGGCCTATTTATTTTACACTAGCCCTTAAGAGAGTGCTGAGTAGTGACTGATATTGTAACTTAGCGTGCCCCATGAGTGGAGAACTTTGACTTTTGCATTTTGTGACCCTGACTGAATGACTGAGTTGCTGAGTAATTGATTGACTAAATGATTATATTTTGTTCAAAACTATGTGACCACTGTGGTGAAAACTATGTGTCCATTTTAGTGATAAGTTGTTATGAATGCTGTATTTTGATTTTCTGTGATAAGCTTTGCTCTGATTTGTTATTGAAAATACAGAGTGTTCACTATACTGTGTAATCAGAACCTTAAAAAGCTGTTCACAGTAGTATTCTTCTGGCAAGCTGCTCATGCTTGGCTTTACAATGACATATATGAATTGTGTTGTGGCTTGATAGGGAAATACAAAAAAATCTTGGAATACATAGTACGGCCCATCCAGGAGGTTAATTTTAACTAATGAAAGAATGGAAAATCACTTATTCAGTGTTTACTATGCACAAAGCATTGGGGCAGCTAGTGGATAGAGCCCCTTGGAGTCACGAAGACCTGAGTTCAAATCTGGCCTCTAAACTTATTAACTATGTGGCCCTGGCCAAGTCACTTTACTTCTGTATGTCTCAGTTTCCTCATGTATAAAATGGAGATAATAATAGATAATAAAATGATAATTTTGAAGATCAAATGAGATAATCATTGTAAATTTCTTAGCTCAGTACCTGGCCCATAGTAGGTATTAAATAAAAGTTGGTGAGGAGGAGGAAAAGGATGAGGAGAAGGAGGAAGAAGAGGAGAGGACAAAGAGGAGGAGGAGGAGGAAGAAAAGGAAGAAAAGGAAGAGGAAATAGGTAGAGAAAAGGTTGTGAAAGGCTTTAAAAGTTAAACAGAGGAATTTATATTTGATTCCAGAGGCAATAGCAAGCTGCTGGTATTATTTGGGTAAAGAAGCAACCATCACATCTGTGCTTAAGAAAAATCACTTGAGATCAGTATGGAGGATAGACTAAAGAGGAGAGAGACTTGAGGCAGAGAAGTTAATTATGAGATTGTTGTCATAATCTAGATGACGCATAATAAGGGCCTGATCTCAGGTGGCACCTGTATGGGTAGAGAGAAGATGTATACAAAGGTGTTGTGGAGAGAGACGCAGAAGATTTGTCCACTGATTGTACACATGGGATGAAGGGAAGTAAAGGGTCAAGATGCTTGCATATATATATATACTTGCATATCTTAGAGAATGGAAGAATGGTGGTGCCTTTGACAACAACTGTCAAGACAATCGCATTAACTAAGTATCAATTATGAGACAAACACTGTGCTAAGTGCTAGGGATACCGAGAAAAGCAAAAACACTTCCTGATTTCAGGGAGCTCAGTCTAGTAAGAGAGACAACATATAAGCAAATATATGTAAACAAGATATAAACAGGATAAAATTAGAGACAGACATAGAGGGCAACCAGTAGCACTAAGGTGGATCAGGAAAGTTTTCTTGTACAAAGTAGAATTTTAGTTGGGACTGTTTAAAAGATGGATAGATTTGGGGAGAAAGATGTGGATTCAGTTTTAGATATTCTGAGTTTGAGATCTCTATAAGATATTCCTTTGAAATATCCAATAGACATTTCCACATAAAGAAATTATGTTTGCAGAGTGCAGATTGAAGCATTTTCTTTCTTTTTTTTCTTGTTTTGTTCTATTTTGTTGGGTAATGGCTAATGACTGAATGAGTAAATTTGTTTTTCATGACTTCATAGTTGCAATTGGTTTGTATTTCTTGCCTTCTCAATGGGTGGGAGAGGACTGGCAAAAGGAAGTGAATCTAGAACTGAAAATAAAATAAAATAGAATAAATTTTTAAAAAAGAAATGTGCAGTAGGCAACTGATGATCTGGGATTGAAGCTCAAGGGATAAACTAGGCCTAGATATCTGAGAGTCATCAGCATAGAGATGAGAATTAAACCCATAGGAGCTAAGTACAGAAAGAGTATATAGAATGAATAAGTAAGAATCTAGGTAATAGCATTATTTATTGCTTTTCTTAACATGAACAAGCCTTGTATAAATCCAGCTTCATCATTGTATATAATTTGTTTTATGTTAATGAAGTCTTTTTGTTGATATTTTATCTAAAATTTTTATATTATTATAGATTAGGAATATAATTTTCTTTTTCTGTTTTGACTCTCCCTGGTTTGGTTATCAAGACCATGTCTGTATTATAGAAGAAATTTTGTAGAACCTCTTCTTTTCCTATTTTTTCAAACAGTTTATGTGATATTGAAATGATTTGCTCTTTAAATGTTTAACAGAATTATCTTACAAACCCATCTGGTCCTGAGTTCTTTGGGAGTTAATTAATATCTTGTCCAATTTCTTTTTTTCTGAGATTAGGCTATTCAAGTAAGTCCCTAGTTCTTATTTTATTAATCTGAGCATTTCATATTTTTGTAAATATTCATTCATTTCATTGAAATTGTTATTGTTGCTAATAATTTCTTTTACTTCTTCATAAGTTGTGAATTTACCTTTTCTACTTTTGATACTGGTAATTAAAAAAATAAACTCAGCTAATGGTTTGTCTATTTTATTTGCATAGATTTCTTTAGAATTTTGGTTGAGAAAGGGAAGTAAGATATAGGATGGTAGCTTCAGAGGATGACAGGGTCCAACAAAAATTTCTCAGTGGATAAGGGGAGACATGGACTTATTTGAAGTCAGTGGAGAAAGAATGAGTAGATAGGGAAAGGTTGGAGATTAGGAAGAGAAACAAGGAGACAGAGAGGGGGTAGAGGGAGAGGGAGAGAGGGAGAGGGAGAGAGGGAGAGGAAGAGAAGGAGAGGGAGAGAGAGAGAGGAAGGGAGAGAGAGAGAGGGAGAGAGAGTGAGAATGATTACACTTGTGATCTCCTGGATCAGATAGGAAGTGGTGGGATCAAGGACTCATATCAAGGACTTCAAGGGTTTGGCCTTGGAGAGAAAGGTCATACACATGTCAAAATGTATGACAATATAAAGTGAATGAAAAGACCAATAAACTGAAGCCAACTGCTATGTAATTATAATAACCAATCTTTGTCCCAGGCAATAGAAAGTCCCTTTCTCACAACAGTGGTAGAAACTAAGGCACAAAATGTGCGTGTACAACCAGCAAATTGGTTTTGGCCTAATTTTTTTTTTTAATTAAATTACAAGAGAAGGCTCACTAAGTGGTGGAGGTTGAAATTAGGTAGGCATGGGGAAAGAAAGACACAGGGTGGGAGACAACATACCATGAAACAACTGTGATATAAAAGAAAAAAAATATCAATTTATCTTTCAGGTGCATTTAATTATAACTTTTGTGTTTCTGAAAAGGAATATAATAATAGTAATTTAAAATTATAACATGTCAATGGGAATATAACTAAGGTGCATTGTGAGCATCAGAACAAATGTAAACTTCCTTCTCTCACTCTACCTGTTCTTAGTACCAAGACTCCCCTGCAGGTACACTCAATATTCTCATTTCCCAATCATCTGCAAATGCTTTCCAGGACACACCTGGGTCCCACACCCTGCTATGAATTCCCTATTCAGGCAACAGATATGAATGTGTCTCCCACATGCAAATATCCTTTGCCTTGGTCCATATCAGGTGTAACAGTCTCACATCACTCCTCAATTCACCTTGATTTCATTTGCATACCTTCTTTGGGACCTTTGGCAACTTTCTCCTCGAACCATATTCCCTGAATTGGAGAGTGACATTCTTGGATATGAAGCAGAGTAAAAGGAAGTCTGCAACTATAGTACAGTAGATGGAGAGCCAGACTTGGGAATCAAGAAGATCTGGGTTCAAATCTCCCAAATATTTATTAGCTGCATGAACTTGGCCAAGTCACCTTATATCGCTCCACCTCAGTTTCCTCTTCTGTAAAATGGGAATAATAATAGCACCAACCTCAAATGGTTGTGAGGATCATGTGAGATAACATATATATAATTTTATTTTATATATCTATAAAATATTATTAAATATATGTGTGTATATGCATGTAGATGTGCATATGTATATGCATATGCACGCATGTGTGTGCACGTGTATTGTACATTATGTGCATGTGTATACATATTTGTATATGTGCATGTATGTGCATTGTGTGTGCGTGTGTGTGAACGTGCGTGTGTGTATTTGCATATGCATGTGCAGGTGCGTATGTACATGCGTGTGCGTGTGTATATGCATATCGCTTTGCAAAACTTAAGGCACTATATAAATGTTAGTCACTGAGACTACAGTCTGTAGTGTCTCCTGGAGATATTATCATCTCATCTTTTTTAATATGTTCAGATAGAAAATATCCTTGGAAGAGTTGCTATCCTGTTCTTATTCTTTCCTCCTGAACATTTTACAGGCTATTGTACAAGTAGATGAAATAACTGTTTTTTGGTTCAACACAAGGATTAAGCCAGGAGCTCATTTCCTGCAGGGTCCCTGGAAGCGTCTTTGGTGCCACTCCAGGAGCAGACGGGACGACAGGATGGTGCAGACCTCAGTTTATTCCCATGTGATTCTGATCTCTTCAGTGAGGGCTTTCTCTTTCGTTCCTTGTAGCATGGAGATAATAAGTGTTTGGTGTTTGGCAGTAAATACTAGAAACATTAGGGCAGCAAGGTGACACAGTGGAGAGCGTTGTGTCTGAAGTCAGGAAAACCTGAGTTCAAATCCAGCCTCAGATACTAGTTGTGTGACCCTGGGCAAATTATTTAACTCCATTTGCCTCAGTTTTCTCATCTGTAAAATGAGCTGGAAAAGGAAATGGCAAACCACTCTGGCATCTTTGCCAAGAAAACCCCAAATCGGGCTATGAAGAGTCAGATATGGCTGAAACGACTGAACAACAATTATTCTCACATCTCTGTGGTTCAATGTTATATCTGATTGATTGTAGGTGAGTGTTTACTCTGATAATGGTCCAGTTCCACTAGAGGTTATGGTTTGAGTTCTCCAGAATATTTTGTAGCCTATATTTATAGTACAGGGAATTGTCATAACTAACATTTACATAACACTCACCATGTGCTAAGCATTGTGCTAAGTGTGTTATAAATACCATCTCGTTCGATCGTTACAACATTGGAAGGTAGGTGCTATTATTACCCCCATTTTACAGATAAGGAACCTGAGGCAAACAGAGGTAACCTGACTTGCCCAGGATCACCTAGCTAGTGAATGTCTGAAGCCTCATTTGAACTCAGGTCTTTCTGAATCCAGGTCCGGTGCCCTATCCACTTTGCCACCTAGATACTCACTGGGGACTCTATGAAAGACAGGGAGCTTCTGACATAGAATTCCAACCATCAGGACATGCATTAATAGCTGGCAGTAATGTGTCCACATTGTCTACTATTTCTTTGCATTTATCACAAAGCCTCTGGCTCATTAAGAATAACCCTGTAATTTCTGGTGATGGTCTGGTCTCAAATTGTTATTTTCATTTAACAAAAGCATTCCTTTCAATGCCACTGTAAGGGAAATCATATGATATTCTCTCCATTTTACAAGTGAGGAAACTGAGTCCTGGAGAGTTTAAATTACTTGCTTATGTATACACAAGAAGGTCGGAGGTAAGATTTGAATCCAGGGCTTCCAACTCTAGTGATCCTTTCATTATACCAAAGTTGCAATTTCCATAACAAAGGACAAAGGGAAATCTAAGAGGATCACTTCTGGGAATAAATAAAGAAAAAGCAAATGCTTGGCCCCATAAGCTCCAGATAAAGAACCCTAGATGTTAATGAAAGAGAAGCCTATGAAAGATAAGGCCCCCTTCTTTTTATAAGTGTAAGACAGTTCAACACTGCACATGGGAGGGCTTGCTAGCACAGGCCCACTCTTGATCTGTTCAGACAGGAAGGGGTTGCTAATCTTACTTTATTCTAGTCTAGTTTCTCAAAAGAGGATTGCTAACAATGGGAAGACAGACTCCTATAGCTTTCACTAATCACCCTTCAGGGCGGCAACTACCCTTACATCTCAATGGGGTCAATAAAGACAGGCACAACTTGTGCATCCCCTAAATCCCCTCAAGTCTCAATGGGGGCCAGCAGAAGCAAACACAGATTCCCCCCAAGTCTTTATGGGGACCAGTCAAAGCACATACAGCGTTCCAGTTTGTGCCTTTAACTCTCAGTTTCCCCATTCACTGTCCACTGTCCACTGCTCACATGCTTTATAGGGCAACAGACAAAGAAGGCATGTTGCCAGAAGCAACCCAACAAGTTTACATCACCTCATCCCTGTATTTCACTGTGCACCGCAGAGGATGTTCATATTATTTATCATTATATAGTCCTGCACAAGCGTGTAGATGTTTTGAATCATAATTGTGGAAACTCATATCTAATACCTAGGAACAAGAGATTATTATGATCCTGGGAAACTGAACTTTAAGAAATAATAACAAAAACCCACTTTGCATACACTAAAATACACCTTACTTCCACTAAAATTGACCTTACTTACAACAAGACTACAAATGCTTAAGAGTTTTAACCTCCTCATTTAAATTTTTTTTTTCCTGTAAGACTTGTGGCAAAAACCTTCGGAAAACATTAAAAACAAAAGTAGTGGAAGTTCTATGGTCATGGATCCATGAGCCAAGAGGGAAAGAGGTGGGCAAAAAAGTTGGTGACAAAGCAAGCAAATGTGCTTCTATGTAACTGTCTCTGCAAACTGCCCCATGGGGCATTATAGATACTACACAATCCTTCATTCTTGGAAATGTCCTCAACCAGAAATCAAGAGCTGTGTTTGACTTTCCTTTCCTGGTTCACCTTCTTTGCCCTGCTCTTGTTCCCTTTCTCAATTCCAGGTAAGGAATGGGGAAAGGAGAGATTCCTTATGCTCATGCTTTGGATTTTTAGAAAGTCACCCAATGGCTAAGGGTCTCGTGTTGTACTGTTGGTTTGCCGATAGATGAATAGACTATTTTCCATGACAAAGTGGAAATGAGTAATAGCCTCCAAAATAAGGATGCACGAAGGCAGGCCACTCAGATGCAGTTTTTGGCACATACACCTCACACACTTCAATCCAATAAACCACGGAATTCAGCACATATGCCTGCTGTGTAATGAAGTTCTCGTCTCTCAGAGGGGAAGTTGGGAGCATATGCTCTCATGGCTCAAGTCCACAGATGGGGCAGGATTCTTTGTGCAGCTGTCTTTGTGTGTGTGTGTGTGTGTGTGTGTGTGTGTGTGTGTTATCTTGGGGATTTGACTTCTGTTTCCTGCTGCTTGAGTCAGTTTCTTGTTTGGGTCACTGGTGCTTAATCCTTTTGTAGAATCTAGGCCTGAAGAAACAGGATTCCTAATTCTGTGACAATAGGATAACAGAGAGAAGGGACCAAGAGGCCAAGTAGTCCACCCACATCAGTTTGCAGATGAAAAATCTGAAGAGTATAGAGGTTAAGGGACCTACCCAAAGTCACACAGGTGGTACCTATTGAAAGTAGAATTCTAGGGGAAGCTAGGTGGCACAGCAAATAGAGTGTCGACCCTGAAGTCAGGAGGACCTGAATTCAAATTCAGCCTCAGATACTTGACACACTTACTAGCTGTGTGACCTTGGGCAAGTTACTCAATCCCAATTGCCCTGCCTTCCTCCCTCCACAAAACAAAAAAGTAGAATTCTTCAATGTCTTGGAGTACAAGGTGGGGGAGGGACCCCTGAGAGCATAATCAGAAGCAACAGCTTCCCATTCCCATAGATAGCAAAGTTAAAGAACTTGCATGATGCTGCCTGATTAAGACCTAGCTCATATCCACAATATGGCCCATTGCAATAGAGTGGATCATCTGTTCATAATTTGCAGTAGTGATTAGACAAGCCCTGGTGGGCTCAACTCACAGAATATCTCAAGTACCATTCTGGTGCTCAGACTTGTGCTTAAGGAGCTTTCACAAAGGTGAACTGTTTGTTAGTGCTTACAAGTTATCTTTCTTGGATGAATGGAGGGTGGTGTTAACAAGGCTAGGATGATGACTTGGATCCATGGCTGTGCCACTTGGTGGTCCCCTCAGAGCCTTCCCCTTCTGCTATGTCAGTTGCTCTGTAAATGTCTGCTGTAGGTCCCAAGGGGATCTCATGGAAAGAGTGGGAGTGATTCAGTGCTACGCCATCAGCACTAGTGAGAAAAGCAATGTCAGTCATCTATCTTCCTTATTCAACATACAGCGTATCAACTTCAGACTACAAAAAATGATTCATGTTTTCTCCTTTGTTTTTGGTTAAATCCTCAAGGTACTAATCTTAACTCTTACAGATGAAGGATGGAAAGTCCCTTTTTCTTTGTCAGTTACTGGCATCTTCTTACGATTTTGCTTAGCTTGTATATTTTGTTTTTATGAAAGCACATGCAAGATCAAGTTTACAAAATGTTCATTAAACCCGTTTTGCTTTTTTTGGCCAAAAGAAAGTGCAATAGATGTTAAGGAAATCAGAATTTTCTTTTAAAATAGGAGCTATGATGTATGAGGCAGCTAGGGGGATCAGTGGATAGAGCGTTCACCCTGAATTTGGGTGTTCAAATTTGGCCTCAAATTAGTTGTGTGACCTTGGGCAAGTCACTTAACCCTGTTTGAGTCAGTTTATTCACCTGTAAAATGAGCTAGAGAAGGAAATAGCAAACCACTCTAGTATCTCTGCTGAGAAGACCCCAAATGGGGTCATGAAGAGTCAGACACGGCTGAAACAGCTGAACAACATTCTTAGAATTGCTATAATACTGCTGCGTATGACCCTGGCTAAGTCACTTAACCAAATCTCTGTTCCTCAGTTTTCTCATCTGTAATATGAAGGGCTGAAATCAAAGGCCTTTCTAGCTCTAAATCAATGACCCTGTGAAAAAGAGGATTGGGTTAGACTTCTGGAGTTTCCTTCCCTTCCCCCCAGCTCTAAATTCATGGTTTTCTGCCCCAAACCAGGGTTGTTCCACTTTTTTCCAGGATGCTGATTATACCACATGTATTTGGTGCTCCAAGGAAGACAGCAAAGTCTGGTGGTTAGGATACGGGCCCACGAGTTCTGCCTTTCAGTTCCCCCTTTACCGTTGACTCACTGTGTACAGTTCAGCAAGTCAAAATTCAGCGAAGCTTCTCCAATGACTTGGTCTGGACTGGAAAGAGGCCAAGAACACTGACACTTATGAGGAATGGGACATCAGCAGAATTAATCATTTCCAACAACTGGAGAAATTAACTGAGCTACAAGAACAAAGTAAACAGATAGAGAGAGGCACAAAGGAAAAGATAATTTATAGACCAGCACCAAGAAGGATGAAATGGATGTGTGACGTTGGGCAAGTCAATTCCTCTGCGCCTCAGTTTCCTCATAGGTGAAATGGGGGAAGGGAGGGAAAGGAGTTGGACTAGCTCATCGGATCATAGATCTACAACTGGAAGAGACCTTTAAAATCATCTAATCCAATCCCCTTCCTCCCCCCCCCTCCATTTACAGATAGCAAATGGAAACTCACACAAATAATGTATCCGGTGCAGGATTTGAATCCAAGTCTTCAGGAAGTGGTAGAGCTAGTATTAGAACCCAAGTCCTCTGATTCCAAATCCAGCACTCTTTGTACTCTACACAATCAACCAACAAGCAATTATCAAATATTTACTATGTGCCAAACACTTTGACAAGAGCTGAAGACACAAAAGCAAACAAACAAAAACCTTCCCTACCTTCAGAGAACTTACATTCTAATGGCAGAGATGGCACATGTGTAAATAAGCACATTCAGGAGACCTAAGGTAGCATTAGACGAGAAGGTTCTAGCAAGTCAGGCACCTGGGAAAAGCTGCAGGAGGTACAGAGAAGTTCTGAGCTGTCTGTGAGGAATCCAGGGATTCTTAGAGAGAGAGATGAGGCGGGAGAGCTTCCCCCAGTAATGGGGACAATTAGTGAAAAGGAACAGAGGTGAGAGATGGGATATGATGAATGAGAAACAGTAAGTAGGCCCATGTGCCTGCTCCATAAAGTACGTGGAAAAGAATGAAGGGTAAGAAGATCAGAAAGGCTAGAAAGGGCCAAGCTTTGAGGACTTCATATTTGATCTTTGAGCTAAAAGGCTGCTGCTTGATTTTAATGAGATGAGGAGAAGGTAGGGTGATAAGGTCAGACCCATTCTTTAGAAAAATCACTTTGACAGCTGAGTGGAGTGTTGAGAGTCTTGAGAAAGGGAGATCAATGAGAAGTCTATTGCTTCTAATCCAGGCGAGAAGTGACAAGAATCCACACTAGGAAGGTGGTTATGGTCTTAGGGAAAAGGGTACAAAGAAGAGATATATTGTGGAGATAGAAACAACAAGATTTAACAACGGATTGCATATAGGAGGGGAAAAAAAGAGTTTGAGAATTACACCCAAGTTGTGAATCAGGAGATTGGGGAGGATGGTGTCACTATTAACAATAACAAGGTGAAATAGGGAACAGGGGCAGCTACATGTCACAGTGGATAGAGAACTGATCCTGGAGTCAGGAGGACCTGAGTTCAGATTCACCCTCAGACATGTATTAGCTGTATGACCCTGGGCAAGTCACTTAACCCCAATTGCCTTAAAAAAAAAAGAATGAAAATAGAGAAATTCAGAATTGGGAAATAATAGGGAAGTTCAGGGTAATTCTGTTTGGAAAATGTTGAGTATAAGATGTCTACAGGAAAGTCAGTTAAAGATGTCCAATAAGCAATTACTTTTGAGTTTGGAGTATATACAAAGGCTAGACATATAGATACACTATCTTTTGTCTGCCTATCCATCTATCTGTCTGTCCATCCTTCATCTATCTATCTCTCTCTCTCTATCTATCTATCTCTCTCTCTATCTCTATCTCTCTCTATCTCTCTCTCTATCTATCTCTCTATCTCTCTCTATCTCTCTATCTCTCTCTCTATCTCTCTCTATCTCTATCTCTCTATCTCTCTCTCTC
>CM053599.1:145529465-145578973 GCA_028646575.1 Pseudocheirus occidentalis
TTTTCCCATTGTTCACTCCATTGGCTACAACACCTATACAACCAGACTATTGTACAATGTGAAAGAGTTTGCAGATCCTATACATGATTGTATGCTACCATGGCGGGGGTAGGGAATGGGGAGGAAGGGGAGAAAAATCTGAAACTCAAGTGATTCTGGAACTGAATCTTGTAAACTAAAAGTAAACAAACAAGTCAATAAAAAAATTTTTTTAAAGGAAATATGTGTTTTCTGATGGTCTTAGGTGACCCTGTTCAATGCCCAAAGGGGTCGAGACCCATAGGTTGAGAACTGTGGCTCTACAAGGACAAGGACTGTCTTTTGCCTCTTTTTGTATCTCCAGTATATAGCCCAGTGCCTGGCACATTGTATAAATGCTTATTAACTAACTAATGGAGAGGGGGCCACTAAAATCTGTAGGGATCAGGAATAACCTCAAATGGCCCTTGAGCTGAGTCAGGTTAGGGCTTAAAGGGGAAGAAGTAGGGACAGAGTGTATCCCAGGCATGGGAAGCTGCTTGTGCAAGGCATGCAAACAGAAGCAGAATGTTGTGTGTGAGGACCAGTGCATGAAGGGGACTGAGTAGAGTAAGTTCTTCAAAGGTTGTCTGAAGTCAGCTAGTAAATGAATGCTTCTAATTGGGGTGATGAGGGAAATCTCTACAGAGAAGATGATATCTGAGCTAGGTCTTGAAGGATAAGAAGGATTTCACTAGGAAGACATGAGAGTTGACACGAGTAAAGGCATGGAATGAAGAAAGCCCAGAGTGTGAGCAAAACATTGGACAATGGACTGATTTGGCCAAAGTGGAGGATTATTATAGGAGAGTATTGTGAGATGTCTGAGAAGGTAGGTTTGCCTCATCTCTAAAACTGGAATAATAATTTTGCTCCTTTATCTCTCTAAGGCACTGGTTCTCAACCTTCCTAATGCTGCGACCCTTTAATACAGTTCCTCATGTTGTGGTGACCCCTAACCATAAAATTATTTTCGTTGCTACTTCCTAACTGTAATTTTGCTACGGTTATGAATCTATCTGATATGCAGGATGTATTTTCATTATTACAAATTGAACATAACCCACAGGTTAAGAACCGCTGATCTAAGGAGTTGGGAGGGATAATCAAGTAGTTTATTAAAAGGGTTGTGAGCTACCCAAACATATAGGAAGTATTCCTCACAGAATCTCAGTTCATTGGAAGGAGCTTTGAAGTTATTAGTCTAATCATTTTGTTGTTCAGTCATTTCGGTCATGTCTGACTCTTCAGGACCACATTTGAGGAATTTTTGGCAAAGATACTGGCATGGCTTGCCATTTCCTTCTCCAGCTTGTTTGAGACATGAGGAAACTGAAGCAAACAGGGTTAAATGACTTGCCCAGGCTCACACAACTAGTGTCTGAGGTCACCCTTGAATTCAGGAAGACGAGTCTTCCCCATTCCAAGCCCGCTGAGCCACAAAGCTGCCCCAGCCTAATCTCTTCATAATATGCCTGGCAAGCATGTATCTAGCTTCTCAAAAATAACATCGCCATATTCTTAAATTTAGGGTCATCTTCGAGGAAACCCCCAAGGTTGGTACTGGCCTAAGAAAGTACCATTCTCTGGTTAGAAGACTAGACTCTAAAAATCACAGGGCTTAAAGAAGTCCTTCATTTCAGAAGGAAGTTCTGGTTTTGGGCAGTTCTATTTGTTAGAAAGTTGTTTTTATTTTTCCCTCATATCAGTGTTGAAATCTACCTCTCCAGCATTTCCACCTATTCCTCCTAATTCTTCGGAGTCCGGTGGAATAAATCTATTTTCCTTTCCACATGACAGTCCTTCGGATACTTAAAGAGTTATCAAGGATCTCCTAAGCTCCAATATTACTCATTTAAATATCCTTAGTTTCTTCATCTGTAAATAATAAAGTACTATCTTCTCACGATCCTGTTTGCTCTCTGTGATATTAGCTCCAGTTGGTCAAAGTCTTTCCTGACACGTCGTTTCCAGATCGGAGCATAATTCTATAGATCCGACCAGGGCAGAAAGCAATGGGGCTTTGAGCTCCTTCTTTCTGATCATATCACTTCTTTTCACATAGCCCAAATCCCATTAGCTCTTATGGCAGCCGTATCTCATTTGACACACATAAAGCTTTCAGTCTTCTAGAACCCTCGCCGCCTTTTCCCCATGAATTATTGTCTAGTATACATCCTCTACCCTGCACTTCTTTTATCTATCACATTGCGTAATAGATCAAAACCATCCCTCCACTACTTAGGAGGCTGGGGCTCAGGAACATTACCCACGCACTCCCTTCTTACATTATGTTTGCATGCATAGGTGGGCTTCTTCCACATGCTTCTGAGGTCATTTTCTCAGTGCTCAGGCTACTGGGAAAATCAACTTTTAGGAACTTCATCTTAGGCCACATGAAAGCACATTTCTTCCTTCAACATACTGAAAGTCACCATCAACTGCTCCTAGAGGAGAGGGAGGGTGTAATGGTAATGGTGATTTGAAGATCTTCCCTGCCCCTTAGTAGGCCAAATGAAATCACATGGAGCCTGTGGTGGGAGGACTTTGCTGAACAGGTAGAGCAGAGCCTGGAACAGTTAGCACTGTGGGAGAGAAAGGATGCAGGCGAGGAGACAGCTAGGTTTGTGAGTGTTTGTGGGAAGGCCGAAGAATGGTGTGGCTCCCTGCTGTGTTATGGTATATTAACTTCTTTGTTGCTGTGATGGATTTGGTTTTCTGGTGTTGGGATTTGGCTTTCTGGTGTCTGAATAAATGTTTTATTTCTGTCTTCTAAATGGATGGTCTGTTATACTTTGCAATTCAGAACTATGTTGTCATATTCATAGTCGCTGTCAGTGCTGTGAATATCATGTTGGACCTGCAGAGAGGAGAAATGCTTTCCCCATGCCCACTTCCATTAAGCTCTATAACAGTGGTTCTCAACCTGTGGTTCACAACTCCTTTGGGGGTTGAATGACCTTTTCACAGGGGTTGCCTAAGACCATCAGAAAACACATATTTCCAATGGTCTTAGGAACCAAGACACCGCTCCTCTGTCCATCTCCAGGTAGGTCTGCCCACATGCAGATATGCCCACATACGAGTATTAAAGGGTCGCGGCATTAGGAAGGTTGAGAACCACTGCTCTAGAAGATAGGTACAAAGTATAAAAAGACAAAAATAGGATCAGATGTGATGATACTAGACTGTCTTTCTCTTTTATGGCCAGCAGAGAGGGGTGACTCCTTGGCCTGAGTCCCACCCACCCAAATATACTAGAAGTTCAGTCACTGAAAAACAGTCATGAGTTATTTGTGTCTTCAAAACAAGATAACCAATGAATATTCCTACATTCTTTAAGTAGATTCCTTTTTGACCTTTGACAAAGTCTTAAGTCATAGAAACTCATTAAATTGAGGATTTTCCTAATTAATACTCCCTAATTCATTTATCTCTATTAAATTATTGTTAAGAGTCAGCTTGGCGTGTGTCAATATGTGTCAGTTCTGAACTTGGAGTCAGGAAGCCTCAGGTTCTAGTCCTGACAATAACACATTAGTTGTGATAAGCTAGTTATTTAACCTGTCAATACTTCTAGGCAACCTCAAGAGTACAAGTTACAGACAAACTGCCAATCTTCATGGATGAAGGGAATTCTCACTGTAAGATTTTCTTTATGTTGATGAAATTAATGAAATCATAATGGGGAGAGAAAGAGAGAGAGAGACAGAGAGACAGAGAGACAGAGATAGAGACAGAGATAGATAAATATAGATAGAGACAGAGAAAGAATGAATAGGAGCAGGTTAAAAATTGTGAACTGAAAACAAGTACTCGGGAGGACAGTCATTTTCTGAAAGCATAAATAGCAACTCTATATGTGTGTACACATATATGCTTATATATGCTATAGTACATATTAGATATACATTATCACATATTATATATAGTTCATATAGCCTAGTATACCTATACATTATAGCATATATTATATATTACAAATGTGTCTATATGTATGTAATATATACTATAGCATAGTATACATAAAGTACTCAAATAAACCATGACTTATCCCTGAAATCATATTTTTGGTGCTGCAGAACAAGCAACACTCCTTCCCATCATTCCTCTGGTATTTTATTCACTCACAGTGATAGTTGGGGTTAAGTGAATTCCATGTGTCTTGTTTCCCCAAGCCATTGGTCCTGTGGGGAGGATAGGGAATGTGTGTGTGTGTGTGTATGTATAAAATGGAGAGTATATGTGTGTGTGTATGCATACACACATTTCTATATATACACATGTAGTTGCTATCTTTTGATTTCTTAGCATTCTTCTAATAACCTAGGTTCACAACCTCAGGGTCATCCATGACTCTTTATGTTCACTTATTGACCAGATCCACTGATTTGCCAAATCTTGTCAGTTCTTTCATCTCAGCATCATTGGCATCCATTCCATTCTCTCAAGTTTCAACACAACCACTAAGTACTTGTTTTGAGTGCACAATGTTTAACCTATTCCTATCCACTTAGTAATGCCTGCTTTCAGAGCAAGGTAACCAAAAATAGGGTTCAATGTTCTAGGAGTTCTTCTAGGGCCATAAATAAACATAAATAAAACTTGTCTTAATTGATTTCACTGTAAACACGAACAAAGACAGCATATCAGCCTACTGCACAGTCCACCTAGGAAAATGGCACGCAGAAAATGGGTATTTGGTTGGTATCTGTTTACTGACCTTTCAGGCTTAAATTTAGCACACCATGACAGAAAAGGCACTCTCTCTGCCTTCATTGCAGAGTAAGTCTGGCATACTAGGAGCGAAGCTAGTATGGGAGAGAAACAGAAAATGGTGAACAGATGCTAAAACACATCAACTGGTCTGATGGATTCTGGGATTCTTTCATGGCTTGTGTCAAGCTTGGTGTCAATATTTTACTGTACCATTAAAAACCATAGTTTAGTCCCCTCATTGCAATGTTTCAGCAAAGAACACCAGTTCAGGCAGTTTGGTTTCAGGCTGTTCTCTGCACAGAAGGTGTGTGTGTGTGTGTGTGTGTGTGTGTGTGTGTGTGTGTGTGTGTGTAGGATGTTTGCTGCCAATGGCAAAACTAGGTTATAGTAATAAAATGTACTGCCAGGATTTCTCCTCAGGCAGAGCCTTCCTTCTAGCTGCTGGCTGGTAAGCTTGCCTTCTCATTTATTTGCAATTACTCTATACAGGCAAGATCGTACAAGAAGCCTACAGTGATACTGTTCATGGAAAATCTTACTGAGTCTTCATTTTCAGTAATGGCCCTAGTGGAGATGGAGAAGAGAGCCAGAATTATGACATTCTCTCCTGCACAGTAAATCAAGATGAGGTTAATTAGATTTTCCAGGTGCTTAGATAGCGTGGTACTGGGAATTACAAAAATACATAGAGAAATATTTCCATCCATAGGGACCAAAATGCTGTTGCAAAAAGTTGGGTAGGGAATCTGCCTCATGGTCTTAGAAAAAGTTTTAATTCATTCAATTTTTTTAAACATAGAAAACATAATAAAACTCAAATACAAGAGAAATACCTGGCTCTTGAATTAGTAATGAGTTCTATATGATATTTTAGAATAACAAAGAATGAAAACTAGAAAATATATCAGCCCGAAGTCAAAAGGAACCAAATAAATCACCAGGTCATGGAAGAAAATATTCAACATCTTGAATATTATCCTTGAAGGGAAAAAATAGCTCTTCAGATTTATATTTGTATTTTCCCTACTCCCCACTTTCACCAAATCTAATCTATTACAGCAAAAATATCTGGTAACTACTGACATTGTAGCCAACTCCTAACTCTTCAGAAGTAAATTATGTGGGGATGAATTTATGGGCAGTATTCAGCAAATTTTACCCCTGTATAGATTCAATGTATGCCTAAAGGCACACATTTGGTTTCTATTTTGTAGCCAGAACTAGAGTTGCTTGCATCCATATTCTGATGCATCTAGGAGGGGAATCATCCTCCCTGCCCACCACACAGATCATGAACCCATGACTCAACCCCTATGTACTGATTTTTGCTTTGTCTGGCTTAGCTAAATGCTTTACTTAGCTTTTAGTTAATCTCAATAAACATGTATTAAGTACCTGGACATCCCATAGGCATCTCAAATGCAACATGTCCAAAAAAGAACTCAATGGTCTTTCCTCCCTGAACCTATCCATCTTCCTCACTTCCTTATATCTGTCAAAGGCGTTATCATTCTTCTAATAACCTAGGTTCACAGCCTCAGGATCATCCTTGACTCTTTATGTTCACTCATTAACCAGGTCCAATAATTTGCCAAATCTTCTCTGTTCTTTTGTCTCAACATCATTTGTATCCATTCCATTCTTTCTAGTTTCAATACAACCACTGTAGTCCAGACCTCCATCACCTTTCCTGGGACTTTGTAATCATCTCCTAGCTGGTCTCCCTGTAACCATTCTCTCCCTTCTCCAGTATATCTTCCACATAGCTGACAAATTAATATTCCTAAAGTTTAAGACTGAGCATGTCATTCCTTTGCCCAAAAAATTTCAACAGCTCTGCATTACTTTCAGGATAGTGTACAAATTCCAGTTTGCCACTTAAAGACCTTCACAATCTAGCTCCATACTACCTTTCTAGGAAGACAATATATTGTTCTCCCTCCTACACTCTGTTCCAGACAAACTGGACTATATTCTGTTTCCTGTCTCTTATCTCCATGCCTTTGTGCAAGCTGTCCCCCATCCCTGTAAATCTGTTACGTCTCACCCCCACTCTTGGAAACATTAGTTCCCTTCCCAGCTCAGTTCAATGAGTCTCTCCTTCAACAGGATTGTCTACATTCCCACAATTGTTAGTTCTATACTTTACACTCCCAATGACTGTGCATTTGTATTGTATTCATTGTATTTACTTATATGTAAAATATTATATCCTGCTATTAGAATGCTAGCTTCTTGAAGGTGAGGATTGTCTTACTTTTGTATTTTTATCTTCAATATCTAGCATAGTTCCTGGTATATGGTAGTTACTTAATAAATGTTTGGTGATTGGTTGACTGAATATGTGCTAATCACTTAAAATACAAAGATGAAGAAAGCATATTTTCTACTGTCTTGCTCTTAAAGAGTTTGTCATCAACCATTGTTACGCTCTGCGAACATAAGCCTTTGTATAAATAAGTAACTATGCAGTAACTTTGTAGTTGTAACTAAGAAGAAAAAGGAGCCTTATGGGTAGGGATCTGGGGTGATCTCAGATATATTCATTTAGCCTCAATGCTTAAACTTTCTTTTTAAAAGAGATTCACAAATAGTCTCATGATGGTTCTGCTTTCTAACAGATATTTGACAGAAACAATATGGTGTAGCGCGTAACAAGTCAGCCTGGAGAGAAAAAGACCTAGTTCAAGTCCCACTTCTGACACATATTGGCTGCATGAATCTGGGTTTTTCTTCTGGGTGTCAGGGCAGGTCTCTAAGGCTATAAACTCCAGAATAGTTGTAGATCTGCATTAGGAGAGGAAATTTCCTCACTGGCAGTTTCCTATGCCAATTAAATCACAAGTTTGATAAAAGCACACATGCACACACGCGCGCGCACACACACACACACACACACACACACACACACACACACCAAATCAGTATACTTTAAAGAATGTTGGATTTGGACTCAAAGGTGCTGGGTTCAAATCTTGGTTCTGTCACTATCTGTGTGACCTTGGGCAAGTCATATAAGTTCTCTCAGCCTCAGTTTCCTTATCTATAAAATGATGAAACTGGACTACATGACCTCTAAATTCTCTTTCGACTATAAATCCCTGATTCAAATAACACCTCGAAGGAGAAATCTTGGACATAGCGGGTCCTTAACAGTTGCTTGTTCATTAATTCAGGAAGGTTTGACATGATAGAATTGACAAGATTGCCAGGTTAGATACTCAGATGATAAGAAAACAGTCACACTAAAAGCTAAGAAAACAGAATGCATATTCTGCATTTTCTTTATTCTATAGGCGGGGAACTTAGAGGGTTGTTTTTTTTTTCTGGGCTAATCTCCTGTGTAATTGATCTACATGAGATAACGCTTCCATTTACACATATTAAAATCTAGCAAAGGTGAAGCTTGCAAATAAGGAAACTACAGGGAATTCTTATAAAATTATCATGAAAAATCCTGCCTAATGAGGGCCTACTTGAGCCAAGAGTCAGAATGTGAGTTGATAATCATCTGCCTAAGAGAATACACATGGCTACAGTCTCAGAATAGTAAGGCATCTCACTACATGTTCCAACATGAAGCTGCTACAAAGGTAAATCATTTTGACTTATTTAAAAACCCTCTGCTAACATGTTTCAGGGCTTTGGGGAGAAAATGATTCCCCTAAGACATTTTCCTTAACTTCTTTATTCCTTCTTTCCTACCTTCCTTCTGTATTTTCTTCCTTCTTTTTTCTTTCTTTCATTCCTTCTCCTTCCTTCCCTCTCTCCTTTCTTTCTTTCTTTCTTTCATCTTTCTTTCTTTCTTTCTTTCTTTCATCTTTCTTTCTGTCTTTCTTTTCTTTCTCCCTCCCTCCCTCTCCCTCTCTCTCTCTCTCTCTCTCTCTCTCTCTCTCTCTCTCTCTCTCTCTCTGTCCCTCTTTATTCTTCCATGACTGATATTTTCTAGTAATGACATTTTAATGTTATTTTAAGGCATCAAATCTACCTGCAATATTTGGAAAAACATGCCCTTTTTACAACACCCACCCCACAAAGAAGTGGACCTATAAAAAAAATAACGCCAAAACAACACAATCCCACAGTCTAAATGACTTTACATTTTAAAAATCAAGATGAACTAGAAATCTTGCTATGGGCCAGGACCTGGGGTAAAATGTTATAATTCCTCTTCTGCAACAATTGATCACACAAAATAACAGCATTGCTAAGCCTGAGAATGCAAGGGGAAAGATTCTTAACATTTTTCTCATGCTGGTGACAGGTGTTTGTGTATCTAAATAGCAGTTAAGGGCACTAAATAGTACCTTGGAGCCCAGGCTCAGTTAATTTACCTTATGTGGGAGGGAAGCTTATTCCCAGTGGTTGTTGATTTAAATGGTACAGTAAAGTGCTCTAGAGAGAACTTCCCAATTCCCTATGGGTACCAAGGCTCAAATGAAAGTTCCTAGGGTTATTTTAACCATGATGGAAGTGGCCCATTTTAGAAAGAGACATGGGTGGTGAAGTTGTGAACTGGCAAAAACATTCTGGAAAGCAATTTGGAATTACAAAAATAAAATGCAAAAATGGCTGTATCTTTTGACCCACAGATTTTACTGCTAGGCATTTAGCCCAAAAAGGTCACTGACAAAAAGAGTGTCCATATGTATGAAAATATTTATAGCAACACTTTCTGTGGTAACAAAAAAGAACTGGAAACAAAATAGATGCTCATCCATTGGGAGACAACTAAAAAAAATATGTCACGTGAGTATAAGGAAATATTGCTATCTAGTTAAAAAGTAATGAGCATAGAGAATGATGGGAACATTTAGATGAACTGATGCAAAGTAAAATAAGACCTATGAAGGCAGTCTATGTGGTGATTACAACAATATAAAAGGAAAGAAGAAAACCACAAAAACCAAAGTTGTCCAAAGGAGATGTAGGAGAGGACACGTCCTCCACTCCTTTGCAGGGTTTGGAGTCCATGAGTATGGAACATTGTTATGTCATGACTTTTTTTAATGTGTTAATGGGTTTTGCTGAATTTTTTTTCTTTTTAAAAAAAAATTCTTTGTTATAAGAGATCCCTGGGAGAGGATGGGGGGAAAGAGGCGAGTTGACAGATAAAAATATCTTTAAAACTAGATATGATCAAACTCCATTATTTTTGAAGGAAAGTTGGTTGAACAGACAGGTTCAGGTTCAGAGGCTCTATCAACTGGTCTCCAGAACAAGCAAATGAATTTTATAGAATGCAATACTACCTCTGTGACTGGCTATGCCCCAGCTTACTTCTAGAGCAGTGGCTCTCAAATAGTTTTATCTTATAGCACTCTTAAAACTTACTGAAAGCCCCCTCAAAGAGTTTTTGCTTATATGGGTTATATCTCTTGATATTTACCATATTAGAAATTAAAATCTTAGTTTTACTATAAAAATCATTTTGACATCTGAAAGAGTTTTAGAGACTCTGAGGGATCCTCAGACTATGCTTTGAGAGCTGTTGTTCTAGAGTCCAAGGAGAATTTTGGGGTCCATATCTCAATGTGGCAAAAAAAAAAAAGACAAAAAAGAAATAAATAAGGAAGGCAGACAGAATTTTTGTATTACAAAAGAGGGTTAGGTACCTAGCTGTCACCTTCTTTGTGAAATCTTTTCTAATTTCTCCTGGCTTCTAAGTGCCTTCCCCTTCCTTCAAATTATTTATTTGGCAAGTAGGAGGGTATTTGGGGGGTGGAGGGACACATGTTGTGTTCCCTAATAAAATGTAAGCTCCTTAAGGACCAGGAAGGTTTTGTTTTTGTTTTCATACACCCAGCACCTAGTATAGTAAGTGCTTAATAAAGGTTTGTTGACTGCTTGATTGACTGATAACATACTGTGTCCTTATTATGGGAATCTGAAGAGCTTCCCTGCCCCTAGGCCCTTTTATAGGTTTAAATGGCTCTGAGAATCTTCCCTGATTTGAAAGTATACTCTGCTCCCTAATAGGCTGAATGTGATCACATGGAGCCTGTGGAGGCAGGCTTGTTTTTCAGGAATGCCCACACCTAATTACTTTGTGATTGAGCAATGGGTCAAGAGGGCTGTGACAGTCACCAATCCTGGAGAAGGCTATATATGCCCTGATGTGAGTTTTTGCTTTGGGGCTCACTTTGGAAAGAGTTGTGAGACTGGCAAGCTGTTGAGCCCCACAGCTTTGAAAAACCCAGATGTTGGTGCTTCCCTCTGGTAACTTACTAGGTATGGATGTAATGGTCAGATGGTTGGAAGCCTGTCTGCTGATCTTTGTCTTCTTGTAACTTGCTTGTATTCTCTGAAGTTCAGGGTGCTGACTTTTTCCCCTGAACTAGGTAAATGATATATGTTTGATTGATTAAAGTCAAATTGTTAACCTATTTTGAGTTGCTTTCCTTTAGAAAAGCATATCTAAGAACCTGTGCTAGCAGCCACCCTGGATATGCTTAGCATGCTTGCTGATACGGTCCTAAAGCATGGTATAATTTTACTAGACAATAAAACAAAGGACTATGCTTATCTAAACTTTTTTGTCTTCCTGGGTACCTTGCATGGTGTTCTCTACACATAGTAGGCACTTCATAAATGTTTATTGTATTTTAGTGTATTGTATTGTATTCTATATGATGAATGGAAAATAGAGTTGTTGATTAATCACCTGAAATATAGGAAATATTTTTCTATGGGTGAATCTTTTTGTTATCTAGTAATTATTCAGATTTTCTTAGTCTTTATATTGGGTATGTAGCATTAGTTGCTTCCTCTGATGCTTCTTGCTATTAAGAGCTACAGTTTCAGAACCCAGAAGAAGCTATGTGACCTGGGGAAGTCAGTTTTCCTCTCTAGGCCTCAGTTGGTTCATCTACAAAATGAAAGGATTGGGCTGGATGATTTCTAAGGTCTGTTCCAACTTTAATGGATCTATAAGTAACACATACACACACGAACACAAATAACACTTTTGGGAAATTACAAGAATTATTGGATTTCACTTGGGCAAATGTGATTCAGTGAATCACACCCTGTATAAATGTGGGACAAGTCAGTTGGCTTTGGGAAATTGACTTGGCTCACATTTATTCACAAAAATTAAGAAGTGGGCATAAAGTTCAGCTGCCAAAGAAATGTACTAACAAATTTATGAGGCCCTGAAATGACCCTTCACTAGGTCACAAAATCAAGATGGGTCTTTAGAAATCATCTAACATGTCCCCTCATTTGAGAGATGAGGAAGTTGAGTCCAAAGTCAGTACAGAGCTGGTCACTGACACCTCCTCCTTTCCTGGGTCTCCTGACTTCCAATCTATTGCTTTTTCCACTAAATCACATTGCCATTCATCCTGGAGTATTATATGCACTGAATACACTTTTTAATGGAGAGGAGAAAGGTCAAGAACAAAGAAAGGCAATGTACAATGGGGCAGTTCTTTTTCAGGCTCTAAATAGAGACATTTTTGTCCTTTAGGGACAACAAAAATCAACAGATGTGCTGTTACTCATTCTGAATGAAGTCTAGGGTGATAAAAGACTTATTTCTAAGGCAGGGAAAAAAATGGTTTATTGTTACTACCTTAGAAGTTAAGGAGAAGAGGGGGAAAAACAGAGAAAAATAACAGAGGAAAAATAATTAAAATATTTTAGGAAAATATATGCATCTTCTCCCTGAGGAACATTTCTGGTTCCTTTCAAAATCAGGAAAAAAAAAACCCCACAAAAATAATTTATGAAGATTCACACATCTAAAAATATATCATGTAGTAAGTTTACAAACTACAGACAACTATACAAGAAAGGTCTTAATATCATTGATAACCATGATCTTATCAGATCTTATCTAAGCTTTTTATCTTGGTTACTGATTTAGACCCATATATCCTAGAAAATCAAGCCAAATGGATCTTAGGAAACATTGCTACAATAAGGTTAGTCAAAGTGATGGAATTCTAGTTAAAATATTTAAAATTCTAAAAGATGATACTGTTAAAGTGCTGTATTCAACATGCCAGCAAATTTGGAAAACTCAAGAGTAGCCACTGGATTGGAAAAAATTCATTTTGATCCCAATCTTAAAAAAGGGCATTCCAAAGAATGTTTAAATTGCCAAACAATTGTGTCCATTTCACACACCAGCAAGGTTATGCTTAAGATTCTGCAAGCTAGACTTTAATATGTGAACTGAGAATTACCAGTAGTACAGGCTGGTTTTCTAAGAGACAAAAGAACTAGAGATCAAATTGCCAACATTTATTGGATTATGGAGAAAGCAAGGGAGTTCTAGAAAATATCTACTTCAACTCCATTGACTACACTAAAGTCTTTAACTATGTGGTCTACAACAAAATATGGCAAGCCCTCAAAGAGCTGAGAATACCACATCATCTTACTTGTCTCCTGAAGAACCTTTAAGTATCCAACATGTAAGGTCAAGAAGCAAGTTAGAACTGCATATGGGACAACTGATTGGTTTAAGAGTAGGAAAAGAATACAACAAGACTGTATATTGTCATTATGTATTTAACTTATATGCAAAGTACATCATGTGAAATACCAGGCTGAACAAATCAAAAACCAGAATTAAGGTTGCTGAGAGAAAAATGAACAATCACAGATATGTAGATGATATGAGTCTGATGGCAGAAAGTAAAGAATTAACAAGACTCTTGATGAGGGTGAAAGAGTTGACTTGAAGCTCAACATTAAAAAGACTAAAATCATGGCAACTGCTCTCACTACTTCCTGGCAAACAGAGGGAAAAGAAATGGAAGTAGTATCAGATTTTATATTCTTGGGCCCAAATATCATTGCAGATGGTAACTGCAGCCATGAAATCAAAAGAAACTTGCTCCTTAGATGGAAGGGTATAGCAAATCTGGACAGCATACTAAAAAGCAGAGATATCACCTTGCTGACAAAGGTCCATACAGTCAAAGCTATGATTTTTTTCCAGTAGTAATGTATGGTTGTGAAAGTGCATCTATAAAGAAAGCTAAACATGGCAGAATTGATGTTCTTGAATTGTAGTCATGTAGAAAAAGACTTTTGAGAATCCCTTGGACAGCAAGGAGATCAAAACAGTCAATGCTTAAAGAAATTAATTGAGACTATTCATTGGACAAATGAATAGGGCAAATACTGAAGCTAAAGCTTAAATATCTTGGTCATATATTAAAGGCAAAAGAAGAGAACACAAGATGATGAGATGGATTTTGTCATGGAAGCAACAAATATGAACTTTTTCAGACTTTGGGAGATAGACGAAAGGGCTTTGCATGCTGTGGTCCACGGCATCATGAACATAACTGAATGACTAAAAAACAACAAAAACTTCTCAAACAAACCAAATTGTACTTAGAAATTTCCTCATTTGGCTCATTTTATCTCAGAATCAGAATCCTTGCCTTCCTAATAATAACTATAGCTAACAAAGCATTAAACATAAGGTTTAATTTACAACAACAACAACAAAAGAAAAAGACTTGGGGACAGAGGCCTTCAAGCAAATTCTTACTCCCTAACCCAAGTGACCTATGTAGTCTATCTCACTTCTATCCTATCTGACTTTACTGACTAGAGTCAACTTCATTTCCCTTATTTCTGACCTATATAATCCACAAAGCTTATGGTACCAGTGAAAGAAGAACAAAGTCCAGGATTGTTCCTCAACATTGAGGTTCTAAGCCTTATTACTTCTTGGTTCCAGAATCACTGGGGTTCAAGGACTAGCTAGATAAAACCACCATTTTTCTAAATTTTCAGCCTTATCCCATACAGCCCATTACTGCGCTGCTTGTAACATTCAAAAATTCAATTTGGCCAATGGGTAAATTCTACCCAGGTATTCCCTCCCCACCTTCTCTGACCCTTCTTAACTGACCATGACATATCATCAGGCTTACTCAAGTGTCTAAGTCAAAGACATAATCAGAATAGGATCATGGATTTTGAGCTAGAAAGAATCTTAGAGGTCAGTAAGACCCACTCTCTCGTTTTTCCAGTGAGGAAACCAAGGGCAAACCAGAGAGGCTAACTAACTTGCTGTAGCACCAATGCAATATTTACAGCACCCACAATCATGATAAATATACCAAGCATGAATATAAATATTTCCTCATGGTACTCAATTGCACAGTATAACAAACTCTCCATATAGAAGACAGAAGCAAAACATTTATTCAGATACCAGAAAATCAGATCCCAATACCAGAAAACTGATTCCATCATAGCAACATAGAAGTTAATGCACCACAACATAGCAGAGAGTCATACCATCCTTTAGCCTTCCCACAAACCAATATTTGACCAATATTTTACTCACAAACCTAAATGACTTCTTGCCTGAACATCCTCTCTCTCCCACTATCTGTCTGGCTCTGACTCCCAACTCCCTGTGGGTTCAGTTCCACCCTTCAACAAACTCCTTCCACCACAGGCTCCATGTGATTACATTCAACCTATTAGAGGGAAGAGTATATTTTCAATGCAGGGGAGGTCTTCACATTCCCTTAGGCTTATTAAGGGGCAGAGAAGATCTTCAAATTTCCATTACCATTACACTTGCTCATAATCATTCAGGTAGTAAGTATCTGAATAAGCATTCAATCCCAGGTCTTCCTGGCACCAAGTCAAATGCTACATTGACTACAACAGATACTTCTCAGTACCCCACAATCACAAGAACAACTGGGGGCACAAATGGGTCAAGCACACTGTCTGACAAGATGGATTGGATATTTCCATGGTTCCCTTCTGAGCTCCTTCTGAGCAGGGACCATTTTTGCCCCAGAGCACAGCAGAGTACCAGGCATAGAGTAGTTACTTACTAAATGCTTATTGACTTGAACTACCAGTGTCTGGCCTATAATAGGCACTTATTAAATGGTTATTGGTTGATTGACAACTTAACTATGGTTCATCCTCATAGTATTGATAGTTCTACACCCAACATGGCACTTACACCATGTAACTATACTTCTCTAAACCCATCCTTCCGTTACTGATAGCTGCCTAACAAGTGGTATATACATAATATGCAATGGGTTGTGATCTCATGCATTTGGAAGCTTCCTACTGTGATGAAGATCATAACCTATCCATACCCTCCTGTTCATATATTCCCATAGGTTTGACACTGGGGATCCATCCAATATATTGAAGATATTCCTTGATTTTTCCTAACATCTAAAAAGTAGCAGGGGTAAACTTTGAGTGTCCATCTGTCATTTTTCTCTCTTGCTATATGACCAGGTAATTTTTCTTCCCATCATACATTTCCTTGATAATATATTTTGTTCCCATTTTTCCTTCAAGGTTCTTCATTAATTATTTATTGTACCTTGCTCACACCCACACCTCTCTATTTTCCTTTGTGTGATATTCAGTTCTAATTAATCAAAGACTGTTACATTTCATGTCTCACTGCCAAATAGGAACTTCAGTAGAGATACAGATATAGATTAGAACTGGGTATAGATATGATGACATAAATACAGATAGATGAATGTGTACATAGATAGCTAGGTTGGGTAGATAGAAGAGAGAAAGAGACAGAATAGGACAGAGAGAGGCAGGTACCTGAACCTGGAATGTGTGTCTAGATATATATCTAAGTATTTATGATTACATAAACCATGGAGATTGAGACACAAAAGAGGAGTGAGGCCTGCCTGGAGGGAAAAGTCAGTGTAAGACAGAGATAGCAAATTGCACAAAGACCCAAAGAAACCTTTGCTGAGGTCCCTGAATCCACATGATTCCTCTAAAACAAATAGGAATCCATACCAGATAGGGACATTAAACTGGCAGCCTGCTATAAAGGGAAATTTGGGGAGTAATTTTTTACTTTATTATCCAGCCCCTCAATCAGAGGGGAGAGGCAACTGAAGGCACTGAAAATATTTGTAAAGTGTTTTGCAAGCCTTAAAGCATTATGTAAAAGTTAGCTGTTATTCTATGTAAATGTGTGTATAAAGACAGAGCATGTCTAATAAAATCTTTTGAGATCTGAAGGTGAATCTTCTATTACTTTTTATACCAGAAACTTAAACCTGAGCCATCAACTGGGCAGCTAGCTAGCATAGTGGATAGAGTGCTGGGTTTGGAATCAAGAAGACTCACCTTCTCCAATTCAAATCCAGCTTCAGAAACTTACTAGCTGTGTGACCCTGGGCAAGTCACTTAACCCTGTTTGCCTCAGTTTCCTCTCCTGTAGAAAAAGCTGGAGAAGGAAATGGTGAACCACTCTAATAACTGCAAAGAAAACTCCAAATGAGGTCACAGAGTCAAACGTGATTGAAAAACGGCCAAACGATGATAAATGTAAACAGTTTGATCTAATAATTCCCTAACAAGTCACCTTTCTTCATCCTTCAATACTCTGTTGCTTGGTTGCTAGCACAGCATTTGCATCTGGAATGCAATCCCTCCTCTCTGAGATGAAGTAGCCTTCAGTCCAGGCTTCTTTCTGGTCTAAGGGCAGCTTCCTATCTCTGCCTTGCACCAACTCTTGTCCGGCCCTGCCTGCCCTCTAGACCTGTATAGTCGCTCCCTATTTATGTCTCCATCCCCAAGGTCCAAGTAGTCACCCTTCAATAGAAGTGCTCTTCTTTTATACACACTCTGTAGGAGCTCACCTACAAAAGGGGAAGGAGATTTTTTTTAAAATAACCTACTTCATTATATCAAGAGATCTACTTTTATTATTTGTCCTTTGTTCTTGAAGAGGACCAAGATGGAATAGAGGAAAGAACATTGGGGTAGGAACTATTAAACTTGAGTTGCAGTCTTGGCTAGAATCATAAGTAGGAATTTTTTTTTAATTATTACCTGGGGCAAAAGCAATTTGCAAGGCTGGGCAGCAGTATGATAGAGGACTGCTTACCAGTGGATACAGTCACTTCAGAAGAGATGCTCTAGCCTGTCCCACAGAAATTACATTCCAGCCCTCTGGGAAGGTTGGCAGGAAGATAGGCCCTGGGAGAGGGACACCATGGTAACAAGACCCTGGGGTGAAGTTCCAGAACAAAGGATAGGTGTCATGACACTTGGCACAGGATGGTAGAGGCCTCAAGGTTGGAGGCAGGGGATTAAACATTTCTAGAGCACTGAAGTGGGGAGCTAGCTATGGGACCTTAGATTAGTCATTTTCTCTCTCTTTTCCTCCGTTTTCTCATCTATAAAATGAGGAAGCTAAACTGGTTGCTCTCAAATCTCTCTTCTGACTTTAAAATTCTATGCTCCTCAACTAACAAATTATTATAAATCTGTAAGAGATGTGAAAAATACCTGTATTTCAATTTTCCCCCTAAAGTTTGTTTGCCCACAATGTTTTCCTTCTGTGATTGCAATATTTTACCCCTCTATGAGTTGAAATTTCTCAGTGGATAAATAAAATTATAATCTCAGCAATACTGCTATCCTTGCCTCATATACAAATTAAAACTAAGGACAAAAATTCTGTTAAATGGAAAACTTAAATGAAAGAAACATGATTCATTCTGTAATGAGTACACACCTGAGTATTAACCAGAGCTTGCATTGCCAACCCAGATGAAGCTTTCATTCTAATACTGATTTTGTTTCCTTATACAAGGTGAAAATATCTTCTTTTGAGGATTTATTGATTGAATCACAGCTAGTCACCTACCTTATTAATCCCTTAGACTTAGTCTTTTAAAAAAAAAAGACATCTTGGTCTTTTTTGAGGGGGGAAGGCAGATCAATTGAGGTTAAGTGACTTGCCCAAGGTCACATGGCTAGTAAGTGTTAAGTGTCTGAGGCCAGATTTGAACTCAGGCCCTCCTGACTCCAGGGCCAGTGCTCTACTCACTCTGCCACCTAGCTGCCCCTGGTCTTTTTTTTAAAGAGCAGACACCACTAAGTGATTGGCTTGACTCTCTAGAGAATAAGCTTATGCATCTGTGAGACCCCTCTAGAAAAGCATATGGGTTCAAATATGGAGGGAACACATGACCCCAGGAAAGAAGAGAATCGTATGGCACCAGAGATGGCAGTATTCAGACACAATGAGAGAATGGTTAAGAAATTTATGGGCCAGGGGTGGAACAGTGAATAGAGAGCACTGTCCCTAGAGTCAGGAGAACCTGAATTCAAATTCACCCTGAAACAGTTGACACACTTACTAGCTGTGTGACCTTGGGCAAGTCACATAACCCCAATTGCCCTGCTTTCCCCCCTCCAAAAAGCGAAAGAAAGAAAGAAAGAAAGAAAGAAAGAAAGAAAGAAAGAAAGAAAGAAAGAAAGAAAGAAAGAAAGAAAGAAAGGAAGAAAGAAAGAAAGAAAAGTTTCTGGGTCAAGCCAAGAGCTTCAGGAATGTGAGCCAGCAGCAGTGTTAAATAGATTCTACCTCATAGGCAATAGAAGAATGACTAAGGGAAGCTCTGAAAAATGCCTCCTGGAGAGAAGAGGAGAACATCCTGACATTAGTGGAAGAATTCTAGGACCAAGCAAGAACTGAAACTGAGAATCAGCAAAAGACAAAGCTGAAATATATGAAAGGAAACTCAGATGTTGCCCTCCACAAATTCTGAATTATGCAGACTTGGTGTATCTGGAAGAAATTCGTTAAACCTGTAATACCATCAAACACTTTCCTTTTGGGGGGGGGGGTGAAGAACAAGAGGGTAAATTACTTGACTCTAACAGTCCTCTGTGTGTGTGTGTGTGTGTGTGTGTGTGTGTGTGTGTGTGGTAGGAGTGTTGAACCTAGGGTAATACAACAAGTCTACAATCTAGACTGAGGCCTCTAGGCTGCATGAGGCCCTCTAGGTCCTTGAGTGCAGCAACCTTTTGACTGAGTCAAAGTTTTACAGAATAAATCCTTTTATTAAGGGGATTTTTTCTGTGAAGTTTGGATTCAATCAATCACTTGAGGATCTAGGCCACAGGTTCCCCATCCTGGGTCTAGTTGACTATATAAGTCCCTAAGAGGTGACATTCAGCAAAGGAAGAGGGACCGCCTGTTTAATGATTCCAAATAGTCTCTGCTTTGGGGGGAGTTTCAGTACTGAGTAATATTTAAAGTCAAGAGCAGGATTTCTTAACTTGTTTATATGCCGTGGACTCCCCTTGGCAATTTGGCAAAGATTATGAGCATCTTCTCAAAATGTGTCAGAATTTTTTTTTAATTTGTAATTGGAAAAAATGCTACATTTCAATTAAAGGTTAGTAAAAATAAAGATACATATATATGTATATATATATGTATATGTATACACACACACATATATTTTTTTTTCTTCATCCAAAGTCACGGACCCCTTGAAATCTATACACAAACCCCTTCACAGTTAGGCCCATGGACCCAAAGTTAAGAACTCTTGAGCTAAAGGATTTTATAGGTTGCTGAACAAAACAAAAGTCAGTAAGAGAGGGAAGAAGAGGAATTTGGACTGTTTGTGGGCTTTCTATTTTTCAGTTTTTGTTAATTTCAGTAAAGTCTATCCAGTATTCCATGTTTTGCTAGTGTAAGTGCATGCATGCGAGCTCAGGACTCTTCTATTTTTAACATTCATTTAAAATTTTTTTTTTAGTTCTAAATTTTCTCCATCCTTTCCAGCCTTGGCCCACTCACTGAGAAGGCAGATAATATGATATCAATTATAAATATGAAGTCAAAAAATAAAAAATATGAAGTCATACAAAACACATTTCCAGATTCACTCTGTCATAAAAACAATAACAATAAAAAGCAAGAAACATAAAAAAGAAAAAAAGAAAAAAGGAAAAAAAAAAGCTTCAACCTGCACTCAGAATTCATCAATTCTCTCTCTCTAGAGGTAGATAGGATTTTTCACCCTGGGTCCTTAGGAATTGTCTTGAATGATTGTATTGATCAGAGTAGCTGAGTCTTTCACAGTTGATCATCGATGCAATATTGCTGTTTTTGCAAAGAATGTTCTCCTGGTTCTGCTTACTTAATTTTATATCAATTCTGAGGGTCTGAGATAAAACTTCTTTTTAATAATGACCTATATGCTAATTATATTCTGATCATCCCAAAGAAATTCCTGGGAACAAATGTTTCCAGAGAAAACCATGGGTAGAGGCATGAACCAAAGAGAGAACTTTTGGAAAAAACTTCTGATTCATAGCTCTGGTTCTGGACCACACATGACACATTGGAGGCTAATACTGGAAGGCAGTGAGGACTTTTGCACTTTGTATAAGGAGAAATCATCAATTCCAGAACAAAGTCCAGCATTTGGTGGCAGTGAGGACCTAGAACAATACCTAGGGGCATAACCCTTACAGTACATATACATACATATGTGTGCATGCTCATGCACATGTGTCTGTATGTGTACGTGTATGTGTGAATATATAGGCATGAGAGTGTGTGTGTGTGTGTGTGTGTGTGTGTGTGTGTGTGTGTAGGTCGAGTGGAAAGCCAAGTATCCCGTAAATATTTTAGTTGAATGCTTCATGGACATAGAACATATAAAACTTCTGAGACACCACATTGATCACAAAACATTCCAAAGGGATTGCTATAGAAAGAGTTTTGTTTTTCCTCACATGTCACGTGGTCAATTTAACAAGAGAAAACTAAAAGTATTTGACAAAATACAACACCTGTTCTTATTAAAAACACTAGAAAGCATAGGAATTAATGAAGTCTTTCTTAAAATGATAAGTAGTATTGATCTAAGAGCAATCATTATCTGTAATAGGGATAAATTTGAAACCTTCCCAATGAGAAAAGTGAAGCTAAGGTGGCCATTGTCACCACTATGATTCAATATTGTACTAGAAATGCTAACTATAGCAGTAAGACAAGACAAAGAAATTGAAGAGATAGAAATGAGCAGTGAGGAAACAAAATTATCACTCTTTACAAATGATATATTATACTTAGAGAACCCTAGAGAATCAGCTAAAAGACTAGTTGAAACAATTAACAGCTTTAGCAAAGTTGCAGGATATAAAATAAACCTGCATAAATCACCCATATTTCTATATATTACCAACAAAACTCAGAAGCAATAGAAAGAAAGAGAAATTCTATTTAAAATAATTAGAGACAATATAAAATATTTAGGAGTCTATATCAGCCAACACAAACAAAGGACTATATAAACACAATTATTAAACAGCTTCACAGAAATAAAGATAGATCTAAATAATTGGAGAAATATTAATTGCTCATGGAAAGGCCAATATAATAGAAATGACAATTCTACCTAAATTAACTTATTCAGTGTCATACCAATCAAACTAAATTATAAATATAAACAAAATATTTATATATTTTATGTATATGTATTTTATATTTATAAATATTTATTATATTATTAATTATATGTATAATAATAACAAAATTCATCTGGAAGGACAAAAGGTCAAGAATATTGAGGGAATCAGTGAAAAATATGTGAAGGAAGGCAGCCCAGCAGTACCAGATTTCAAACTATATTACAAAGCTGTAATTGTCAAAACAATTTGGTACTAGATAAGAAACAGAGTGATGAATCAATGGACTAGACCAGATATACAAAGAGCAATAGTAAGTTACCATAGTCTAGTATTTGATAAACTCACAGAGCCAAGATTTTGGGTCAGGAACTCACTGTGAGACAAAAATTGCTAGAAAAACTGGAAGACAGTTTGGCAGAAACTAGGTATAGACCAATATCTTTTACCATACATCATAAGATTAAAATGGGTACATGATGTAGTCGATATAAAGGGTATTATCATAAGTAAATTAGGGGAACATGGAAAAACTACCTGTCGGATCTTTGGATAAATGAAGAGTTTATGATCAAACTCAAGATAGAGAGGATTAACAGGAAGTTAAATGGATTGTTTTGATAACATAAAATTAAAAAGGCTTTTGCACAAACAAGTTTAATACATTCAGAATTAGATGGAAAACAGAAAACTGGGGTGGGGAAAGAGCAGAATTTTACAGCAAGTTTCTTTAATAAAGGCTTCATTTCTCAAACATATGGGAAAATGAGCCAAATTTATAAGAAAAAAAGTCATTTCCCACTTGATAAATGGTTCAAGGATATGAATAGGCAATTTTCAGAAGAAATCAAAGCTATCTATAGTCACATGAAAAAAACGTTCCAAATCACTACTGATAAGAGAAATTCGAATTCAACAACTTTGACATATCACTTCACACCTATCAGATTGGCTGAAAAGATAGAAAAGGAAAATGAAAAGTGCTGGAATGGATGCAGAAAAATTGAGAGACTAGAGCATGACTGGTGAAGTTGTGAACTAGTCCAACCATTCTGAAGAACAACTTGGAACTATACCCAAAGGACTATAAGACTGTGCATACCCCTTGGCCCAGTAATACCACCACTAGGTCTGTATTCTAAAGAGATCAAAGAAAAGGGGAAAGGGCCTATTTCTACAAAAAAATATTTATATCAGTTCTTTTCTGGGTGATGAAAAATTGGAAATTGAGGGGATACTCATCAATTGGAGAATAGCTGAACTTGATTGTGATGAAATACTACTATCTTATAAGAAATGATGAGCAGGATGATTTCAAAAAAACCTAGGAAGATCCATATGAACTGAGGCAAAGTAAAAAGAGCAGAACCAGGAGAACACTGTAAACAGTAACAGCAATATTGTAAGATGAACAACTGTGAAAGACTTAGCTATTTTAATCAAGACAATTTTCCAAGGTAATTCCAAAGGACCCATAATGAAAAAGGCTATCCATCTTAGAGAGAGAGAGAGAGAGAGAGAGAGAGAGAGAGAGAGAGAGAGAGAGAGAAAGGATAAATTCTGAATATCAAAGCATACTTTAAAAAAATTTGCCTGTGTTTTTTTGTTTTTTGTTTTTTGTTTTTGCAACACGGCTAATCTGGAAATATGTTTTGCATTACTTATGTGCCTATTTGATATCAAATTTCTTGCCTCAAGAGGGAAGGAATTTGCAACTCAAAATTTTTAAAAATAAATGTTAAATTTCTTACATGTAATTGGAAAATATTTAATGGAATAAATATATATATATTTTTAAAACCCCAATAGTAAATGTAAGAGATGAATGAAATGAAAATGTTACAATGAAAATCTAAGCACTCATGCTATGTTAGCTTTTTATCTAGCCAAAAATTTGACAATACTATTAAAAACACAAACATGATGAAAAACATAAGCACCTGCTTATACAAGCACCTGTACCTCCCAATATTTAGAAGCCTTCTATGAGATACATCATTTTAGCAGATGTACAATAGGTTTTACTGGAAAGGACACTGTCTCTAAAGAAAGAAGATAGGATTCAAATCCTGGTTCTTAGCTCTGCTATGTATTACCTCTGTCACCTTAGATAAGACCCTTTCTTCTCTGTGCCTGAGTTCCTTCATTTTAAAGGCAATTATGGCATAGAGGAGAGATTGGTGGACTTGAAGTCAGAAGGACCTGGGTTTAAATCCTACTTAGATAATTATTCATTGTGTGACCTTGGACAAGTCACTCAATATCTCTTAGCCTCAATCTTCCCATCTGTAAAATGGAAATGATAATACAACTACCTCTCAGGACTGTTGTGAACAAATGTTAAAGTGCTGTATAAGTTAGCAACTACCTAGGAAAGTGAAGCAATTGGACTTAATTATCTTTAAGTTTCTTTCTGGCTCTAAATCCTATGATAGGTGACTAATATAGAAATATGTTTTCCATGAGTTCATATGCTTCATGGATATTGTATTTCTTGCCTTGTCAATGGAGTGGGTGAAGGGAGGGAGAAAATCTGAAACTGAAAAAAAATTCACAAAAAAATTTATGCAAAATAAATAAATTCTATCATAGGAAGTAGATTAACGATTTAATTGTTTCAGGGAATTTCTGGGTGAGAAAACTCTCTCTACTAATGTAGATCAGCAAGTTTTACTCTTGGAAAGTGGAATGGGGCACTGAATGGTCAGACTTAAATCCAGGTGTTCCTGGATCCAAAGCTGGCTCTATTTCCAATGTACTGTAAGTATATGAAGGACCATAAAGTACAAGAGAAATATACTGACAGTAATGAACAATACATTAAATTTTAGTGACACTATCCCAATGGAGCAGCTAGGTAGTGTAATGGACAAAGTACCAGTCATGATGTTAGGCCAGAGTTCTCCTGGAGTTCAAATCTGGATTCAGACATTTACTAGCTCTGTGTGACCCTGGGCAAGTCACTTAACCCTGTCTGCCTCAGTTTCCTCATATATAAAATGAGCTGGAAAAGGAAATGGCAAACTACTCCAGGATTTTTGCTAAGAAAACCCAAATGGGGTCCCAAAGAGTTAGACATGACTGAAACAACTGAGCAAAAAATCCTAATGAGAATAAGGCAAAAAATGCTCATTTTTAATGTGTTCAATATACTTTCAGCGCCTGCCCTTGGGTATCTGCCACATCCCAGTTTGTCAAAGTATCAGTCTCACCACCACCAGAGAAAGAAAGCCTGGCAAATTGTAGCACTGATACTGCTACAAAACAGGCTGTAGCAGATGAGCATTAGGTAGGAGATCTGAGTCATTTGTGGCTAAGAATTCACCTTGGCTGACCTCCATAACACCAAGCTCTGTAGCCAGAGAGAACTCATGACTTGTGAAGTGGGCCACTGAGTGAGTGATAAAGGGGTGATTGTGTCACATGCCAAGCTGTATGCTGATGGAATGAGGCTTGTAAGAACTCACAGGAGGATTGATTGAGGGGATGGTGGTGAAAATTGTCATATGTATGCAATGCACTAGGCACAAGTACTTACTCAATTCTTGTGTCTCAGTTTGAATAATTTTTTTATTTTCAGAATTAATTTTTTTCCTTGTGCATTTGCAATCAAACGCTTCATTGTCATTCAGTTGTTCCTTGTCCATGGGGTTACTACTGAAGTAGTTTGCCATTCCCTTTCCGGTAGATTAAGGCAAACAAAAGAGTTAATTGGCTTGCCCAGGGCCACACAACTAGTGTCTGAGGTCTGGATTTGAATGCTAGTCTTCCTGACTTGAGACCCTGTAATGGTAATGTAAATACAAAGATCTTTCCCATTCATTAATAGGGCCACATGACCTACTTAAATCACATGGAAGCCTAAGACACATGAGTTTGAGTCACATAAAGCCTGTGGTGGGAGGAGCTTGCTGAATGTGTGGAGCAGGAAGGGAGGAGCAGAGCTGAGAGGAAGTTGGTCAGAGCAGTAAGAGCGGAGGGAGAAAGAAGAAACCAGCAGTGAGCTGTGAGTGTTCCTTTGTGGGAAGATCATAGTAGGGAAAAGACTTGGGGATGGTGGTGCCCCCTGTATTGTTACTGTGTATAGATTTCTTTGTTGCTATGATGGATTTGGCTTTTGGATTTCTGGTATTTGAATAAATGTTTTGGTTCTGTCTTCCAGATGGAGAGTCTGTTACATTTTTCAATTTAGAATTACATGGGCATATTTATGGCCACCATGGGGACTGTAAATATCGCATTGGTGCTACAGGCCCACACTCTATCAGCTGAGCCATTTAGCTGAAACCAATCAAACACTGGTCCAGGCTATATTTGCCCAGAGAGGTCTTGACGGTTGAGTGGTAGGGTTCTAAACCTGTAATCAAGAAGACCTAGTTTCAAATCCTGCCTCTGACACTAATTAGCTGTGTAATGATGGGCAAGTCACTTAAGCTCTGTTTGCCTCAGTTTCCTCATCTGTACAGTGGGGACATTTAAAGTTTCTTGAGTCATGAGCCTATGGTATATTAAAGACAAATTACACGGCCTACCTGCTACAGTTCTAGAGTTGTGGTCACAGACAGCAAGGGACACGCTGACCAGGAGAGGCAATTGTGGAAGAGGCAGCCTGGAGAGGGCTGGATGCTTTCCCAGGTGGTGCTCTGGGGGAACTCCTGGAGAAAAGGGTGCCAGTTCATTCCCAAGTTCATCTTGGGGTCACAAAGATTTGGACACGACTGAAATGACTAAACAACCACAAATTTTAAGAGTCAACAACCATTAGCACGTCAGGTAGACCACAAGAGGTAGCAGGGTCTAGAACGCCAGACCTAAGCTAACGTTGTTGTTGAGATGTTTGCAATCGTGTCTGACTCTTGGTGACCCCATTTGGGGTTTTCTTGGCAAAACCACTAGAGTGGTTTGACATTCATTCTCCATCTCATTTTACAGATGAGGAAACTGAGCAAACAGGGTGGAAGTGACTTGTTCAGGGTCACACATCTAGGAAATGTCTGAGAACAGACACTCCAGGGCTGGTGTGTAGTTGTTTTCAATCATATTTGACTCTTCACAAGGCCATTAGGGGTTTTCTTGGCAAAGATACAGGAGTGGTTTGCCATTTCATTCTCCAACTCATTTTACAGATGAGGAAAACAGGGTTAATTACCTTGTCCTGGGTCATACAGCCTGTAAATGCCTGAGGTCAGATTTGAACTCAGGAAGATGAGTTTCATCTAGTTTCCCCAATAAGAGAGATGAGAACATCTTAATTGATGATCCTGGGTGTACTAGACGGAACTGTTTGGGCCCAGGTAGACGCTCAAATCTATGAAAGTGTATAAAGTAAAATACCTTTTTGGCTAGTTTTAAGAATGAAAGCAAAAGAAAGCAAGAAACAAATGAAAAGTATATAGGTACATATAACATATATGTATATAACTATATAAAATATCTAATATAATTGTGTAGTGAATACATTGTATAATATTACTATTGCTATACAATAAATTTGTAATTAAAATTGAAATTATAGGGGGCAGAGTCAAGATGGCAGCATAGAAACAGAAGAACTCCCCGAGTTCCCCCCAATACCACCTCAAATACCAATAAAATATGACTAAACAAACTTTAGAGCTCCAGCCTCCACAAAAATGACGGAATAACAAAGCTCCCATGGAAGGCAGCCCAGCAGGTGGTCATCCCAGCTTGCTGGAAGCAGAGCCCAGCCCCATGCGGTTTCAGCCCCAGGTACAGCCACTGCTGTAGTGTTCAGGAGAGCAGATCATCAGCAGTTGTGGTGATTTCCAGAATCACCAACCCACAAGAGCCAAGGACAAAGGGAAAAGGTCAGTGAAACTTAGCTAAATTTGGGGGAGATGGTCTGGCCAAACTGCCTCCAGATCTAGACACAGTCTGAAGTGGTGGCCCTGCTTCAGAAGCTCCTGGCCTGCAGATTGCAGGGGGGTCAAGCAATCAGTCAGAGGCTAAGTGCTCTTGCCTTGAGCTGCCTGGATTGCATTGCAGTCTTGGGTGGTGGTCCTGAGGTGCATTTTCAGTGAGCCAAAGCTGGTGAGGTCTGCAAAAAAATGGGGACCTCCTAATAGATCCAGCACCTGTGAAAACCCCAGTGATTTGGGACAAAGCTCTCCCCTCTGAAAGCAGTTTTACTACGGAGCCCAAAAGCCAAGTAATTGACTGGCAACATGAGCAGGCAAAGGAAGCAAAGCAAGCCCAGCAATCCAACTTTAGATTCCTTTTTTGGAGACAAAAAGGACCACAGCATGGAACAAGAGGAAGACAACACAGTCAGAACTCCCACACCAAAAGCTTCCAAGAAAAATATGAAGTGGATAGAGGCCATAGAGGAGCTTTAAAAGGATTTAAAAAACAAAAGAAGAGAAGTAGAGGAAAAATTGAGAAAAGAAATGAGAATGATGCAAGAAAATTATGAAGAGAGTCAACAATCTGACTGAAGAAAATAAAAATAACACCTTAAAAAATAGACTAACTCAAATGGCAAAGGAGGCCCAAAAAGCCAATAAGAAGAAAGCCTTAAAAGTGAAATTACATATGCACATTTAATATATGAAATCACACACATATATGTATATATATACACACATATTTATATGAAACCATCTCCACCCCCCAAGCAATCCTCTTGTGAGTTCTGACAAGCTTCATATATACACATAAATATATGATACATGTATACATGTATATATACATGTTTAACCATTGTCCAGAGGAGCAAGCCTCGTGGGAAATGTGACCTGGTAATTGCCTCTGTACATGATACAACCTCTACCTCCTCAGCTGTCATAGCTACCGAAGACCCAGAGAAGAAAGTTTTAACCACAAAAGTCCTTAGCAATGTCAAAGAGTCATCATTAGATGATATATGATCTTTACCAATGGAAAATATATTTGAAAAGATGCGTTATTATCTGTTTTGCTGCTGCATCCTGAGGACCACAGAGAAGTTTCATCCTTTCATATAAAATTATAACCAATTAATGGGGACCTGAATTTTCCTAGGAAGTTTTGAATCTAAATTACTTGACTACTGCCAACAAATAGTCTTTAGATTCTCTTTCCAGTGAGGACTAAAGGCATCCAACAGAAGTGCTTATGGCTTTTTCTCTGGGGATTTCATATATGAATGCTAACAGATTTGGGGTGGTAGGAGAATAAACTTCCAATCCACAAATAGTCCTAAATAGGAAAATACTTTATTAATAATTAATATTGCCAAATAGAATGGTGATGCTTTATATTGTAAGTAGTTACATCTATGGTCCCTATCCCCAAATTAGTTTGTAAAGTCATGAAGAGTATAGGGACTTCTTTGTATCTCACACATAATGGTTTCCACATAGTGAGTGCTCAATAAATATTTGATCAATACATTAAAGCAGGGAAGGGAAGAGAATAAGCATTTATATAGTACCAAGTGTGCCAAAAACTATGCTAAGAACTTTTCAAAAAAATATGCTATCTGATCCTCATGACAACCTTGCTAGGTAGGTACTATTATCAATCCCATTTTACAGGCAAAGACACTGAGATAGACAGCAGTTAAGTGACTTGCTTAAGGTCACATAGCTAGCAAACATCTGAGACTGGATTTTAATGCAGGTCTTCCTGATTCCAGGTTCATTGTTCTATTTCCTGCACCATTAGCTACCTATTTGATTTATTAATTATTATTATTATTCATATATTATATTATGAAAGGTAGCATGATGTGGTGGCCAGCAAACCAAATTTGAAGCCAGATGGACCATGCTTCATTCTCCTCCTGGCTGTGCTTCTGACTCTGGGCAACCCCACCTTGATTCAGCTGCCCTCTCACCCTAGACTGTCCTTCTATCTGGCTAGTCTCTGTCTCCTATTGGTGAGTTCCTTCTGGGGATCTCCAAATCAGGAATGGTCCCAGACAATCCATGCTTTGTCACCCTCCTGACTGGGCTTTTGGCCATGCCCCTGGGAGGGCACCTTTTCCCCCACCCCACCCCCTTTCCGCTCCTTTTTATGTTTTCACTTCTCTGATTAGAATGTGAGCTTTTTGAATGCAGGGGCCATCTTTCCTCCTGCTTTCATTTATATGCCCATCCCTTAGTACAGTATCCAGTACATTGTAAATGCTTAACACATGTTCACTGCCTTGTTGCCTTACCACATGTACCTGCTGTGTGACCCTGGGCGTGTCACTAAACTTAGTGCTACAGGCAACTCTGTAAGAGACAAAACATTGTCAGAGAAAAGGCTGCATGCACTGACTTCCTTACCTGGAAGTTCTCTAACCCAATGGAATCCCAAGTCAACCTATGTTACACATTAATAACATAAAACTATACATAATAGATTACAATAATATATAAATATATAATAAGTATATAAATGTTAACTGCTAATATTTTTTTTAATGCTCCATCTTAGAATGTAAGCAACTTGAGAGTAGGGACAGTCTCTTCCACTTGTAACTACTACCCCCATTGATTAGCACAGTGCCTAGCACATAAAAGGGCTTAATAGTTCGTCTATCTGTCCATCACATTTAGAAAGGCCAAGGTCACCCACTGCATCCTGGGCCATCGTTGGTTGGCTAGACTTTTGTCTACTTTGTGCTACTCTGTCTCACTTAAATCTAATTCATGGGTTTAAGTCAAGAAATCATCCTCATGATGTCATTGGTTCTTTTCAATCAGCAATATCTATCCATATATCTTCAAGACTACAAGCTCCTTGAGAGACATTTACACTTCTGTTGTATGCCCTACTGTACAGTGCAGGTAAATAATAGTAATAACCATAGTAACTAACATTTATTTAGCAATTTAATACCTTGCATTTATATAGCATGTTAAGGTTTACAAAGTACTTTACAAAAATATTATCTCATTTGATCGTCATAGCAACCCTGGAAGGTAAGTACTAATATTATTCCCATTTTACAGTTGAGGAAACTGAGTGAGAGACAAAGGTAAATTGGGTGACTTGTCCAGAGTCACACACGGTGAGTAAGTGTCTGAGGTAAGAGTTTAATTCAGGAAGATATCTCTATCCAGCATGCCACCAAACGGTTCTAGGAAGATTTAAATTAAAATCCTGCCTTATGAACTCTTACTAGTTCTGTGACCTTGGGCAAATCACTTGATCCCTCTCAGACTCAGTTTCACCATCTATAGAATGGAGGGTAATAATAGTATCTACCTCATAGGGTTGTTGTAGGAATTAAGTAATTTAACATGTAAAATGTTTTGCAAACCCTAAAGTGCTTCATAAATGCTATTTATTAATATTTTTCTTAGAGTGAAAGCAGTCACATCTTGAAAATGGTGAATAATATCTTCAAGAGAATAGAGGAAGAAAAATATTAAAGCCTATATAAGAAATAGTAAATTTTGGCAAATACATAATTATGATTATTGAAGACATACTCTCCCCACATAAAAAAACAACCCAAATGCCCAAAAGCTGGGGAATGGCTGAGCAAGTTGTGGTGTATGAATGTAATGGAATACTATTGTGCTTTAAGAAATGATGAGCAGGTGGATTTCAGAAAAAACCTGCAAAGATTTACATGAACTGATGCTGAGTGAATTGAGCAGAACCGTATATCCAACAGCAACATTAAATGATAATCAACTATGATACACGTAACTTTTCTCAGCAATACAATGATCTAAGACAATTTCAAAAGACTTATGATGAAAAATGCTAACAACATCCAGAGAAAGAACGAGCTCAGTGAGTCAATGGTGTGGCATGGCAGCTAATTAAGTTAATACAATATTTATAGAAGATGACAGTCTTGCTGTCCTCTGACCTGCTCTGGATACATATGAAGCATGTGTTGAGTTATGGACATCCTATATTAAGTAAAACATTGACAATAAGCTTCCAGGAGACAATGATTGAGATCATAAAGGACCTCAAGACCATGTCATCTGGAGATTTTTATCCTAGAAAAGAGAAAATGGAACGTAATTATAATCTTTAAGTTTTTTGAGGGTTATCATGTGAAAGAGGGATCAGATGTATTTTTCCTGACCACAAAGGGCAGAAATGGTAGAAATGGAAGATTGAAGCTTAATGTGAGGGAAAATGACCTAAAAATTAGAGCTATACAAAATTATTTGAGCTGCTGTTGTGAATTAACTAAAGTCTTAAATCAAATAATACTCATTCCCACTTTTTGGGAATGATTTGGACTAGAAGATGACCTCTGAGGATCCTTCAAAATCTAGGAGTATGATAGTGTTAGTTCTCAATTGTGTGTTATAGTCAGTTCTCAATTATCTGTATTGCCACTTATTTAAATTATATAGAAATTATATAGTACCCCAAGGAAATCTTTTAGTCAGGTACTTATAGCTGTAATTAAGCAGAGTAGGTAATAAAGTTTTCTGTTAGCATTGTTTGTTATCTCTTTTTAATTACACTCTCTAGTGCAACTTGCAGCTCAAGGGAAGTCTTTGAAAACCAAGTACTTAAATAATGCCTCCTCCCAATTCCAAGAAGTAGTAAATCAAAACCAGAACAAAACTTTGGGAGAGAAAAGATAGTTGAATTTCAGCTGGCTCTCTGCTTTAGTGGGAGAGGTGATGTCTTGTCTCATGTGTGAATTGGATTTAAATGAGGTAGAGTTGCACAAAGTCATCAACCTCACTCTCTTCTCCTAGAGTCATCAAAGACCAGTGGCAGGACAAAAGTCAAGATGACTGGCAATAACCCAGGATGCAGTGGATGACCTTGGCATCTTTGATGTTCAACCAAGAAGTCAAGCTCTCCACAATGCGTGCTTCAGTCATTTTCACAGCTGTTGGAACAAATTGTTCTTATCTGCCCATTCCAACTTAGAAAGTCTTTACATGTTTGGGATAGTGTAGTGGTAAGGGAATTTGAAGATCTTCCCTGCCCCTTAAAAGGCCTAGGGAATTTGAAGATCTTTTCTACCCCTTAATGGGCCTCAGTTAGAGTCCAACAAGAGAAGTTTGCTTAGGGGAGGTTTGTTTTTCAGGAAGGCCCACACCTTTTGTAATTTTGTATTAGGCAGTAGGTCACAAAGGTTATGATGTTCTCTGATTCAGGAGAAGGCTATATATACCTCTGAGTTGAAGTTTTGTTTTGGGGCTCACTTTGGGAAGAGTTGTATGATTTGGTCAGATGAGACACTGGGTAGTCATTGAGCCCCCCCAGCTTTCAAAACACAGATGTTGTTGCCTCTCTCTCTGGTTACTAACTATGTATGTAATGGTCACACAGCTAGAAACCCTGTCTGTTGGTTTGTTGAATTGTGTCATTTTCTCTGTATTTTTTGTCTGCTTGCAATTTCTGTTTATATACATAGTCTAGTTGCAGGGGTGGTGAACCTGTGGCCTCAAGGCCATATGTGACCCTCTTGGTCCTCAAGTGCTACGTTGATGAAGATGATGTGAATATATCATCTATAGAGTTGAATCCAAGATTCAGTGTAAAGGTAACATTCGAGGCCTCCAAGCCACAGGTCCCCACCCCTGGTAGTGGACAGACCTCTGGACTTGGTGTTAAAAAGATCTGGATTTTAATCTTGCCTCAAATGCTTCCTAGTTATCTGACCCAGTGCAAATCACAACCTCTCAGGTCAATTTCCTTAACCGTAAAATGATAGTAGTGACAACACCTACCTCTCAGTGTTTTGGGGTTTGTTCTTCTGCTAAGTTCAAGCAAATTAATGTATATAAAATGCTTTGTACACCTTTAAAGTACTCTAAGTGTCATTTTTATTATTTACAACATGAATTAGAGAGAAGAGATTATTTCTGAGGAAGAAGGCAGCATAGGAAAATGAGAAAACTTTCCATCATGCATTCACTCATCTGTCAAGTAAATATTATGTGCAAGGTTGAGACTTTGGCATCTTGTAAATCCTCATATCATCCGAAATACCCTTTAAAATTATTTTCTTTTCTCCCATAGTGTATTTTTATTGTCTAAAAGTATTACCTCTTTCACTTGTTTCTTCCCTAATCATTCCTTTACCCTGTATGCTTCAAACAGAAAAACAAAAACATATTATCATCAAGGCCAGCTTATTGCTGAAATAGCTGACTCCAGAGTCTGAAACTATAGTGACTTTAAAAGATGATTGCAGGCAGGTATTCCACGTTCTCCATAATAATGGAATCAATAGCCTTCTTCCTAGTAGGAAGAGTTCCAGAAGACTCATTTTAAGGAATTATTTTAAGTGTTCAATTTCCTTCCACAGTATAGGTTTTTGATTCCTTATGGTCCCACTTATGGCTCCAAATACTTCTAGGAAAGTGTTTCCATCAAAAACAATGAACACCCAATGGCTCATCTCTAAACTCCAAGTAAATTATTTGAATTTAAGCACTAGCACTCTTCTGTGCTGCTGTCATCTATTTATTACAAGATTCCAATCATACCATACCATACAAGGCATACTCAGGATTAATATTTTATTTTTATCTGTCTCTCTCATCCCTTCCCTCCTCTTCATTCTCCCCTTCTTCCTTTTTTTCACTTCCCTCCTTTTCATTCTCTCCTTCTTCCTTTTTTTCATTTTTTTTTGAAGGGGGAAGGTAGAGCAGTGTAATGGCAAGCACAGAAGCAGTTCACACCTTGTTTCAGCTATTGAATTAACACCCTGTTTCAGTTCAAGTTTCTTCTGAGCCTTGTATCAAGTCTGTCAAGAAACAGAACATGTGAACCCCACAACTTGTGAGCCCTAGAACTCATGAACTCCTGCAACAGGGAGGGGAGGAGCTAATGACCATATATAAAGAGAGACCCAGGCTGCAGACAGCAGAATTGAGAAGAGGACTCTTGTGGTGGCAGTCAGGAAAAAACCTGTGCTTTTTGTTAACTGAAACAGAAACTATGAAGGATTTGAGGTGAACTGGACACTGTCAGCTTCAATATGGAATGGAAACTGAATGAAGAACTGGACAAGGAACTGGGAGCTGCCTGCCTTTCAACCCAGATAACAGTTGGAGCTTGGACTATGGAAGAGGAACCATGGAAGCTGAGATCCAGACTCAAGTCAAGCTGAAAGAAGACTTTACTTGGATACTGTGTGCTGGCTGAGAAGAATATGATTTACTGTGACCTAGGGTGGAGAACTTTGACTTTTGTACTTTGTGATTGAATTAAGGATTTTGTAATTGACTAAATGAATGTATTTTGTTTAAAACCATGTGACCACTTTGGTGAAAACTATAGGGGCATTTTAGCAATATGTTGTTAAGTTGTGACATGGTAAATGCTATATTTTTATTATCTGTGATAAGTTGTAACATTGTGAATGCTGTATTTTGATTTTTTTATTAATGTTTTGCTCAGATTTGTTATTGAATAAATAGAAAGCTTACTATCTATGTAATCAGAACTCTGAAAGCTGCTCATGTGTGGCTTTATTGGCAGTTGGGGTTAAATGACTTGCCCAAGGTCACACAGCTAGAAAGTGTTAAGTGTCTGCGGCCAGATTTGAACTCAGGTCTTCCTGACTCCAGGGCTGCTCTATTCACTGTAACACCTCGTTGCCCCACCTTCTTCCCTTTTTTTAACAAGGTATTTTGAAAAGAAATTCAAGATTGTTAATATGCCCAAAGTGAAGAAGTCCATATTTCTTCTTAACACATTTTCCCAGTGATGTTTTATGACTATGAACTATTAAACACTAAGATCTTGGAAGACTCAGAACTCCAGGGGAACCAATAGTTAGAAGAAAGATGCTTGGAAGCTCTAAGAAGACTCCAGCCTATTACCCATTTTGACTTTTATATGAAAAGTGGCATAAAAGATATCATCAATGACATGTATGATTGGCAAAGAAGAAATGATAACAATGCATCAGGCATTACACTTGACAGTTAAACAAAATGTGATACTTGTTGGTACCCATAAAATTTTTTAAAATTTAATTTAATTTTTATTTTATGCAATAAAATAAATATTTCCATAACATAGTAAAATTAAAATAAGACAATTACACATGAAACTGCAAATCTGTTATGCATAACTTGCTTTTCCTTTTAAAACATATTAAAGTTATCATGTAAATTTCTTTTTTCCATTCCCCTAAGCCTACCCTAGATATGACTACCATTAGACACAAATATGTATACCTACATACATATAAATATACATATGTGTATATTAATATATAATCATTCTATTTGTCTATTTATCAATTCTTTCTCTGGATGCAAATAGCATCTTCTTCGTAAGTCCCTTGCAGTTGATTTGGGTATTCGTAATAGTCATAATGATTTAGTTCCTTAAAGTTGTTTTTTTCTTCTTCTTTTTTTTTTTTTTTTTTTGCTTTTTGGAGGGCATTTGGGGTTAAGTGACTTGCCCAAGGTCACACGGCTAGTTTTTGTGTTACATGTCTGAGGCTGGATGTGAACTCAGGTCCTCCTAACTCCAGGGCAAGTGCTCTATTCACTGCACCACCTAGCTGCCCCCTTAAAGTTGTTTTTAAAAGAATACTGTTGTTACTGTATATAATGTTCGCTTGCTTCTGCTCATTTCTTTATTATTTTTATTTTATTTTATTCTTTATTATTTTTTGCAAGTCTATCTGTGTTTTTCTAAGATCATAGAGCTCATCTTTTCTTTTAGCACAGTAGTATTCCATCACAATCACATACCACAACTTGTTCAGTCATTCCCCAATTCATAAGCATCCCCACAACTTCCAGTTCTTTGCCACCACAAAAAGAGTAGCTATAAATATTTTAGAACATATAGGTTATTTTACTTTTTTCCCTAAATATCTTTGGAAATAGAGCTAGTAATATGACATTGCTAACTCAAAGGGTATAGGCAACTACTGAGTTATTAATACTTTGGGTACAATTCTAGATTGCTCTCCAAAATCTTTGGAACAATTCACATTTCCACTAATGGTGGATTAGTGTCTGAATTTTTTCACATCACCTCCAACATTTGTCACTTCAATCATTTCAGCCAATCTGATAGTTGTAAAATAATATCTTAAGGTTCTCATTTGCATTTCTCTAATCAATAAAGATTTAAAGCATTTTTCATATGACTATAAATTGTTTTGATTTCTTCATCAGACAACTGCCTATGACTCATATTCTTATAGATCTTACAAAGTTCTTTATATATTTGGGATATAAGATCTTTATCTGAGAAACTGTTTATAAAAATTTCCCCCTAATTTTCTGCTTTTCTTCTGATCTTGGTCACATTTATTTTATTTGTACAAACACTTTTTAAATTTAATGTAAGTGAAATGATCCATTTTATACCTTATCCTGCTCTTGTTTATTCATATATTGTTCCCTCATCCATAAGACTGTTATACAATATGTTGTACGTTCCTCAAATTTTCTTGTAATATCTCTCTTTATATGTAGGTCATGTACCCATTTTGACTTTATTTTGGTAAATGATGTAAGATATTGGTCTATGCCCAATTTCTGTCATACTGCTTTCTAGTATTCCCAACAATTTTTACCAAATAATGAATTCTTATTCACAAAACTTGAGTCTACACTTATCGAATACAAAGTCACTATATTTGCTGCTATAAACTGTATGTCTACTCTGATCCATTGATTTTCCTTTCTATTTCTTAACCAGTGTACCAGATAGTTTAGATAATTACTGCCTTATCATTTAAGATCTAATACTGCTAAACCTCCTTCCTTTACATTTTCCATTAGTTCCTTTTCAATTCGTGACTTTTTGTTCTTCCAAATGAATTTTGTTATTATTTTTTCTAATCCAGTAAAATAATTTTGAGGTAATTTAATTGAGATGGCATTGAATACATAAATTAGTTCAGATAAAACTGTCATTTCTTATTATATTAGCCCTACCTAAACATGAACAATTAATATTTCTTCAATTATTTAAATCTGATTTTATTTGTATAAAACTTTTAAAATATAATTTTGTTTATTTAGTTCCTTGGTTTGTCTTGGCAAGTGTACTTCCAGGTATTCTATACTGTTTAGAATTATTTTAAATGGGGTATCTCTTACCATCACTTCTTGCAGGGTTTTGTTTGTGATATAAAAGAATGTTGATGATTTATGTGGGTTTGCTTTATATCCTGCTATTTTGCTAACTTTATTAATTGTTTCAGCTAACTTTTTAGTTGAGTTTTTGGGAATTTCCAAAAAACTGTGAAAAGAGATAGTTTTATAATCTCATTCTCTATTCTGATTCTTTCTATTTCTTTTTCTTCTCTTATTGCTATTGCTAGGATTCCCAATGCAATGTTGATAAATATTGGTGACAGTGGGTATTCTTGTTTTACACCTGGTCTTACTGGGAAGGCTTTTAGCTTATCCCCATTACAAGTAATGTTTGCTGATGGTTTTAGATAAATGCTTTTGATTAATTTAAGGAAAAAATCCACTTATACTTTCAAGTGTGTGTGGTTTTTTTTAATAGAAATAAGTGTTATACTTTATCCAAAGGTTTTTTTGGCCTCTATTAATATAATCATATGATTTTAAAATCTTTTGTTATTCATATAATCAATTATGTTAACAGTTTCCTTTATGTTAAACCACTGCTGCATTACTAGTATAAATTCCACTTGGTCACAATATATAGTCTTTGTAATGTATTGTTGCAATCTTTTCACTATTATTTTATTTAGGACTTTTTGCATCCATATTCATTAATGAAAGTGATCTGTAATTCTTTTTTCTCCATTTTAACTCCTCCTGGTTTAGGTATCAGTATCATATTTGTTTCATAAAAGGAGTTTGGTAGGATCTTTTCTTTGCCTATTATTCTGAATAATTAATTTAACATTGGAATTAATTAATCTTTATATGTTTGATCAAATTTACTAGTAAATCCTGCTGGTCCTAGTTCTTTTTTTCTTAGAAAGCTCATTTATGGCCTGTTCAATTTCTTTTTCTACAATAGATCTATTTAGATATCCTATTTCTTCATCTGCTAATCTAGGCAATTTATGTTTTTTTGTAAATATTCTTCCATTTTATTTAAATTGTTAGACATGTTGGTATATAATTAGACTAAATTAGCTCCTTAGAATAGCTTTCATTTCATCTTCACTAATGGCATATTCACCTTTCTTATTTTTAATACTAGTGATTTTGTTTTTTCTCTTTTTAAAATCTAATTAACCAATGGTTGTTTTTTTTTTTAACAAAACCAACTCCTACCTTATTTATTAATTTAATTGACTTTAAAAAAAAACACTTTACAACTCCAAGTTTTAAGATTCCTAATTTAGTACTTAATTGGGAATTTTTCATTTGCTCTTTTGCTAGTTTATTTTACTTGCATACCAAGACCAATCCAGTTGATCTCCTCTTTCTCTTTTCTACTGATGTGAACATTTAGAGATATGTATTTTTCTGTGATCACTGCTTTTGCTCTGTTCCATAGGTTTTGGTAGGTTGTCTCATTATTGTCATTCTCTTTAGTGAAATTATTGACTGTTGCTGTGATTTGTTCTTTTACCCACTCATTTTTTAAGATTAGGTTATTTAATTTCTAATTACTTTTTAACCTTATTTTCATGGCCCCTTATTAAATATAATTTTTATTGCATTGTTATCTGAAAAGTATGATTTTAATATTTCTGCTTTTCTTCTTTTAGCTATAAATTTTTTATGTCCTAATACATGATCAATCCTTGTAAAGGCATCACAAACTGCTGAGAAATAGATGCATTCCTTTCTATTTCTATTCAGTTATCTCCAGATAGCTATCATATTGAGCATATCTAAAATTCTATTCACTTCTTTGACTTCTTTCTCACTTATTTTTTGGTTAGATTTATCTGGTTCTGAGAGGGGAATATTAAAGTCCCCCACTATTATCTATCTCCACCTGTAATTCATTTAATTTTTGTTTTAAAAATTTAGATGTATGTAGTATTTATTACATACAGATTCAATATTGATATTGCTTCATTGTCTAGGGTACCTTTTAATCAAAATGTAATTACCATGTTTATCTCTTTTAATTAGATTTATCTTAGCTTTAACTTTGTATGAGATCATGATTGCTGCCTCTGCCTTTTTTGTATCATCTGAAGCATAATAAATTCTACTATAAACTTTCATTGTAACTGTATGTATCTTTCATTCGTAAATGTATTTCTTGTAAATGACATATTATTTAATTCTTGTTTTGAATTCATTCTGCTGTCTGGTTCTGTTGATGACAGTTCATCCCATTCAAATAAAAAGTTATAATTACTATTTGTGAATTTCCCTCCATCCTATTTTTATTCACTATTGTCCTTTTTCAGCCTCTCTTTTTACCCTATCCACATTACTTTATCTTTTCCCTTTACTATTCTTTATTCTACCCAACCTTCTAAGAGTCCCTCCCTTTTCCCCCTCCACCCTCCTAAATCTTAATCTACATACCTTTCTAAAGTCCTTCTCTCACCGTCGCCTAGTCCTCTCTCCAAATTCAGAAGACTTCAGAAGACACCCCTCCAGATATTCACATTGTTTCCTCTTCCGTCCAAATTCAATGAGAGTAAGGTTCCAACATTACCAGCCCTCAGCCCTCACCTGCTTCCTCTGTATCAGTTCTTCCTTTCATCTACCAGTTATGTGAGGTAATTATTCCTTTTTACCTTTTCCTCCCCAGTTTTGTTTTCTAGAATCACCCCATCATACACAAGTCATCCCCGACTTTTCTTTCAAACTACTCTAGTAATGATGACAGTTTAAATAATACTGATTATATTTTCATATGCTATAAATAAACAGTTTACCCCAAAGAATGGTCACAAGCCCCAAAAAAAGTTATTGGAAGGACTTAAAAAGAAATTCAAAAGGCAGATAAGCAAGTTAGATGAGAAATAGGAAAAAAAAATAAAAGCAATCTAAGAAAATTATAAAAAGAAAACCAATTGGAAAAAGAGGTCCAAAATCTTAAGGATAAAAATACTACTTGAAAACTAGAATTGGGAAAAAGGAATAAAATGAAATGATAAGACACCAAAAAAAATAGAACTAGAAAAAAATAGGAGAAAATCTGAAACATCTCATTTTAAAAAGCAAGTTATCTGAAGAACAGATCAAAAGGAGACAATATAAGAATTGTCAAACTAACTGAACATTAAAAAAAAGAATCTTGATACAATATTATGAGAAATTATTAAAGAAAATTGTTCTGAAGTTCTAGAACAAGAGGGTAAAGTTGAAATAGAAAAAATCTATTCATCACCTGAAAGGAATTCTAGAAGGAAAACTTACTGGAATGTCATAGCCAAGTTTCAAAACTCCCAGGTTAAGGAGAAAATATTACAAGTAACAAGAAAAAATTAAATATTGTGGAGATACAATCAGCAAAAGAGCACGGGTTGTGACCAAGAGTAACTGAACTAGCAAAGCTGAGTATAATCCTGAACGGAAAAAAAAAATGGTCATTTGACAAACTGAAAAACTTTCAGGTATTTGTGATGAAAATGCCAGAACTCAATGGAGAATTCAATATAAAAGATCCAGAAGAAATATAAGAAAAATAGTAGAGACTAATTGTGAAGGACTCATTAAGGTACCCATGAAATATTAAAAGAAACTGATAGAGATTTTAGCATACTGGACACATTTCCTGTGTTGGATTTCTGGAAAGATATGGACGAAAATCTGACAGTATCAGAAAACATAGTGTTATGACATACTCTGGTAAAGACATTGTGAGATAATGGTTCCTTTGAAATACTGATTTTTGATATGTTTTGTTTTTATGTCACCCATATTTACAATGTATCCCACACTTTTCCCCTTCCCAAATAGCCATCCCTCGTAACAAAGAAAAAAAAAGAGGAGAAAAAATAGTTCACTAAACCTAAGTCATCAAAAAATCTGACATTGCCTGCGGCATTCTATACCCAGAGACTCCCACTTCTGCAAAGAAGCAGGGTAAGATATCTTCTCTGAATATAACTTTTTTTAGTATCAGACTTCTTTAAAGGCATATTAAACTTAAAAATAATTATTAACAAAGAATTGAAATTTTTAAACATAAATTTGTTTTAATATCACCTAAATTCTGTTTTGTTGTATTCCTCTGCTTCCTCCCAGAGAACTATCCCATATAACAGCATAGTCCTGAGATTAAATGTACAAATGCAAATGTTGGTGGAAGAAAGGATAACCAGTTACTTAATGAAGTAAATAAGTAAAATGTAGAAAACTCATTGAAAAAAACTAAGAAGAAGTCATAGGATGATGGAGTTAAAGCTGAAAGTGACCCCAGTGAGCCTGTCCAGTTCCCTCATTTTACAGATGAGGAAATGAGGCACAGAGAAATGATGTGACTTGTTCAGGGTCACACTGACAATAAGTATTTGAGGCAGGATTTGACCCTGTGTCTTTCTTGGATCTGAGTTCAGTGCTCTACTTACTACTCCACATTGTTTCTATGAATATTTCATCTTCCTTGTGCATGGTTAATAAGATAAGAAATAAAAGAAGACTTAATAAATAGTTGATGGTAGCCATACTAGTCTAGTAATAATAACACATTGCAATACTTTAACAACATGTGATTTTACCAGTGTGATCTTGCCTCCACCCCCTTGATAGGTGTCCACCTTGAGCCTATTCTTTTCATTGGTGACCACCTTCATGAGAGGCTCCAGCCATGTTCATTTCACTTGTAGCTCAACTTGCTCTCTGGATTGCTTGGCCTTCTCATCAGGAGTCTTATCCCTGATCCCTGACCCCTACATATCTCTTCCCATATGATCACAACTCCTCTGTGGCTTAGCAGGAGGACTTAAAGCGTTTCTGTGACCAAAATATCCATCATCTTGCTACCAGTCTAATGACAAACTGCTCCAAACTAAAATAGACTGGTCACTGAATGACAGACTTATAGGTTATAACCAGGAAGGACTGTACTCAAAACCTTTCCAACTTGGTAAGACTTAACAGATATTACATTGTGTATGCACAGTCAATGAGAACCTAGACTGACTTCAACACTATGATAAAGGATCAGGGAAGGATTTTATCAGGTGTATGTAACACTAATATTCTTTAGTCATATTGTTTATTTTAATGTCCTTTAAAATTTAATTTAATACACTTCAGTTCATGAAATACATGATCTAAAATGAGATAACAATGTAAAGCTAGGTGGTACAATGGACAGAGCATTGGACCTGAAGTCAGGAACACCTGAGTTCAAATCCTGCCCCAGATACTTACTAGTTGTTGTTGTTGTTGTTGTTGTTGTTGTTTACCTTGGGCAAGTGTCTTAGTGTCTCTCAATGTCAGTTTCCTTAAATATAAACTGGGGATTGACAGCACTTACATCCCTGGGTTGTGAGAATCAACTAAGCTAATATTTGTAAAGCACTTTGAAAACCTCAATGTGCTATATAAATGCAAGCCATTAACTTGCCATGTAAAGGTTGGTAGTGATGATGATGGTGATGAGGAGGAGGAAGAGGAGGATGACGACGATGATGATGATGGTGATGATGATGATGATGGTGGTGGTGATGTAGGGTCTACAAAAAATATTTAAGAGTGTCCCTCAAGGACCTTGCAATCTTGAAGACAGAAGGGTGGGTAGAGAGATAGATGAGTTATTAAGCGCTTACTATGTGGCAGGTACAGTGCTGAGCAATGGGGATAGAAAATAGAAGCAAGGGGGCGGCTAGGTGGCGCAGTGAATAGAGCACCGGCCCTGGAGTCAGGAGTACCTGAGTTCAAATCCGGCCTCAGACACTTAACACAAAAACTAGCTGTGTGACCTTGGGCAAGTCACTTAACCCCAACTGCCCTCCAAAAAGCAAAAAAAAAAAAAAAAAAAAAAAAAGAAAATAGAAGCAAGGAAGATGGTCCCTACTCTCAAGGTGTTTCCATTCCAGTGGAGATTATTACAAAAGATAAAGAGTAGTTGGACAGAGGGAGAGGCTATGCAAGTGTCAGGGGTTGAGGATCAAGGATAAAGTTACCAATGAGGAGGTCAAGCAATTCAGAGAACTAGTTAAACTAGAAGTGAAATGAGCATGACTAGAGCCTCTTATGAAATGGTGGTCAGCCTGAGACTCACCAATTAAAAGGTCAGACCCAGGGCTGAGGCATATCAAGGGGTGGAGAAGGCTGCTGGCAAGAAGGTAGAGCAGTTTGGAAAGTGAGGAAAGCTGGGAATGAAGTGTGTATGGTTAGGGGTTTTCATGAGATTCCAAGAGAAAGACTTAAGCCCATTAAATAGAGCACAATAGGACAGGCTATGTTTAAATGGCAAAATGTACACTCCAAACAATTTGCATTATAGGAGTTCAAAGGAGGGAAGAAGGATGAATGGAAGACATTTCAAAGGAACATCTTTATTCCTAAAGGTTTCCAGAAATAGTTAAGGAGCATATAACAATTTAACTAACTGAGATATGTGGGAACAAAGGGGCAGGGGTTGGAACTTTTGAAGCAGAATCATCTATTAAATAATATTTTGTTTCCCTCCAGTTACATGTAAAAACAATTTTAGCACTTAAAAGTTTTAAGTTCCAAATTCCATACCTTCTTTCTTCCCCTCCCCCATCCCTGAAACTGTAAATAATGTGATGTAGGTTATAAATATGCATCATGTAAAATGTTTCCATATTAGTCATTTCGTGGAAGAAAAAAACAAAAAAGAAAAGAAAGAGAAAATAGTGTACTTGGTCTGCATTTTAAGGATATTAGTTCTTTTTCTGGACATGGATAATATTTTTCATCATGAGTCCTTTGGGATTGTCTTGGATTGCTGAGAATGGCTAAATCATTCATGGTTGTTCGCGATACAATATTGCTGCTATTGTGTACAATGTTCTGGTTCTGCTCAGTTCACTCTACATCAGTTCATGTAAGACTTTCCAGGTTTTTCTGAAATCATCCTACTTGTCATTTCTTACAGCACAATAAAATAGAATCATTTTTAACTTCCTATTCTCTTGGGACATGAGACCTGAGAACTCCCTATATAGAAGTTTCTGGATCTGTTAACAGCTTGTGGTTCATGTTGTATCTGATCATAGGACAGTCAGAGAAGGCAAGCATGCAAGCCACTAAAGGAACAGGTAATTATGCTAGAATTTAATATAGAGAAAAGCAATAAAAGTCATAAAGGAATGAAAAGATGATTGTCCACATACCACACACTAAAAAAAGTCATAATTCCTTGACTATTATAATTTGTCTTACTGTAAATTTAAATTTACAATGTATTGGTAGTTTCTTCTCAGTTGCATTGCAGAGAAAAAGCATGTTGGAAATACCTTCAGGAAATCAACCCAAGTAGATTCCAGTTACTCTGACCTTATAAGGTAGTCAACATGTCATCTCAATTGCATCCTAGGAATATGTAGTGTCTTTTTTACTTTGGTGCATCTTTAACTATCCAAGTCTGCCTATACCTACACCTTATTAAGTATTTCTTCATATCCTCCCCAGCTGTAGCATGGATTTATCATCCTAGCCAATTCATTTTCAGACACATCTCCTTTGATGGGAATTTTCAAAATATTTCTTGATGGAGGAGACAAAATCAACTGGAAGTTATGCATATTTGAGTCCTTGGGTTCCTGGCACAAAAGAGCTACACTTAGTCATGAAAACCATACAGAGGACTTCTTGTCCAGACTCAGCAAACTCAGTGAGGCTTGTTCACCCTCTGGGCTAGTGGATAAAATGAGCAGTCCTCGATTTAATTACTTCTTCCCTTAAATTTTTTTGTGACCAGGTAAATCATTTAAGCTCTTTCCCCAACTTGTTCACAAGTGAGAATGAGGGTAACAATTGCAAAAGATTTTGCAAAGTGCCTAGAGGAACACTGTTGACAAATATGTATCTGTATCTGTCCCTTTAAATTAGCCCTTCCAGTAGAAAGGTCATTCTCTATTTCCTTGCGAATACCAATATTTGCAGGTGTCTTTAAAACACTAGGTTCAGGCTTGATCTAGAAAATATTAAGTATAATTTTCAATGCCTTTAGGATGATTTTTTGAGCCAGTTTTATCTGTCTTCATGTCTCTTTCATTGTGCTCCTTTTCATATTAATTCTTACTCTCCCCATTCCTTTTCTTTGTATTTCCTCTTCCTTGTATCTTTCTCCCTCCTCCTTTCCTTTCTTTTTCTTTCCCACTCTTCTCAAACCAATTACCATTTGATTTATTAGCTTTGTTGGCAGCCTGAAGATTTGCCCAGAAGATGGTTTTGTGTGTGTGTATGTGTATGTATGTATGTAAGCATTTAATACAGTGCCCAGAGTATAGTATGTGCTTAATAAATGTTTATTGATTGATTAATAATTGATTCTATGCAGTTGATATGGTATACATATAGTGGAGGAGAAAGGAGAATTACAAACTTCAGGTCTGATAAGCAGTCATATATAATACTGGAGATTGAATAAATCAGGGCAAATGAGTCTGGTGGTCTGAATTCCTTTAGGAAACATTTTTCATATTCCTACATCACCAATTTGAAATTGATTTGTTACCTATTTTCGAGATGGTTTCTTAGCATCCAATAACATTTGGAACACTTGGCCTTTGAGAATAAGCATTAGTATCAAATTGTTTCTGGCAAAATATAGATAAACCAATTAACATGGAAAGGGGCCTGGATACTGTCAGAATCTAAGGAAAGAAAATAATCTAATTGCAACTTTATTGCAACAGGTTTGCTTGTTCTCTTTCCAGGAAAGAGACCTTCATGAAAGTAGCTGAGGAGGCAGCAGCAACAAGTGGGTCAGATAAAGAAGAAGAACAGGGGAGAATAATCAACATGTTCCAATCTGGATCCCAGTGTACTAACTAGAAATCTTGGGACCTGGGGCAGAATGAAAACCTCTAAATGGCCCAAATAGGATCTTAGATGTTATAGGGAGTCATTGGAATTTATTGAAAAGGGAGGATGACTTGGTCAGATCTATGCTTTAGGAAAATTTCTTCAGCAGGTATGTCTGGAGATAAAATGGAGTCAGGAGAGGCAAGGAGACCTATTAGGACAGTGGTTCTCAACCTGTTGCTCACTACCCGTTTGGGGGTCAAATGACCCTTTCACAGGCATCACAGGGGTCACCTAAGACCATCGGAAAACACATATTTTCAATGGTCTTAGGAACCGAGACACTGCTCCTCTATCCATCTCCAGGCAGGTCCACCCACATGCAGATATGCCTACATACAAGTATTAAAGGGTCGAGGCATTAGGAAGGTTGAAAACCACTGTATTAGGAGATTATCAGTCTTTATCACAGATGATAAGAGTGTGAACTACGGTGGTAGCTGTATGAGGAAAGAGAAGGGGATGTACATGAGATGCTTTGGAATCTGCTCTACATTTGACATTTGTTTGTATGTGTGGAATGAGTATGAGTAAAGAGCTAAAAGTGACAACAGGATGGCAAACCTAGGTGATTGGAAGGTTGGTAGTACCTTATGTAGTACCAAAAAGAGGTTCTGAAAAGTGGTAAGCTAGAAATGTCCTATGAACATAGGAATAACTGAATCTTCTCTTGATATGGAAAGAAATATCTATCTACTGGTGCAGTGGTTAGTACACTGGACTTCTCCTGAGTTCAAATATGACCTCAGACACTTACTATCTATGCAACCCTGGCTGAGCAAGCCACTTAATCCTGTTTGTCTCAGTGTCTTCAACTGTAAAATGAAGTGGAGAAAGAAATGACAAGGCACTCCAGTATCTTTGCCAAAACAAAATCCAAATGGGGTCATGGAGAGTCAGACATGAGTGAAAAATAACTCAATAATGACAATGACAACATCTATCTAAAACCAAAATCCAGGATTAGATGTAATGTGAATAAAATAGAGGCCTTTCCAATAAGATCAGAAATAAGGTAAGGCTGTCCATTGTCACCATTATTATTTGATATAGTCCTAAAAATACTAGCTAAAGCAATAACAAGAAAAAGAAATTGAAAGTGTAAGCATGGGCTAAGAGTTTCACAGATGACAGATAAGTTAAAGAACCTAGAAAGTTAACAAAAATTAACTATTAATAACTTCAAAAAGTTGCAAGATATAAAATTAGTATTTCAATGTATTGCCAACAAAACCCAACAGGAGATAGAGATATTCCATTTAAAATAACCACAAAATACATAAAACATTTGAGAGTCTACCTACCAAGTTACAAACAAGAACTATATGACTACAACTATAAGATACTTTTTATGCAAAAAAGGCTATTAAAATAATCAGAGAAATATACATTCCTAATAGGGGTCCTGGGAGCTAAGTGGTATAGTGGATATAGCACTGGGATAGAATCAGGAAGACTCATCTGTCTGAGTTCGAATCTGACCTCAGACACTTCACTAGTTGTGCAACCCTGGGTAAGTCACTTAACCCTGTTTGACTCAGTTTCCTCATCTGTAAAAATGAGTTGGAGAAGGAAATGGCAAACCACTCCAGTATCTTTGTCAAGAAAACTCCAAATGGGATCATGAGACCGAAACAACTGAACAACAATAACAAAAGGCCAGGACAATCTAATAAACATGATCATACCACATAATGTACTTATTTAGTACCGTCCTAATCATACTATGAAATTATTCATTTATAGAGCTAGAAAAAAATAATAACAAAAGTCACCTGGAGGAACAAAAGACCAAGAATTAATGAAAAAAGTAGGAAGGAAGGGGGCCTAGCAGTAATAGATTTCAAGCTATACTACAAAGTAGTAATCATCAAATACTGGTTAAAAATAGAAAAGTTGATTTATTGAACACAGTAGGTACACAACATACAGGAAAAATAAAAACCTAATCTAATAGCCTCAAGTTTAATAATCCCAAAGTTTCAAATAATTACAATAAGGTCTTACTGTTTAACTAAAAAAACTGCTAGGAAAATTGGAAAGTAATCTGGCAAAAATTAGGTTTAGACTAACCACATACAAATATATCACATATACATTTGTGTATATATAATACATGTAAATTATATGTAACATATATACATAACATAATAATGTATATATGTTTTATAATATGTGTTTTATATACAAGGGTATATGGGGTGTTAGGGGAAGACTAGTACTTCTGGTGGAAGGGCTTGCCATGCCCTTTTCAGGGCTGCTCATCTACCTTTGTTGGCCACGTGCCACCCAACTCTCACTTATGACTCCAAGAAGCTGTCACATGCATAGCAGCCACATGCCAGTAAAACTGACTGGGCAGATAGCTAAACCAGGTTAAGGGTAACCAAGAGGCCTCAAACCTGTTGGTGAGTTAGAGCAGTGGTTCTCAACCTTCCTAATGCCGCGATCCTTTAATACTGTATGTGGGAGTAACTGCGTGTGGGCAGACCCTCCTGGAGGTGGATAGAGGAGCAGTATCTCGGTTCCTAAGACCATTGGAAATGTGTGTTTTCTGATGGTCTTAGGCAACCCCCAAAGGGGTTGCATCCCACAGGTTGAAAACTGCTGAGTTAGAGGGATATCTACTCCAAGCACTTGAAGACTTCCTTTGGCAGAATGAACAGATGAGAATAATTTGTTTCATGAAGGGGGTTAAAACAGGTAGTGTTTAGAGGAGCACTTAGAGATTGGTCAGAC
>CM053599.1:145579473-145613362 GCA_028646575.1 Pseudocheirus occidentalis
ATGCCCATTGACTGGGAATGGGAATGACTGTATGAGTGGTATAGTCTGAACACAATGAACTATAAAAAATGATGAACAGGGGGATTAAGAGAAATTTGGGAAGACTTATTAGCAGAGCAAAAAGAAGTAGAACCAACTGAACCATAGCAAGCCAACTTGCATTCATTAAGAGCCTACTATTGGACAGATACCATAATAAGGGCTAGAGGTATAAAGAAAAGGCAAAAAACAGTCCCTGCTGCCATGGAGCTCATAGACCAACAGGGATATAATCTATACAATAACAATGTAACATATAGGAAAGCAGCACAAAAAGACATCAAAATTCTAAACAATTAAATGGGTCAACTTGACTTCAAAGGATAGATAATAGCTAACATTTATATAGCATTTACTGCATACTTGGTACTGCGCTAAGCACTTTATGGTTATTAGCCTATTTGGTCCTTACAACAGTCTCTGGAGGTAGGTGCTATTATTATCCCTATTTTACAGATGAGGAAATTGAGGCAAAAGAGGTTAAGTGACTTGTCCAGGGCTGCAGAGCTAGTAAATATTTAAGGCTGGATCTCAGCTTTCTCTCTGTGTCTCTGTCCGTCTGTTGCTCTCTCCCCTCTTTTTTTCTGTCTCTGTTTCTTTCTCTCCACAATGCTACCTTATACACCTCTCTTTTCTCTGAATAGAACTAGTGGGTGTTGGCTGTGTAATGAGGCATGCTTTATCAGACATGGTTAAATGTGTCCCTGGGTTTCAGTTAACTGTATTTTCTTACAAGGGCAAGTTCTATGGAGGAGTGTGATACATAGTGATGTATTACTAATAACCCCAAATTATAAATAAACCCTCAAAAAAAGGAAATTGACTATGCCCAAATCTGAACTTTGCAAAAAGCTCTTAAGGGACCACTATTTATTTGCATTACAAAAAGATTTACCACAAGGTTCCTTTAAATAGCAAGGATGACTAGTTCTTTAGAATTTTAAAACTTCAATTAACAACCAGCTTTTCAGGAACACATTCATCCATTTACATAATAAAAGATCATTTAAATAAGGAATCCCATGACCTAAGATAGAGTTGTACTCTGAAATCAGTTTTTGGAAACTTGAAGTAAACTTTACCCATAGAATAAATATTATAAAATTATAAAATCTTAAGAGTTAGGAAGGCTCTCAGGAAGTCATCTAACCCACTCTTCCTCCAGATAACTAAAACTGTTGCAATGTCCCAATATCACTGAAACATATTTAGGTAGAGGAGATTTAAATGGAAATGGTAGGAGTCTTTAAATTTCCTACTTAAATTTCTCATCCCCAATTTTTAAAAAAGGTACTCATGTCAACATCTCCCATTATCTTTGTACTTTTACCACATTCCCTATTTTTCTTAAGAGTAGGATGGCAGAGGACAGGAGTATACCCACAAAAAGCAGATAATAGGGGAGGGATAAACTTTTTTCCATGTATGCCCTAAACTACCTAAAATGGACAGGCCCCACAGACAGATGGGGTGGAATGCTGGGTCAGTGAAGGTGAAAGGATAGGACAATCGATTTTGGATATTTAAAAAAAATAATTTATTTTTCACAGTATTTATTTTTCCCAATTACACGCAAAGACAATTTTTAACATTCATTTTTTTGTAAGATTTTCAGATCCAAATTTTTCTCCTCTCTATCCATTTTTCCTTCCCCAAGACAGCAAACCATCGGATATAGGGTTTACATGTGCAATAACATGAAACCTATTTCCACATTAGTCATGTTGTGAAAGAAACAGAACCAAAGGAAACACACACATACACACACACGCGCACACACACACACACACACACAAGTGAAAACAGTATGCTTCGATCTGCATTCAGATTCCATCAGTTTTTTCCTCTGCATGTGGAATAACATTTTCCATCATGAGTCTTTTGGAATTGTTTTGGATCGCTGTATTGCTGAGCAAAGCTAAGTTGATTGTAGCTGATCATCACATAGTGTTATTGTTACTGTGTATAGAATTTTCTCCTGATTTAGGACAGTAGACTTTGAACCAACATTTCTGGATCTAAGGGCTAGTTACACAGCGGTTCTCAACCTTCCTAATGCCGTGATCATTTAATACTGGTATGTGGGCATATCTGCATGTGGGCGACTGGCCTGGAGACAGATAGAGGAGAAGCATCTTGGTTCCTAAGTCCATTGGAAATATGTTTTCTGATGGTCTTAGCCGACCCCTGTGAAAGAATTGTTCGACCCCCAAAGGGGTTGTGACTCACAGGTTGAGAACTGCTGGTAGACAATCATTGTCCAAGAGTCCCCTTTTTTATGCAGGGGTGAGGGGGAGGTGGGAGGGACAAAGTCATAGCCTGGCCAGATGTACCTTCTGCTTCCTACAGTTCTAATTTGTTCTTCCTTAATTCTGTAAGGGAAAGTATTAGGTCCCAGAGTGCACAATGTCCTGCTTCAATCTCTATGAAGATGCCCTGAATGAAAACTATCTGAGAAAAGCTCGATGGTGCCTTTACTCTTTCAGTACTGGATGGTGTCATAGAAAGAGCATTGGGTTTGGAGTTAGAGAACTTGGATTCAAATCTAGATTTTGATATTAATTGACTTTGTGACCTTGACCAAATAACTTCACTTTTCTAGACCTCAGTTTTTTTGTGAGTAAAATGAAAGGGCTAGGTGGTCTCTGAGGTCTACTAAAATTCTAATTCTATGATCCTGTGAACAGCTAGGGCAGCAAAGTGGTCCAGTGGATAGAGTACATGGCCTGGAGTGAGGAAGACTCTTCTTCTTGAGCTCAAATCCAACCTCAGTTATTAGCTGTGCAGACAAGTCACTTACCCTTTTTGCCTTCATTTCTTCATCTATAAAATGAACTAGAGAAGGAAACGGCAACCCACTCCAGTATCTTTGCCAAGAAAATACCCAATGAGGTAACGAGGAGTCAGATACAACTGGAAATGACTGAGCAACATGAACATCTTACACATTACCATCCGACACACTCACACACAGCCTGTCTTCCACCTGTAACCACACTCCTATACAACTTCCATATACAGCATTTATAGAGCACTTTGTTTATAAGACATACAACATTGTACCCATGACTTTCAAGTCTTCATGATGGTCAGTGGCCATCAAACACACAATGAGAAAGAATAGAATAATTTCTTAGAGTGGAGGCTAGGTGGCACAGTGAATAGAGCACCGGCCCTAGAATCAGGAGGACCTGAGTTCAAATATGACCTCAGATACTTAACACAAAACTAGCCATGTGACCTTGGGCAAGTCACTTAACCCCAATTGCCCTGCCTTCCCCCCTCCAGAAAGAAAGAAAGAAAGAAAGAAAGAAAGAAAGAAAGAAAGAAAGAAAGAAAAAGAAAGAAAGAATTCTTAGTTCTTAGAGAACTCCACCCACCCCATCCTAGCCATGGTGTGGCTATATACAAGATATTAATGAATCAGGAAGTATCTAAATAAAAGCATAGGGGAGGGAGGAGGAAGGGAAGAATCATGGAGAACAAACATTTTTAACTCAATCTGGGCCTCTTCTGAGAACTCCAAACATGATTTAAAACCCAAGTTGGTTGGTAATGAATTGCTTAAGGATATACTCCCCAAGGATGAAGCAGAAATCACTAAGTGAAAGTAGGCTTTTCCTAAGAACTCAGAACATGATTTTAAAATGGAGTTGGTTGGTAATGAATTTCTTAAGGAAGTACTCCCTAAGGAGGGAATCAAACTTACTGTGAGAACATTCACTAAATAAATATTTGTCCAGGGCCATATCAGCTTTATGACATAAACAACTTAGTCACTAAAGGAGCTTTCCTTGACTTTGTTATAGCTACAGAACCAGGAGTCTTAAGTTATATACAAACTTTTTAATACATTACTAAGAGCCCACTTTCACATTCCCATCAAACTCAGAAATAGATCACAAGGTACTTTTCTCCCTGGTATATCCTTCTATAAAACTAAAGAAGAAAAAGAAAAGGAAGAAAAAAAATCCTATTTTTTTCTGAGTTTTACTCTGTCATTAGCTACACATATAATAGCAACCTCCTGCCAATTCTGCAGAAACATGATGTATTAGTCTTTCTTAACATTTATCAAGTGCTAAAAATGCACCAGTGTATATACATAAATTCAATTTACCCAGTACCCTTCTTACATGCCTTAGGTACTTGGTATTTAACTCCTAATTACTTCTAGTAGGCGCTGTTCTGAGCAAGGCTGTATATAGAATTGGGGAAAGATCTGCTAACTGCCCCCTAGGAGCAAGCATTCTGAAAAGGGAATATTCAGACAAATAAGAGAGCAGATGAATATATATGGGAAAGATCTTATTCTGCATATAAACAGTTTTCTGTTTTGCTTTGTTGGAGAAAAAGAGTTGGCGGGAGGAGTTGGCCCTTTGATTATTCCAGTAAACAGCAATGCCTATAATTCCTGTTCAATGTATGCTTGCAATCTAAGCAGAAAAGGAACACAAAAAATAATGGAGGGAAGAGGAACCACCTGCTACAAAAGTATGGTGAAATAGTATTAGTTTCCTGCATGGGTCAAATGATAAGTACAGAGGAGCCTGAAGGAGGAAGAGGATGAGTTGTCTGTTTCACACTCTTGTTGTTCAGACATTTCAGTTGTGTCCCATTCTTTGTGACCCCATTTGAGTTTTCTTAGCAAAGATACTGGGGCGTTTTACCATTTCCTTTTCTAGCTCATTTTACAGATGAGGAACATGAGGCAAACAGGGTTATGTGACTTGCCCAGGGTAACATGGCTTGTGTCACAGGCCAGATTTAAATTCAGGTCTTCCTGACTCCTGGGTAAATGGTAAGGCCCAGAAGACATTAGGATGCATGAGGCTTGACTGCAACTGGTAACTCTTTGCTCATCTAAATGATATGAATAGCCATGTATACTTTGTGAAGAGTGGATGTCTGAAGGAGCCTAGAATGTGGGTTCATAGTTCCAAACAGAACAAGAATCCTGACTTTCTCTCTCCAGGGGTGGGGGTGGTAATGGGGATAGTATTGGAGGTGAGAGAGGAAGAAGGCACTGGCAGGAAAGCTGGGGGAAATGGCATCCCAACATGCTTCCTCCAGTAGGTCCCTGATTCCTGGATAGGCTATGTCTGGCACTGTGAGGAAGGAAGTAGTCTGGGGCACCTACCCAGTCACCCCAAGTGACTGGCTCCTAGTCCAACTGGTACCTGGGTGGGTAGAGGAAGCATTTAACATATTCTGAAAGAGAACAGCATGGAAGTAAAGAGAGCTCTACTAGTAAATAAGTAAAATTATTTTATCAGTCATTAAAATTTTAACATTGAAAATTTAAAAAATAATTTATGGAGTCCATGAATAAGCAAGATGATCCATTGGGGTTCAGGAAGAAAATATTAGAATTTCTGTTTCCATTTCTTTGAAAATGGAAAGTTTTTAGAAATTGGAAAATTAGAAATTTCTTCTTTCCATTTCAAAAAAGAAATAAATTAAACAGGGCAACTAATGGCACAATAGAGCACTGGGCCTGGAAGTCTTATTTTGGGGAGTTCAAATCTGGGCTCAGATACTTACTGGCTGTGTGACCCTGGGCAAGTCACTTAACCCTAATCCCAAGCTTCAGTTTATTCATCTGTAAAATGAGCAGTAGAAGGAAATGGCAAACCACTCTAGTAGTTGCCATGAAAACCCCAAAGGTGGTCATGAAGAGTCAGACGTGACTAAAAACAACTGAAAAGGAGAAAACATTACTCATATTTAAGAAATGGATTGACATTTGTACCCTCCCTCAAAGGGACAATATAGACCTGTACGTTAGACAGTTGAGTGTCACATTATGGAATACAAAGTGTACCAGGAATAGAATGGGAGTTTCCCAACATGAAGAAATTACCAATGGTGCGCTCATTCATTTCCTATCAGCCTATTGCAACACATTGCAGTTTATGTGCACCCAGTTAAACGGATCGACAGATTACATTATTTATTAACTAAACTAACCCTCATAAAATGGATAAGTGGCATAAAACAATTTTGCAACTTTAAATGGATGAGAGTACTAATAATGCAAACATAAAATAACAAGAAAACTGAAGACATGACACTTCTCCTCCTAGGATAAACAGCTCTTCACCAGTCATGTCATTAGAGAAACAAAATGGCAGCCTAGCAAGATCTAACAGGAAGGTAACCTCCCCAAATTTGAAATGATCAACAATCTTATCTGAAATATGGGTTTATGCCCACTATCATTAACAATGAACCTCGAGCTAAGTACATATTGTACTCTGAGATATTATGACCTCATAATAGCATGTTATGAGTCTATACAACATTTAAAAGGAAAATACAACTAAGATGCTGCTTGAATGTGGTTTCATCTATAAAAAGTCTCATCAGCATGCTTGAACATGGAAATTTTCTAACTTGCTTAAAAATCTTCCAAATGAAGAGCTTTGGTGGATTTTGAACCCACTTGTTAAAAATATAAAAGTCCAGTCCACTGGAATTAGTTTTGCAGAACTACTGAATAACAAACATCCCAGGGAAGACAGAAACTTAACCAACTTTCAACAAACTTGCAAAATTGGTCAAACTGCGTATCTTAAATTAGTAAGGATAGCCAGTAATGAATTTATCCATTTGGATACATGTATTTTTGTGAGGACTCTTTTTCAGTTTCAGAGATTCCATAGTGTACTACATACAGAGCTGGCCTCAGAGTTAGAAAGACCTGGATTCCAGTCCTGTCTCTGATACATATTGGATGCGTGACCTTGGGCAAGTCACATAACAAGAAAACTCTCCAAGACCCTAAAGTTGCAAAGAATTGGCCTGTTTGCATTGGCTGAGGTGTTCCTCTCCAGGGGTTCCTCACATCACAGAAATTTCATGTTTGCTTAAAAAAATACCCAACAATAATAACAAAATCTTTTTATTTTTAGTTATGATAGCCACTGAAATTGTGTTGAAATAAATTGAACTTAGAACCATAACTGCAAATTGCTGTATCGTGGTGTTAAATCAAGATTTTAAAAGGTAATGAAATACATCCAATTATATTGCTCTCATAAAATATTAATGATCTTTTATTAATTAAATATTGTTAATAAGTATTTTAGTAAAAGAAAAAAGGTTTAGACTACCAATAAAATATTATTTGAAAATATTATTCACCTTATGTTAATCTCATCATCCTTTAAAATTTTTATTCATACTTTACAACAGTGGTTCTCAACCTTCCTAATGCCTTGACCCTTTAATACTCATATGTGGGCATATCTGCATGTGGGCAGACTCACCTGGAGACAGATAGAGGAGCCGTGTCTCGGTTCCTAAGACCATCAGAAAGATGTGTTTTCCAATGGTCTTAGGCGACGCCATTCGATGCCCAAAGGGGTCACAACCCAAAGGCTGAGAATGGCTGCTTTACAATGTAGATAATATAAAGAACGTTTTATATATATATTTATATATATATTAGAAAGTGCTCAAAAATTTTACTGAAAGGATATGTAGTCAAAAAAGTTTATGGACTTAGAAATTTTTGGCAAGATAAACAGATGGATTTAGTGGGGCAAAGAGATATTCCTGATTCCAACCATGACAGTGTTGGAAAGAAATTAAGAATTTATGAGTTATAATCTCAAAAACCAAATGAATTAAATTGAGGTAACAGAACTCCACTTAAAAATTGCAGATTTGCAAAGTGAAGGCCTACACTTTTAATCCTGTTTACCTAAGAGGCTGAGGCTGACAAATCTCTTTAGCTCAGGACTTCCAAGCAGTAGTAAGGATAAAGCCTATTTAACGTCTGCACAGAATTCAGCATTCATAGGGGGAGTCTCTGAGACCAGGGGGCCACCAAGTTACCTGAGAGTGTTCTAACCAGCCATGTTTAGAACTAGAACAAGTCAAAGCTTCTGTGTAGTGGGGTAGGTAGGTTCTATGAATCATCCCTGTACTTTCAGACTTTAAAAAAAAAATCACATAATTTTAGAGTAAGAAAGAATCCAAGAGGTATCACTATGTATTTATTTTGTATCTATCCTGTATTTACTTACCTGTAAACAAACAAATTTTATCCCCACCAACAGAATGTAAACTCAGGCAAGAACTATATTTTTTGTCCTCAGGACTAGTGTTGGTACCCAGTAGGTGCATAATAAATGCTTGCTAATTCATTGATTGGATTGTGATGCCAATTTTTTAATTCCCCAGATTGGACTACTTAAATCAGCCTAATTTAAGTGGCCAAAATGGAATCCTTAAACCAATCTCTTTTAAGGAGCCAAGTTTCTTATTGAGGAACCCCTGTGTTATTACAGGGCTTGATGAAACAAGAACTCATCATGTTGTTTGAATCCTGCCTCAGACACTAATGAGGAGCACACTGAGAACTGCTCATTTTATAGGGAATCTCTCTCCTATTTGAACTTTACACAGCATATGCTGCTTAACCCCAGAAAACCCCATTTGTTGGCAAGAATTTCCATATTTTATGTCTTGCTTAATATTGATAATGTAGAAGGCTTCTGAACAAATTTGGATGAGCAGATCCATTGAGTTAAACCTTCAGTACACAGATCTTACCCTATGAATGGACAATAAAATATACAACATTTCAGGAAACTACTCCCTGCCACAAAAACCTACATTTTTAACACCAATAGGGGCCAACTGATGCTCTGTGGATTTAAGAATGAAAATGTCAGTTGACCTTTTTAAAGGTCTTTGAGCATATCGTAAGTTGGATTTGGAGTCAGAGATCATGGGTTCAAATTCCAGCTCATTATCTAGGGCAAGGCTCCTCACCCTGGTTTATTATCACCATATTGAATTAGAAGAGTCACCATGAAACGGAAAAAATTGGCATTACCACATGGCCTACCTAGACTGTGAGATTGGAGATCTGGTCCTTCCAAAGGGATGAAGATAAGGCTAGGATATCTGGCTTTTATTTTCCATATTTTGGGGATTTGTGCTTATTTGGCTTTTTTTGCTAAAAACTTATGGGGCTTTAACTAGTCAGTCCTCCTAGCATGGGTATTACTAAAAGAAAAAGGAGGAAAAAAACAAAAAAAGTAAAGACTACTCCCCTATCCCTCCCCCAAAACCCCCACAAGATCCTTAGGATCTTGCCACTATGGGGTAGTATGACATCCATACTCTCTCCCCATTCCCAACATGGGACAAATTCAGGACCTCCTTCCTTCTCTGCTCTGACAGGGATTCCCTAAGAAAAGACAAAGATATCCTTGGGATCTGACTGGTCCCTTCTTTCTTGACACAGCTTCCTGGTGATTTAAAAGCAAAAACAGTTCCAACTCCATAGAGTCTGGCCTCAGACTTGGTAGGTGACTAATGCCATACAAGTCACCATACCCAGATAATCTGCTGATCAGAGATATTTCCATGAGGAGGCAAGAGAGGAAGGCCACATCTACCAATGCTGAATATTAGGGCCACTACATCCTTCTTACATCTTTTATTGTCCTTTTTTGTCAACTGTTCAATGTCTCACATATATGCCTCATTTCGTCCCAAAATTAAACCTGAACTAAAAGTGCTGGCATTAGGCTACCTAATAAACCTGTCAACTAAACTCACAGTTTCCTCATATTTTTTACATATAAATATGTATATTTATATAAAGTCAGAGGGTTGGACTAGATGACCCATTAGTTTCTTCTAAACTTCTAAATTGAAGATCCTATAACACCATCAAAGAGATACATGGCCAAAAAAGGAGGTGGGACCCTAATTAGGGGGAGTGAGGGATAACAGATGGATAAATGTCAGTGTTGTACTAGACTCCATGAAATATTAAAAGATCCATAGTAAGGCCTCCAGCATATTGGGTACATCTTCTAGGGGAAGAAAGGAATCAGAATTGTGCATAATGAGGAAGTCTGGGTGAATTGTGGCTTATGCTCAATGACATCATCAGTTCAGTGCCAACATCGGTTTGCAGAACCATCAAAATGTATGCTTTTAGCAGAATTAGAACTTTATTAGGTATCTAAATATTTGCAACCTCCATCATTGCTCTATCTTCTCCTTCTGCCAGGTTTATAATTCATGGTCCCATAATGTTCTTCATAGGTTTCATTTGGCTAGGCTCACCTCACAGCTCTGCATCATTTCCTTCAAAGGGTCTTTCCTGATTTCTCCAGTTGCTAGCCTCTTTCCCCCTCCTCTATATCACAATTTATTTTGTATATCCTGTATTTGTCATTATTGTTGCTAAGTCATTTCAGTTACATTTGACTCTTTATGACCCCATTTGAGATATTCTTGGCAAAGATGCCAGAGTGGTTTGCCGTTACCTACTACACCTCATTTTACAGATGAGAAAACTGAGGCAAAAAGGGTTAAGTGATTTGCCCAAGGTTACACAGCTGGCAAGTGTCTGAGGCTGGATTTGAACTGAGGAAGATGAGTCTTCCTGACTCCAGACCCAGCACTGTTTCTACTGCTTCATTTAGCTGCCCCTCCCCTGTATTTATCTATTATATGTTGCAACCCCCACATAGATTGTAAGACCTGGAAAGGCAGGGACTCTCACTTTTTTCCTTTGGAACTCAGTGCCTAGCACAGTGCTTGGTACATAATATGCATGTAATAAATATTTGCCAATTGGCTAATTGGATATAGGATATACAAAATAAATTGTGATATTTCCACAACAACACTATTTGTTTTGTTCTTTATTTTACTTCCAAATATTGTCTGCTATACATCTACTCACCCCTCAAGTTCATGAGTCAGAATCTGAACTCAGGTCTTCCTGATTAGACTTTATCCCAATATCCACTATGCTACCTTAATACAGTTAGTATTTTAATTCAATTTATACTTTCTTGATATTAGAAGCTACTTAGTGTAGTGGATATTGGAAGAGGGTGGATAGTTAGGAAGACCTGAGTTCAAATTCAGTTAGGTGACCTTGGACAAATCATTTAACCTCTGCTGGGCTTTTATTCTCACTTGAAAATTAGGAATAATACCTACGTCACCAGATTATTGTAAAAATCAAATGACAGTATATGTATATGTTAATATGTGTAATATGGGCAAACTTTAAATTGCTATAAAATATTGTTTATTATTATTATTATTATTATCATACAATGTTATTCCCATACCCCATTTATTGAATTTGTTTCTTTTGAATAACACATTGCTGTACTCTGGCCATTAAACATATCCCACATAATTTCAATGCTATTTGAGCATGAAACCATGAGAACAGATCTCAAGTTAAAGTACTTAAAAAAAAAGGGGGGGTTTATCTGGAGCAGGAAAGCCCATCTCTAACTTTCCTTTATCTTTGGTACTTCTAAACTTTAGCTCATGCTACTGTTATTAACTAAAATTAAAAGAAAAGGAACATATTTGAAATACACACACACACACATATATACACACAGACATATTCAATATATCATATAAAGGCCTGCCATCCAGAAGCTAAAAGAAAAAATATATACTTCCCAGTGGAGCAATGGTCAAAGATCATTTATTTCCCCTTTCATCTTTTCTGAAAGGGAAAATTAGAGGCACTTAGATGGTGCAGTGAATAGAGTACCCACCATGAAGTCAGGAGGACCTGAGTTCAAATATGACCTCAGACACTTGACACATCCTACCAGCAGTGTGACCTTAGGCAAGTCACTTAACCCCAATTGCCTTGCCTTCCCCCCTCAAAAAAAGGAAATAAAAATTATCAATACCACATGAAATGATGTTCACATTTCCTAATAATTAGAGAAACGCAATTCTAGATAATTTTTAGATACCTTTGTACCTACAAGAATGGAAAAAATTATAATTTAAAAAGTCCAATGCAAGTGGAACTGTGATAAAACAGGCACTTTAATACATTCAGTTGTTAGTTGGACTGGAGAATGGTAAAACAAAAATCTTTTGGGGAATAATATGTCAATATGCAGCTTGAATCAAAAACCTGATAGTTCCTGGGGCCCAACAGTACCAAAGAAGGTACTCATATAGGCAAATGACAAAGTACCAGAGGTAAAAGTATATCATTAAAGGAGGTATGACAAGATCTTAATTTATTTTTTTGTCTCCTGGACAGTCCAGCAAGGTCAGAGATTTTGAATACATATGTGCTTGTGTAGTGGATAAAACAGGGCTGAGAGTCAGGAAGAGCTAAGTTCAAATCTCATCTGCAGGTACTTTGTATAACTCCATAATCCTCAGTTTCTTCATCTGTAAAATAAGGGAGCTGGTCTCAATGGTCCCTTTTTAATGTCCCTTCCAAATCTATATCTATGATCCTCTGATCTATTTCTTTTTTTTGCTTTTTTTGGAGGGGGGAAAGCAGGGCAACTGGGGTTAAGTGACTTGCCCAAGGTGTAATGCCACGCACAAGCAGATTCCAAAAAGAATGCTACTGTGAACTGCTTTTAAGATTCTGATTACACAGTATGGTGAACACTCTGTTTATTCCATTACAAATTAAGACAAACATTCACAATATATCGCAATATAATATTCACAACATTCCATCTTATCATATAAATTCACAATATAGTGTTCATAGCAGCTTAACATTAGAACAGCCACACAGTTTTCACTGCAGTGGTCACAATATTTAGAACAAGGAATAAAAGAATAATTATCTGGTTTCCCTAAGGGGGAAACCCTCCTCACTTAATCATTCAATCAATTCATAGTATACCAATCTTCCACTCATGGTACAACCATTAACTTAATCAGTCACTAATCTAGTTCCCAATTAGTAAATATCATTAATCACTAAGTACAGCCATTAGAAAACCACACAAAATTCCACCCCTTGGTGTCCAACAAACCTTAGTTTCATCCAAGGGGAGGCCTTTTCTTCATCTTGACTCTGGGTGGTCTCTTTGATACCCTGGATCCCCTTCCATGGCCCTAGCTCCATTCTGAATCCACCAAACAGTCACCTGGATTCAGAAGCAGACAGCTCCCAGGTCCTTGCCCAGTTCTCAGGGCAGTCCGTGGCATACACTTTAGTTCAACTGGCCCTAGGACACAGAAGGAATATTGGCCTTCTGGGTGGCCTTCTCCAGATTCTGGTCTCAGGAAAACTCCATCTCAGTTCTCAGTCAGTTTCCAGATACTGGGAGAGAATCTCCTCTCTCCCTCTCTCCTTCTCTCTCTCTCTCTCTTTCCTTCCTCCCTTTCTCTCTCTCTCTCTGTCAAGAAAACTCCAACTCACTTCTTCAGTCCAGTAGCCCAGCTCCCAGATGCTGAGACAATCCTGCTTCCTCCAACAGGAAAATGCCAATTCTGTCTTTCTGTCTCTGGAATTGTTCTTTATATACACACACTGGCTTCTTGTTTCAGCCAGCCCCCTTTTGCCACATCATCAAGGGAGTTCACAACCTCTCAACAGAGGACAGAGCTCACACCTTCCATACTTAGCGCTAAGCTATTAAGTACTAAGTATCTGCTAAACTGATTGCTGTTACACAAAGTCACACAGCTATTAAGTGTTAAGTGTCTGAGTCAACATTTGAACTCAGGTCCTCCTGACTCCAGGGCCAGTGCTCTATTCACTGTGCCACCTAGCCACCCCCTTCTGATCTATTATTAATATCTTTATTTGCAACTTAGGAATTTTCTTTTTTTAAGTAGCAAAGGAATTGTGTTTTTTAAAATAATATTTTTAAATAATAAATTTGAAAAGAAAAAGTAACAAGTGATTCTCATTCCTTTGTAATAGTCTCTTAGGACTTTTTAGGGAGAACCACAGATTGTCATCCTTTTCCACGAATGGGAGAAAAAATAATTCCACCTACCTTGGAATAACATTCAGTTCCAGAAAGAGAAATATTGATGGGAATTAGAAATCTATAACTTTCCTATACTTTTGAAATATAGTCACCCTATATGCACTAGGAAAAAAAGTGTTTTTATAATAAATGAGATATTAATGACAATATATATCTTATCTTGGGCTTTGTAATTTGGTTAGCTGTTTTGACTAGTTGTTTTTAATGTTTATTTCTAGATACACAACAGGACAGATTATTCATTGTGATTTCCATCTCCATCCCAACACCCCACAAAAAGTGAAACCAAGCACACAATTTTCATAGTCATATTCAGCAAAATGTGATATTTAAGAAACCTATGTAAAGTAAGTTGGGGGAGGGGGAAGTATCTAACAGCAATGTATTGATTTATTCTTTCAAGCATTTTGTATGGAGAGCAAGTTCTTCTTTTTTATTCTACTCTTAAAATGAGTCTTCCCATCCTGTTAATAACTGTGACTAAAAAAATTTCTCTGAAACTATCTCACATTAGGTAATGTCTATTATAAGTCTTATAGATATGCCTCACTTCCTTTTAGAATCTAGATGTCAAACCTCTTTCTTATACATTTGCACCGTGTATTTTTTTCCACACTATGTTCTTTTCCTTTTAATTTTAAAGACAATTGCTTTTTGTCATGTAAAATTGTTTTACTCTATATAATCAATTCCACTGATTTTGTTTGCAAAGATTTCTTCTGTGTGTTTGATTGATAAAATGTCCCTCTTCTTCACTGACTGTAGGTTCTTGTATCCACTGATAGAAGACCTATCATGCTGTATGTCTGTCTGACATCTTGCTATACTGTTTAGCTATGCCCTCCTGTTTCTCCTCCTTTGACCACTGTTCCAGCTGAAGTCCTGTGGCCCTACACTTCTAACTTCTGAAGAGTTCACCATATATAGACACTTTCAGGCTCACCATGCAGCACTGTCTACATCTTTGCCAAGCCACCACAGATACATAATCCACAACCACTAGCCCAATTTTCAGCTTGCTATGGCATCAGTATCAAATCAACACTACCATTTCAGGAAAAGATGATTCAATCAATTACCCCCATGACTCCATTCAATGTCCCCACTGTCACTTCCTAGGCCAAAATATCCCTTTCCTCAGTCATTACTCCCCTATATGTGTTGTCTTCCCCTATTAAAATGTAAACTCCTAAAGGGAAGAGACTGTCTTGATTTTTGTATTTTTGTCTCCTATACATAAGCACAGTGCCTGGAGCCAATAGACGTGTTAATAAATGGGTTTTTCCCCCATTCTAATACACACTGTACCTCAGAAGGTAATATTCAAACATCTCTTATGTACACATTCCTACCATCTGATTTATTATAACTAGTTAATGAAAGTATGTTGTTGCTTAGGGGGTTGGGTTTTTTTTAATTCTTCTTTGAGAGGAGGGGCCAACATAGGTTAATCTTATTTAGTAGCAACTTTTAATATTTCATGACTTACCAAATCAACATAGCACATGGTAAATAAATCCTCTTTCAAGGAGATAAACAAAAGGAAAATATGGTTAAGGAACTGAATGTAATTTCTCAGAATTGGGAAATTCTCAGGACTATTGGGGAGGTTTTAATTAGTCAAGATATGTACTTCAAAAGCCTCCACAGGACCAAGGTATCATAATAGATAATAAAAAAGATTTGGTAAAATAAAAATGCTTTTAGACATTTATACCAATAAAAATAAATTTTAAGACAAACATTAGATTAAGACAAATATGGGGGGGGGAAAGAGGTACCATTTGAGAAATGATAGGGTATGCAAACAGATCATCTAAAGCAGTTCCATGGTATGGTCAATAGAACCGTAGTTATCATCTAAAAATCTGGATTCAAAGTCTGAGCTTCAGCATTTAGCTTTCTGTGTGATCCTGAGCAAGTCATGTAATCTCTTCCAAACTCAGTTTTCTCTTTTGGAAAATGTACATTCTATGACTTAATGCTACTCACTTCAAAAGGTTGTTGTGAGGAAGATATTTCCTGTACCTCAGTGGTTCTCAACCTGTGGATTGCGACCCCTTTGGGGACTGAACGACCCTTTCACAGGGGTTGCCTAAGAGCGTTGGAAAATACATTTCCTATGGTCTTAAGAACCGAGACCCCGCTCCTCTACCCATCTCCAGGCGGGTCTGCCCACATGCAGATACACCCACATATGAGTATTAAAGGGTCTTGGAATTAGGAAGGTTGAGAACCACTGCTGTACCTTAAAGTAAATGTGATCTATAAACATGACCGTACACAAATACTAAAAACATAAATGAAATGCTAAAAGCAACATTTCTCTAGTATATACCTGAGCTTAAGAATTCCTTTTTCATAGGAATGGAAAATATTAGCTATCATCAATTAGAATTCCTCTATCTTTCCCATGCTTGCCCTAACAGGCAAAATATCTCTGCATCAATTCAGTTCAACAAGTGTATTAAATATCTATGGAACTTTTCATCTCTAAAATCTTATTGTGGAACGTACCCTAACCAAAAATTAAAGTTGGTGGAGAAAAAAAATCCTCTAGCATAAACACTTTCAAATACTGAATAATGTTAGCCTAAAACTCATTATTTTTATAAAATATTATAATAATGATTTGTTTATATACTTGAAAATGAAAGCTTTTATTGAATGTAGATATATATGGGATACTGAATACTTGTTTATTGTTAAATGAATGGGAAAAAATGTGATAACTTTTTTCTCTTGTCTTTAGGAAGCTTCCCTTCTATTATCGGAGTGAGGCACAACAGAAACAAATAAGTTCAAAACAAAATAATTTATAAGTACATAAGGGGTTCAGAGTAGCAAAATGAGAAGAAGGGAGGTTATTACTGTGTGTTGAGGGAAGGAGATAGAGAAATCTTTAAGGAAGAGATGAGTACTATGGTTTGTCTAGAAGACTATGTCCAAAAGGTATATCACACAGTATGAGATAAAGCTAGAAAGATAGAGTGGTTCCAAATTGTGGAGGGTCTTGAATTCCAAACTAAGAGGCTTGAAGTTTATTCAATGGGTAACTGGAAGTCAGTGAGGTGATCTGAATAGAAGAATGACATGAATGGATCTATGCACAAAGAATACAGTCATTTAGAGGTGAAAAGAGCTCTTAGGAGGCTAATGTAGTGGTCTAGACAATGAGTAATAAGGGCCAGGACCAATTATGATAGCAGCAGTGAGACCAGAGAAGAGGAAATTGATGCTAGAAATATTTAAAGAGATAGGATCAGTAGGTCTTGAATTGGATGCGAGAAGAGATGGGAGAGTCAAAGTTGGTACCAAGGTTTTGAACATGTGAGATTTGGTGAATTTTGGAACCACTGAGAAATAGTAAAGTGAGGAAGCAAAGATGAAGAGGTTCAGGGAGAAACAATTAGTCAACAAGTATTTATGAAGCATATATTAGGTGCCAGATACTGCATGAGATGCTGAGGAAACAAATACCCAGAGTTAATTTCTATCCCCAATGATATTACATTCTAATGGAGGAGAAAATTAGTACATAAATATACACAGGAAGTAATTCCCAGTGGGAAGGCACTAGTAGTGCGGGGAGGGGGTTGACGTAAGGCCCCTTGCCAGAACTTGAGATTTGAGCTGAATGTTGAAGAAGTTCAGAAGACTGAGAAGGTAGAGGTGAGAAGAGAGGACATTCTAGGCATGGGAAACTGCCAGTGGAAAGTGCACTGGGAGATGGGACTTTCAAGACTTTGTGGAGATGGAAAAGTATGATGGTATGTTAGTTGTGACTGCTCGTTTCTCAACCAATAGCTTTCCAATGATGCTATATTACTACAAATCATGGAAAAACAAAGTCCTTGAAGAATTAAAATTTTGGGTCATTCAAAGGGAAATAAAGTGATTCACTGTGGTTATCAATAAACTGAAACACATTGCCACCCAAAATAAGTGAACATAAGAAGGAGCATATAGGATATCATCAGAGACATATGAGTGGAAAAGGAGTCTGGTCAGTGAAGTAGTGAGAGGGCCAAACAATGATCACTGATATCATGCAATATCATAAGGTAGATCTGCACCAAGAATTTTGGGTGTATCCTTTGTGGAGGATCTATGGATGAATTGATCAATCGATCAATAAACATTTATTAAATGCTTATTATTTGCCAGAAATGGGATGGAAAAAGTAGCACAAGATTCAAAGGTATGAATGAATCGCAATCTGCACTCATAGGAAGAGTATCATCTTTCTTTCCATTGTTTTGGAAATGGACATTTGTACTCTATACCAGTGGTGTCAAACTCAAATAGAAATGGGGCCATCCTTGGAGGATAGTATTAATTTAGAAAATTACTTGTTAACATTATCGCTCTTCTATCACATTTTTATTTATTTTGTTAAATACATGCCAATGATATTTTAATTTGATCACAATTGTGCTGAAATTGTATCTTGTTCCCCTAAGCACTATCACCCCTTCTAATCAGTTTAGTAAGTAACTTTGTAAGTAATCAGTATAAAGCAGTAATAGTAGAAAGTATGATTGTAAAGAGGAACCTGGAAGTCACCTACCAACTGTCTCAAAGATCAAAGGAACATATTTCACAAATCGTTAACATATACTGACCAAACTTCTGGTACTGGTAATACGTGTTGAATTGGGGGAAGCCATCTGGGCTTTGCTGTCAGGGCCTTTTGGTCCTATGATAAGTCAGTTTCAGTCAAGTTTCAGACATGTGGTAAGACTAACAGATCATCAAAGGATGTTGATAATTTCGAGATGATGTGGCATGCTATCTCTAAAGTTTAACTGACAACTTTGAGATGACTGTGATATGCTAATGAACTAACCTCCAAGATGGCATGGATAAGAATTAGTATTTTCCCTCAAAAATGTATAAAAATAAGCCCTCAAATTCCTACTTCACACCCTACTCCAACATTCTACCATCTCCATCACACTCTAATACTCCATGTTGCCAAGTACTCTCAACTATAATCCATGGTTAGGGGAGTGATTTCTGTGCCTTTCCCTTCTCAAGCTCTTCCTGCCCCCTCATGCCCAAATCCTCACTCCATTTGCCTCTGCACCCCTTTTTGCTATCTGCTTCTGTTTCTGTGCCTATTTACCCCTCTCTCCTCTGTCTCTTATTAAAGTGTGATTGCAGTCTCACTCCCCTCTGCCATCATGATCTTTCTTAGTGAGAACCCAAAGAACTGGGCATGATTGCCCCATTTCATAAATTAATGATCACTCTTTGACTGCACTGTGGGAGTTGTGTTTGACAATATCAATGCAATATCATAAGCTACGTCTGCACCAAGAATTTTGGGTGTATCCTTTGTGAAGGATCTATGGGTGAATCAATTGATCGATCAATAAACATTTATTAAATGCTTATTATTTGCTGTAAACTGCCACCACACCACAAATAGCAAAAACATGCAGGTACCCCTTACCTCTTTAGCTCAAGGGCCCCAGAAATATTTCCAAAGGAAGCACAACTTTCCTTTATGAGTTTCCAAGATATTTTGATGATACTTAAAGGTAAGTACCAAGCCTTAGATCTTTGTTTACATCCACTTTTCAGAACAGTGGCTGCCCTGATCTTGAACTTTCTTTCTGTGCTAGTACATATAATAAATCCATTAGTGTAAATATAGACTTTTTCCCCCAAAGGACCTCAAAGACCATTAGCCTCTCAATATTGCACTAAAGCAGAAATAAAGCAGATATAGTAGTTTCTGTTTAATAGATGAGGGGGAAAAATGAGACACAGAGAAGTTAAGCCACATGCCCACAGGTCACCAAACGGTCAGAAGCTTTGGAAGGATTAGTCAGAATCCCCATTCTTGGGCAAAAACTCCATAGCATCTTTCTAGAAAAATTCTATGTAAATACAACGCTAAGACTCTTAGAAACACACAGGATATTCAACACACTGAACCAAGATAAGAAAGTTTTCCCAGTTAAAAACAAATCAACCTGTGATTTTGTCCACAAAAGATACCAGTGCAAATCTCAACTGCTCTATGACTTGATTCGAGGGTTCAAGAGAAGTGCCAGTCATCACCCTTTACGATTCAAGGACTTTGATATACATACATACAAAACAACACATATACACACATACATATATATACATGTATATGTACATATATACACACATAAATATAAAATCTCCCTAGGCTAGGCATGTGGTAAGGTAAGCATTTTAAAAAGACAAGGTCTCTACTTTCAAATCTAGTAGGTGAAATAAGACATACACATAAAAAAGAAAACTAAAAAAAAATGCACTAAGTTGTACATATAATACCAAGTACTATGATAGTTTAAAGGAAGGTTTCTTAACCTCAGGTCCACATGCTCCCAAGGGGTCTGTGATAGCTTTCAGGGGATCTATAAACTTAGATGATAAAAAGTACATATTTATTTTTCATTACCCTCTAATTGAAATTTAATATTATCTCTAGTTATTCAGTGTAGTCAACAAGCATCATTCTGAGGAGCCTACAGGACATACCAGACTGTGTGTGTGTATATATATACACAATATAGAATAAATGCCCAATAAATATTTTGTCCTTCTAGAATAGCAAAAAAAAAAAAAAAAAGATCCAGGAGCTCAAAGTTGATAAATATTGACATTAACTAAGGTAACTCTCAGAGATATAAAATATGCATGATATAAAAAGAAGTTGGGAATTCCCAGTTTAGAACTGAAGGAGAGATTCCTTTTACCTGAAGTGATAAGAGCATATATTTAGAAAGTCAGGACAACCTCATCATTTCATGGAAAGTGAAGCCTAGACAGGTCATACCACATACCCAACATGACAAGTACCAAGTGACAGAGCTGGGATGTGAGCCCACTTCACAGAAGAGGATGACCTTTGGTCCTAAAGTTTTAAATCAGTCTACTTTTCTGAAAAATAAGTATATATAGTAATTCTTTTCTTTACTTCTCAGAGCAATGAATCTTGTTTCCTCACTCCCACTCCCCAACTATTCCCTTTTCATCATTACTTCTACAAAACCTCTTTAAATTTCTGTTTTTAACATCAGGTTCAACTCCTTGTTACAGTTACCTGTTTCCTTTCAGGTCAGTACTGCAGAAGCTTAATATTCTGGTTAGTATTCTTCCTATTCATTCCAAACCCATACTTGGGAATTTCAGCATCCATGTTCCAGTCTCTTTGAATACCCTAAGCTTTCAGTCTGTCACTACACTTCCATAACTTCCATCTTTACTTCAGCAAGATGCAGGTATGGGCATAGTTTTGATGTCATCATCACCCATAACTATCCTATTTAGATAATTCTAGAACAGTGAAGTTCATTACTCTAACCACAACCTCTTTTCCTTCCATTTCTTCTGCTTCATTCTCCTGAACCTATTCTTCATCTTCATAACATTCAATCCCTCTATTTTAACTTGTTCTATCAGTCCATCAATTCTACTCTCTTCAGTCTTGACCCACTGACCAGCTCAACCACATACTACCAGCTGCCCTTGAATCCCTTGCCCCAGTACCCTAATGCTAGTTATACTCTGCTAAACCCCAACCATGAATTTCCCCCACCTCTCCTGCTCATGGGCTGTTGAATATTCTTTAAGACAGTCACATTTCAGTGACTGAGTTCTCTAAAATTTATGTCATTTAATCTCAACTAGGTCCCACTATTGCACAGAAATTCCTCAATTCTGACCTTTATGATTGATTTCCTATTACACCAACTATTCTAAACCTTCTTCTCAGACTTCCTATAGCACCATCTCATCCCCTCCATCTTAAAAGGGAACATCACTCTCACTTTCATACAAAGTCCTCTCCCTTTCTCCAGTCTCAGATAAAGAGGTGAGACTTTGCCTTAACAAAGCTAACTCTACCACTTGTACTCAGGGTCCCATACTGTTCTGTATCCTCTGGGATCTTTTTCTAATCCATCACTGCCTTTTCCCCCCCTAATCCCCAATCTCTTCTCATCTATTAGCTCTTTCCCCAAAGCTCACAAATATGCTCATATTTCCCCAATCTTAAAATATCTCCACTTAATTCTGCCATCTCCTCTAAATATTTTCCTGTCTACTTCTTTTCAGAGTGAAATGTCTAGAAAGGGAGGGTCACATTTGCTTCCTCCATTTGTTCACCTCCTACTCATTTCATGATCCCTTGCAATCTACCTTCCAAATCTGCCACTAACCGAAACTTCAGTCTTCCAGATTACTGGCAATCTCTCCATTACTAAATCATTTTCTCATTCCTTATTATACTTGACATTTCTGTGGCTTGTGACATTGTCAACCACACCCTCCTGTACACACTCTCCTCCCTTGGCTTCTGTGACACTGTTTTCTTGTTTCTCCTACGTGCCTAACTCTTCTTTGCCAGATCATCATCCTTCCACCTACTTCATGTGCATGTGCCCCAAAGCTCTTATCTTCTCTCTATAAATTCTCTCCTTTAGTGAGCTCATAAATTCCCCTTCAACTACCACTTTTGTACAGATGACTCCCAAATCCGGTTCTTCATTACCCATAGCCTGGCCTGCATAATCCATACTGTGAGACATCTCCACCCAGATGTCCTATTTTCATCTCAAACAACATATCCCATTCAAAATATTTGTACCCAAACCCATCTCTCCATCAAACTTCCCACTTTCTATTAAATTTCTTCCATTATTTTTGTGACCCAGGTTTACAACCCTAAAATCATTCAGAATTCTCTTATCTCTCATGTCCTATCACTTGAAAAGTAATTGGTATCCTGCCTCCACAACATCTGTCATATGTATACTTTTCCTGCCCCAAACACAGTCTCTATCCTATTCTGGGCCATCATTACTCTGGACCGTTGCAATTTGCGCCTAATCAGCCCCCCTGCCCCAATCCGTCCTCTCCATAAGCAATCCTCCACACGGCTGCCAAATGGATATTCCTCAAACAAGTCTGGCTGCATCGTCCCACTACTCAAAAATCTTTAAAGTTTCACAGATTCCTCTAGGACATGGTAGAAACTCCTTCACCTGGTATTTAAAACTCTCCTCAAGACTGCTCGCACCCCTCCTTTCCATTCTTAAATCACTCTATCCTCCTCACAAGCTCTCTAGGCCAGTCGGACTGGCCTGGAAGCTGGTCCTCACATACAACGTTCTTTCTCCTCTGTACTTTTTGCACAAATAACGCTTCCTGCATCTTTGGTACATAGTCTCTTTCCTCCATCTTGTAACTCCCTAGCTTCTTTCAAAGCACACCTGCGGTGCTTCCACATTGGCCCTTTCCTGATTCTCCATGAGAAGCCAGAGATCAAAGGACATCTCTATAAAGCATTTAGCAAAATTCCTGGTACCCAGTAGGTACTATATAAATGCATATTCCATTACCCCCTTCCCATTTTGATATTTCTATTGTTTAGTCAATTAGTCGTATCTGATTCTTCATGATCCCATTTGGGGTTTTCTTGGCAAAGATACTGGAGTGGTTTACTATTTCTTTCTCCAGCTCATTTTACAGGTGAGGAAACCGAGGCAAGCAGGGTTAAGTGGTGACTTTCCCAGGGTCACATAGCTAGTAAGTTTCTGAAGCCAAATGTGAACTCAGGTTCTCATGATTCCAGGTTCTGCACTTTATCCATTGCACTACCAAGTTGCCCCACCTTGATATTACTCTTCTTAATTTTCTTTGTATATATTTTGTCTCTATTTATTTATGCACCTTTGCTATTTGTCCAGCAGAATGTAAGGTTTTTGACGTTAAGGTCTATTTTATTTTGGTCCCTGTATTTTGTTTGTTTTTGGAGAGGGGGAAGGCAGGGCAATTAAGGTTAAGTGACTTGTCCAAGGTCACATGGCTAGTAAGTGTTAAGTGTTTGAGGCCGTATTTGAACTCAAGTTTTCCTGACTCCAAGACCAGTGCTCCACTCATTGCACCCCCTAGCTAATCCAGAATAGTGTCTTGTACATGGTAGGTACTTACTAAATGTTGACTGAATTTAATTCCTAAAATGTGAAATTTTACTATTTAGCAATAAATGGGTCATTTAAAACAATATTTCATACACATGAAATTGTCTATAATTAATTTTTTTAAGAAACTCATACATCTAACAGTAAAAAAAAGGAGCATTATTAAAGATTTACATATATTTCCCCTGTTGGAAATAGAGCCAGGAAAGAGGAGAAAAACCAAGAAAGGCATCCAGGCTGACAAGAGACATTGGTAAAATGTTGGTTAAAATGTAATTACTCTTATTTTAAACATATTCACATCAAGTTCACTCATATGATTTACTAGCCCCTAGAATAAACAGATTAGAATGGGGGGTGGAGGGAGAGGGAGAGGCTGCTACAGGAAGTACACGAACACCAGAAGGAAATGACAACCAGCGAAGAGAAAAAAGAGAAAAACAAACAAAAACTCATGGCCACCAGTATAACAGCTAGAACAGTAAAACTCAAAAAGGTCAGCATCCTGGGGTCATTTAGAGAAAAGATACAATTCTGATGTGACTGTACAGGAGCATAACTGATATTTATCTAATGCTCTTCAAGAAAAGGTTAAAATGGACCACGTGCTCAAAAAATCGGGAACACGTGCAAAACATTTTAGAAAGATTTCAATCCAAAATAACTGAAGTGGAAAAGCATTGAGTATGAAGGTGGGGTGGGGGCACAAAGTTTTAGTTTATCTGGAAAACTCAGCTATTCAGAATGAACCATCACATACAAACTGAATGTCATACAACTAGGGACCAAACACCTTCCCAGAGAGGAGCTAAGGAAACACGAGACCTCCTATTGCTGCAGATATGGGGACTGGATATGAAACACTCGGTACAGAGTGAGACTGACTGACATATTGGTTAGTTTGACGAACTCTATTCTTTTTATTATGAGAGATGGCTTTATGGGTGAGGGAGTACACATACACACACATACATACACATATGAAGATGATGTAAAAACCAAAGACATCAATAAAAATATTTTAAAGGATGACTCATTCCCTGAGGATTTTAAATATTCAAAGTTTTACTGTACGCTAATCTCTCATGACTTGCACTTAAATAGCCAACTTAAATTGCCACTGGGCCTGGAGTCAGGAAGACCTGAGTTCAAATCCAAATTTAGATACTTACTAGCTGAGTGACCCTAGGCAAGTCACTTAACCCTGTTGGACTCAGTTCCTCACCTATACAATGAGTCAGGGAATGAAATGGCAAACCACTCTAGTACCTTAACCAAGAAAACCCCAAATGGGGTCACAATGAATGGGATACAAGTGAATAACTGAATAAAATTGGTGAGTGAATTCACAGTTGGGGAGAGTGAATCTAATTGGATTGTTTCTTATAGGTTTTCTAAGTGAAGTTTTGTTTTGTTTTTTTCTTTTTTACTGGACTTAGATTTCTTCTTTAAATAAGTTTAAGAAATGTATAGGTTTTCAAGGCCACTTTCCACAAACGTTACAGGAGCAAATGTAGACATTACTTAATTCAGTGGCCATTTTTCCAAAACTGATTCAGATTGCCTAAGCTTCTTCTAAGAAAAAGCCAATCTAAGCTCTTTCTGCATTGCTTTTCTCTTTACTTTTTTTTTTTGGAGGGGGGAAGGCAGGGAAATTGGGGTTAAGTGACTTGCCCAAAGTCACAAAGCTAGTAAGTGTTAAATGTCTAAAGTTGGATTTGAACTCAGGTCCTCCTGACTCCAGGGCTGGAATTCTTATTCACTGTGCCACCTAGCTGCCCCCGCTTTTCTCTTTAACTGCAAACTAATATCAGACGTACAGTCTTCCAATTTTTAGGCTGGGTTTTGAGTACTTTGGGAAACATATTTTTCCCCCCCTGGAAACTTTGAGATACTAAGGAGAGTCTCATCTACCTCTAGATCCCATGACCTTAGAAGCCAAAAGACCTAGGTGTACATTTAGTCATGCTTGTAAATACAAGCTGAGCAAGCAAACTTCTACAGAGATTTGTCCTCAGTAAAATAAAGGTGCTGGACTAGATAATCTTTAAAATTATTTCTAGTTCTAAAGCTCTATGATTTTTATATGATGCTGAATTAACTTGAAAAGGTTAAACTCTTTCCCACCCAAAGTACAAAGTCCTTTACAGTACTATCAAAAAGTGAGTCAGAGGAAAACTATGCCGAATATAAAGACCAGCTTCTATTAAATAGCTAAATGGGCTATTTTTTTTTCTTTATAAGAGTTAGACAATATTCTGTCCTTTAACTTGTGAGCCTCAGTTCTCTTATCTATAAAGTGGGTTTAAGTACTAGGACTTTTATAAGAATCAAATAAAAATGTAATGTAAATCAGCAAATCTTAAAGAAGTATATAACTGTCTGCTTTTTTAAAAACTCTTCCTTAACCGTGGAGTTATGAAGACACATGTTCAGATCTTGTCTCTGACACGTTGGTAGTGTGACATTGGACAAATTACTGAAGTTCTCCGGGAGCCCAGAAGCCCAGTATATCTCAGACTACCAAGATGTACAACATGCGTCCAACTCAAAATCTCATGGAAATGAATGATGTAAATAAGAAAATAAATAAAATAATTAAAAAAAAACCCAAACATGTGTCCATCTACAGTATTAGAGGAAATTTCCTCTCAAGGATTCCTCTACACCAATGAAATCAGAGGTCAAGCCCAAAAAATGAAATAAAACCATTATGACAAAGAAATAAAAAAGATTTGTGACACAGATAGCTTTCCCCGATCATATTTGTTTAAAATATGGCATCTTTAGGTCACTATTCCCATAATTACAGAGAAGAAGAGCAGCTTAGACCATCAGAATACTCAAATAATCAAACCACCACTCAGACTAACCTTTAAGAGTGAGGTTTTATAGCTAGAACTGAACACATTTGCCAGGTGCTGTAGGATCACCACATTCCCATTCAAATAATGGAGCCATTCCTAGGAGGCACTGGAGAGAAATTTAATTTCTTTTTTTGTTGTTGTTGTTTCCATCTAGTTTTTTTAAATTAACTTTTATGTTTATTTTTAGTTTACATCATTCATTTCCACAAGATTTTGAGTTACATGAGACTTTGAGTTACAAATTTTCTTTCCCCTACCCACCACCCCAAAACATCAATTCCACTGTATACCCTCCTCCCCCAATTTGCTCTCTCCTATATCCTCACCCATCCCCCTTCTGACTTTCTGGTAGGGCAAGATGGATATTTTTAATAATACTTTAAATAATATTTTTAAAAATATTTTAAAATATTTTTTTAAAAACATTTTATTTTAAAACTTTGAATTCCAGATTCTTTCCCTTCCTCCACCCATATGAGATAATTTACCCCCTTTCTGTCTCTCCCCATCCTCTCTCATTATATTCCTCTCTCACCTCTCAATTTCACCTTTTAGATATCATCCCTTCCTATTCAACTGATCCTATGTCCTCTGTCTATGTATATCTGTACACACATATACACATGCTCACATATGTATTAATATGCAAACATACCCTCCTATATAGACATATATGTATATATGTATGTGTGTGTACACACACACAAACACATTTATATTCCCTTCAACTATCCTCATTCTGAGAAAAGTTTCATAAGTTACGATTGTTTTTTCCTTATAGGCATGTAAATAGTTCAACTTTGATTAAATTCCTTATGATTTCTTTTCCCTGTTTACCTTCTCATGCTTCTATTGCTTCTTGTATTTGAATGTCAAATTTTCTATTCAGCTCTGGTTTTTTCATCAAGAATTCTTGAAAGTCCTCTACTTCATTGAATGACCATATTTTCCCCTGAAACATTATACTCAGTTTTGATGGGTAGGTGATTCTTGGTTTTAATCCTACCTCCTTTCATCTCCAGAATATCATATTCCAAGCCCTTTGATCCCTTAATGTAGAAGCTTCTAGATCCTGTGTTATCCTGATTGTGTTTCCACAATATTCAAATTGTTTCTTCTTGGCTGTTTGTAGTATTTTCTCCTTAATCTGGGAACTCTGGAACCTGGCTATAACATTTCTAGGAGTTTTCTTTATGGTATATTTTTCAAGAGGTAATTGGTGAATTCTATCAATTTCTATTCTGCCCTCTGGTTCTAAAGTATCAGGGCAATTTTTCTTGAGAATTTCTTGAAGGATGATTTCTGGGTTCTTTTTTTGATGATGGCTTTCAGACTCAGGGTGGGGAACCTGTGATCTTCTAGGTCCTTGTGTGTGGCCTCTTGCCTGAGTCTAATCCTTTTATGGAGGGGATTTGTTCTGTGAAGTTTTACCTGGGGACCTAGAAGCCACATGTGGCCTCAACGCTACAGGTTCCCCACCCCTGGCATAACTTCTTAAACCTTGGAATCAGATTGAACACCACCACCTTCCTTTCCTGTTCCATAATGATTTTCACAACCACCACCAAAATCCCAGCTTCACAAAGATATGACACCACATGGAGCTGTGAACTGATACAACCATTCTGGAGGGCAATCTGGAACTATGTCCAGAGGGCTATAAATAATTGCATACCCTTTGACCCACTAATACCACTTTTGGTGTTGTACCCCAAAGAGATCATAGAAGTGGGAAAAAATACCCATTTGTACAAAAATATTTATTGCAGCTCTCTTTGTGGTGGCAAAAAACTGGAAATTTAGGGAATGCCCAACAATTGAGGAATGGCTGAACAAGCTGTGATATATGAATGTAATGGAAGACTATTGTGCTATAAGAAATGGGGAGGAGATGGACTTCATAATTACCTGGAGAGGCTTACACAAATTGATGGTAAGTGAGAAGAGCAGGAAAAATTTGCACACAATCACAGACACATCATATGTATGAAGACAAACCTTGCAGAACTGGACTCTTCTCAGCAATGCACAGCTTTAAGACAACTCTACAAGTCTCAGGATGGAAGGAGATACCTACATTCAGAGAAGGATCTAGAAAGACCAGAGTTTAAATGGAGACTGAAGCAAACTACATGGTCTTTTTCTTTTCCATGTTTGGTTTTCTTTCTTTTTTCCCCACTGTTCATTCCATTGGTTACATGTTTACAACAAGACTATTGTACAATGTGAAAGTACTTGTAGATTCTATACTTGATTGCACGCTGTCATGGGGGGAGGCAAGAAAGGGAGAAAATTTGAAACACAAGGGATTGTGGAACCGAATCTTGTAAACTAAAAGTAAATAAACAAGTCAACGAAAATAAAAGACATTTAAAAAAAGATATGACACCACAAGCAAGAAAGTCCAAGAAGTTAGTGGCATAACTAAAAGTAGAAGTAAACAAAAACATATCTCAAACATTTGAGAATGTTCTAAAAGGAACACAGTGTGATTAATATTGTTGTTTCCCTCAAAAAACATAAAATATCCTACATTCTCTCTGTGAGTTTGTTTCAGGGGACCAGAAACTCCCAACTCTTGGATCAAATGGAACAAGTATAATTTCTCTGCCAGGTGACATACAACCCTTCAAATATTTAAAGATAGCTTTCATTTCCTCCCCCCTCCATCAGGGATATTAATATCTTTGGTTTTTACATCACCTACATTTCCAAATATATCCCTCTCCTCCCCGTCGAACCATCCCTCAGAGCCAAAAAAGTCAACAAAACTAACCAACACATCAAACACTCCCAGCTGCTTCAGTCCATCTTCATATAACACAGACTCAAGACCCCTCACCACACTAGTTGCTCTCCTTTGGACATTCTCCATCTTACTGGCATCCTTCTTAAACTGTGGTGCCCAGAACTGAATGTCATTTTATAGATGAGACACTGAGAGGAGAATAAAGAAGGATTATTATCTCCTTATTACTGGAAAAAAGGCAAAGGCTTTTTTTTCCTTAATAGTATTTTTCTAATTAAATGTAAAGATAATTTTCAACATTCATTTCTGTAAAATTTTGAGTTCTAAATTTTTCTCCCTCCATCCCTCCCCATGAGAGCAAGTAATCTGGTATAGGTCATACATATATAATCATATTAAACTTATTTCCATATTAGTCATGTTGTGAAAAGAAAAATCAGAACAAAAGTGGGGAAAAAACCATGAGAAAGAAAAAATAAAAAACAAAAACCACAAAAATAATATGCTTTGATCTGCATTCAGACTCCATAGATCTTTCTCTGGATGTTGTCAGCATTTTTCATCATGACTCTTTTGGAATTGTCTTAGATCATTGTATTGTTGAGAAGAGCTAAGTCTATAATTGTTAATCATTACACAATGTTGCTGTTGCTGTGTGTAATGTTCTCCTGGTTTGGCTGACTTCACACAGCATCAGTTCATGTAAGTCTTTTGGGGTTTTTCTGAAATTTTCCTGTTCATAATTTCTTATAGTATAATAGCATTCCATTACATTCATATACCACAGCTTGTTTAAACATTCCCCAATCGATAGGCATTCCCTCAATTTCTAATTCTGTACCACCACAAAAGAGCTGCTATAAATATTTTTTGTACATATGGGTCCTTTTCTCTTTTTTTATGATCTCTTCGGGATACAGAGGCATAGGACTTTCTTAATGCAGTCCAAGATCAAATTAGACTTTTTGGCTGCCACATCACACATCTGACATCTTACAAAAACCACCAAATCTTTTTTTTTAAACAAATCTCCATCTAACTGTGAATTCAATATCTCATAATTGTAAAACTGATTTTTTTTTCACCAAAGTGTAAAACTTCACATTGATTGATGAGACCAAATGAGTGTGTGTGTGTGGGGGGGGTACTTCGCAAACCTCAATGCAGTCTATAAATGCCAGGTATTATTTTTATTTATTCCTGTTAAATTTCATCTTAGCCAGTGCTCCAGATCCTCTAGGTCAGTGGTTCTCAACCTTCCTAATGCTGCAACCCTTTAATACAGTTCCTCATGTTGTGAGGAACCATAAAATTATTTTCATTGCTACTTCATAACTGTAATTTTGCTACTGTTATGAATCATAATGTAAATATCTGATATGTAGGATGTATTTTCATTGTTAGAAATTGAACATAACCCACAGTTTGAGAACCACTGATCTAGATCCTCAAGTGCAGCCCTTTGACTGAATCCAAACTCACTGGATTCCATCAAAGGTCTACACTTGAGGATCACATGTGATCTTGAGGCCGCACCTGCTCTAGTCTGTATCTCTACATCTTCTCCACAAAAATAGTATGAGATTCTTTCTCAGCTGCTTTACTAAATTTCAATAAAACATGTTTGCAGCATTTTCCTCATCTATCAGTTTAGTCTTCCTGTTAAACTCTAAAATGACCTGCATATTGTATGATCTATTCTGTAATAATCCATATTGATTCTCTGTAAACATAATATCCCTTTTAAGATGTTCATTAAGATGTAGAATTTTTTAGGAATCAAAAATCAAGCTCACTGGCTTACAGTTTACAGATTCTATTCTCATTTCCTTTTTCTTTTGGAAATCAAGACATTTTTCTTTCTCCAATCTTGGGGCAGTTTTTCTCTTTTCCTATGATCATTAAACATTAATAATGATGACGTAGCAATCACATCTGCCAATATGGACTCCTAAGGTTGAAAAGGACATTAAAGTCTATCTTGTTCTTTACAAGTCATTAGACTGAAATTGAGCAGATTCAAACACAGAAGTTTCATCTAACTTAGGATCGAGATTTAGAGATAGAAATGTCTTACATTAGAGATGACTTACAGGTCATCAAGTCTTACTTCTTCATTTTACAGATGACTAAACAGGTCCAGTGAAGACAGGGTGGTGCAATGTGAAAAAGAGGGGCAGTTGGGTGATGCAGCAGATAAAGCGCTGTGCCTGGAGTCTGGAAGACTCATCCTCCTGAGTTCAAATCTGCCCTCAGATTAGCTGTGTAACTCTGGGATAGTCACTTAAACCTGTTTGCCTCAGTTTCCTCACCTGTAAAATGAACTGAAGAAGAAAACAGCAAACCTTTCCAGTATCTTTGGAAAATCCCAAGTGAGGTCACTAAAAGTTAGATATGACTGAAAAATGACTCAACAACAGTGTAAAAAGAACTGAATTTAAAGTCAGAGTGACCTGGGTTCGAATCCTGCCTCTGCCACTTAGTGCCTCCATAACTTTGGGTAAGTCATTTCACCTTTTTTGTGACTCAGTTTCATTTCACCTTTCTGTGACTCAATTTCCTTTTCTGTAAAATAAAAGGGTTGGGCTAGACGACAAGTCTCTTCTAGCTGTCAATATGGGATCTTCGGATCCTGTATGGATGAGCTTGTCCAACACACAAGAAGCAAGTTCTTGGCTAGGATTTGAACCTGGATCCTCTGACTCAAATCTAACACTCTTCCCCAGCACCACACTAACCACGATATCATGTATATACAGTCTGCTAAACCCATTTATTCTAGTCCATTCCCTATGTGCCATGCAGGGAGACATCTTAAACAGGTACTTCATATTTCTTCCTGGAAATCCTAATTAGTTTCCAAAAGCAAAGAGAAAAAGATGTAAGAATAGAAACTCTGGGAAGAAGGTGGAGGCACACATAGTTGGAATTATTTGGCCTGGTGGGAGAAGAGACACTCCCGAACCAATTCCTTTATGAGGAACAAAAGTTAATGGTTTTCTTAGGTAAATGCTAAGGAAGGCATCTCTGGAGAAGAATTCATGATTATCTTTGCAGAGCGGTGGTAGAGTAGAGATTAAAAATGAGATCTATTTTCTTAGTCAGACGAACAGGCTGATTTGTTTTCCTAGAATGTACATATTTGTTAAAAGGGAAGGGAACTATTAAATGGGCAGTGATAACTATATAAAAGAGCATCAATAAAACAGTTTAAAATGCACAGAATAAAACTTTATAGTGCATATGAACTAACCAGTGTTTTTACTACCTTATCTCATATGTGTATGTATGTGTGTTGTGTCTATATATCTACAGACATATATGTACAGATAGGTACACACACACATAAATGATAAGGTAGTAATTATATATCTATGGATATACATATACACATATGTATCACATGAAAAATTTGTTGTTGTTGAGTCATTTCAATCACGTCCAACTCTTTGTGATCACATTTGGGCTTTTCTTGGCCAAGATGCTAGAGTGATTTGCTATTTCCTTCTCCAATTCATTATACAGATGAGGAAACTGAGGCAAATAGGGTAAAGTGACTTGCCCAGAGTCACACAGCTAGCAAGTATCTGAGGCTAGACTTGAACTCAGGAAGATGAGTCTTCTTGATTCTAGCAGCACTCCTAGCACTCTATCCATATAATATAACCAACTATTACATAGTTGCTCACTATGTAAATTTTGGGTTTAGTAGCTTAAAACTGTACCAAGACTTCTGGTCTGCATAACACACACACACACACACACACACACACACACACACACACACACACACACACACACACACACCCCAAACCACATCTAACAGAAGTTCAGTGGTTCTTATACTCTCCTCTTATTCTTTATATATTGAAAGCTTTGAACTTGTTAATGATTAAATTCACAATAAAAAGAAAAGAAAAATGAATAATTCATAGTAATACAGATGTACAGATGGAAGTGATTACAGGTCATTGAGGGCAACTCCCTCTTTTTACAGATGAGAAAACTGAGACCGAATAGGTTAAGTGATTTGCCCCAAGTCACACAGGGAGCTAGTACAACATCAGAAGCAAGATGCAGGTCCGCATCTTCCTGAATCCAAGCCAACCCTCTATTATTCTCTGATTATACCAATATAGCTCTCTAAACACAACTATGAAGAGCTTTTCTCTGACGTAGGCCATCAGAGATCTTGCCTCGGTTGTGCCAGGAGCAACCTAATCATTTTTTTCCCTCTTTGGATAGGGCATGGCCCTATATGGAGATCATATTTAGTTTCTGAGGGTAAAAACAACAAAACTTTGTAGACAATATGATATGATGGAGTGAACAACTAATTGGAAATTAGGAAATCTAGGTACAAACTCTCCCATAAACTTGACCTTGAACAAGTCCATTAGTCTCATAGGATAACAGCATTGAGACTTGGAAAATACCTTAGAATTTTCCAGTCCAAACCACCCTCCCCCCTCATTTTTTCTTTTCTTTTCT
>CM053599.1:145613862-145630313 GCA_028646575.1 Pseudocheirus occidentalis
CCTCATTCTATTGGACTTTGCTTTTTTTATGCTTTGCAAATATTGAATTTTTACAAATTGAAGGTTTGCAGCAATTATCTGATACTGGCTAAGAAATAGAAAAATGGATCAATGGAACAGAATAGACGTACAATTTACAGCAGCAAATAACTATAGTAAAGTTGTATTTGACAAATGTAAAGGCTTAAGTTTTGGGGATAAGAATTCATTATTTGGTAAAAGTTATTGTGAAGACTAGAAAACAATAAGATAGAAATTGGGCATAGACCAATATCTTATACCATTTACCAGGATAAGGTCAAAATGAGTACACAAACTAGATATAAAGAAAGATAGCACAAGAAAATTTGAAGAATGGGGACATATTACTTATCAGACAGATAGGCAAACAATTTATGAATAAGCAAGAGACAGAGCAGAGTAAGATATAAAATGGATTTCATTTACATTAAGTTAAAAAGGTTTTGTATAAATAAAACAAATGTAACCAAGATTAGAAAGAAAGCAGAAAATTGGGGAGAAATTTTATAGAGAATTCTCAGATTAAAGTCTCATATTTTGAATGTATAAAGAACTTTGTAGAATCTATAAGAATGTGAGTCATTCCCCAATTGCTAAGTGGTCAAAGGCTATAAGCAGGCAGTTTTCTGATGAAGAGATAAAAACAATTTATAGTCATATGAAAAAATGCTCTAAATCATTATTGATTAGGGAGATGCAAATTAAAGCAACCTTGAGTTATCATTTTACACCTCTTAGATTGGCTAAAATAATTGAAGGGGAAAGTGACAAACACTGGAGGGGATGTGGAAAAATTGAAGTATTAATCCACTGTCAGAACTAATCCAACAACTTTGGAAAGCAATCTAGAATTATGACCAAAGTGTTATTAAGCTGACTATAACCTTTGACCCAGGAATACCACTACTAGATCTATTTCCAAAGATGATGAGGGAAAAAGGAAAGGAACCTATATGTTCTCAAATATTTATACTAGCTCTCTTTGTGATGGCAAACAACCTGAAATTGCCGGTATACTCATCAATTGGAGAATGGCTGAACAAGTTGTGGTATATGACTGTAATAGGATACTATTGTGCTGTAAGAATTGATGAAGCTCAATCATCTTAGAAAAACACGGATAGATTTACACAAAATAATGAAGAGCAAAATGAGTAGAACCAAAAGATCATTGCATACAGTAACAGCAATATTGTTCTAAGAACGACTTTGAGCAAGTAAGCAATTTTAACTATTACAGATACCCAATTAGCTACAAAGGACTTATGAAGGGAGATGCTATCTGCATCCAGAGAAAGAACCGATAAATAGAAACATGTGTGGAATGATTTTATGTATGTATAAATATTTGTGTCTAATGGTTGTCATCTCTATGGCAGGGGCTAGTGCTCTTAATTGTTCAACGCACATTCCTTTGCATTGTCTCATTTGATCCTTATGAAAACCATGGGGCATATTTTAGAACCATTTGGCAGATGAGGAAACAGAGATACAGAAAATTAAAGAAATAATTAAAGGAAAAAAGGGGAAAAATAAATTTAATACGATAACTCTCATATGATTAAAAAGAATTGAGTTGTACATAATAGATTTGCAGTTTCATGTGTAATCATCTTTTAAAAAATCCTACTGCTATGGAAATGCTTATTTTATTTCATAAATTAATAATAAAACAAACTTTTTTTTAATTCAAAGAGGAAAATAACAAAGCTTCCAGACTGGGGGAATTAATAGTATAATGGAAAGAGCCAGGACCTTAGAAAGTAAAATTGCTCAGAGGAGTTCCTCTAAGTCCAGTCTCTACCACTTATTAGCTATTATTAGCTGTTGTTATTACTTAGCTGTTTATATATGTGTGTGTGTGTATATGCATGCATATATAATTAGCATTAGTACATTGGGTGACTTTTTTCACTTCTCTAGGACTCTCTTTTATAACACCAAATATTTTTATAATACCAAATATTTTATTGGGTAACAACATAAAGATAAGACTGGGAAGGCTTTAAGGAACAAGCAAGGGAGCATGTGACTATCTTATCATTACACATAATAAAAGCTAGCATTTCTGCAGCACTTTAAGGTTTACAAAGGACTTTACAATTATATTCATACATTTTATCTTAGAAATTCTAAACTTTTTCTTTTTTTGCCCAAAATTTTATTTTGGACTCAAACACCAGAATGCAGAGAATAGAAAAAAGAAACAAAAAGATACCATAAACTTAAATATTGGGACTTAAATACAAAGTTAGAAAAAAAATAAAAGCATGTAAAAGAGGATTCAAAATATGTAACAATAAATTTTCATTTCAAGAAAGCCTATATGATAAATAATACTCATTGTGTCAAGAATTGTCCATCTTTCCTTCCTTGTGGGTTTTCTTTTGTTCTTTTACTGTTTTGCCCCTTTCTCCACCCCCTCCCTAAAGGCCACAATAAAGTTTAGATATGTTTCTCTATAGCTATAGATATATACATACACGTATACATATTTACATATCTAGATGTATACATTCCCAAATCTATTCTAAACTTAAGCAAGATCACAGAAGAGTAAACAAGAAATAGGAAGCCCCAAGACTCTATACCATTGACTCGTCATTGCCAGTGGACTTCTCTACAAGCAAAAGGACAGCAAAAAAAGAGGGCCTGGACTATGGCCCCTTACAGCTCTCGCATTCAGTTTTCCAAGCCTGACACTCCGTGTAGCTGCTTGTTTCCCAAGCCAGGAAAGCCAGTTTTGAGCCCCTGACTGCTCTCCGACCGTCATGTCTGTCTGTGGCAGTAAGTCTTGCTTTGGATGACATAGCTTCCTGGATGAGGAGGAGGAGAGTTGGAATGTATGGGCAGAGCAGCCTGAAGGAAGGTTGTAAATGGCACACAAACTTGTGGGAGTAACAGATAAGAAGCAGCCTCCTAGAATCCGCATTATTATTATTAGGAAGCTAAGTGGAATACTAGATAGATCATTGGACCTTGGAGTTCAGATCCTGCCTTAGACACTTGCTATGTGATTTTAGCCAAACCATTTAACCTTTGTTGGCCTCACATTTTTCATCTGTAAAATGAGGGGGCTGAACTCAGTGATCTCTAAGGGCCCTTCTAGCTCTAAATCTATGTTTTTTTTGTTTTGTTTTTTTTTTGCTTTTTGGAGGGGGGAAAGCAGGGCAATTGGGATTAAGTGACTTGCCCAAGGTCACACGGCTAGTATGTGTTAAGTGTCTGAGGCTAAATCTGAATTCAGATCCTCCTGACTCCAGGGCCGGTGCTCTATTCATCGTACTACCTAGCCGCCCCTAAATATATGATCTTGTGACCCTCATTTGCCTTCAAAGGTTGGCTCAAATGTCACCTCTTAGAGGAAACCCGCCTTGGTTCCTTCCCAACTCTAAGGCTTTTCCACTTAGAAATTACTTTGCATTTATTTTGCATTTAGTGTTTTATAAACAGGTAGTTCCTCTCTCCCCAGTCCCAGAGTAAGTCCGTAGCATAGTCCCTGGCTCATCTGTTGTTGTTCAGTCAGTTCAGTTATATTTGACTCTTTGTGACCCCATTTGGTGTTTTCTTGGCAAAGATACTGGAGTGGTTTACCATTTCCTTCTCCAGCTCATTTTTACAGATGAGAAACTGAGGCCAAGAGGACTAAATGACTTGCCCAGGGTCACACAGTTAGTAAGCATGTGAGGCCGAATTTGAACTTCACAATGTCAGGCCCAGCCCAGCACTCTGTCCACTGTACCACCTAGCTAGCCTACCTGGTACCTAGTGGATTCTTAATAAATGCTTGCTCAATGAAGGAAACAAAGAAGTCTATAAGCTCCAGGGGCAGTGGTGCAGGCAGTGCCAAGTTAATGGTTACAACTGATTTACCTACACCAGAAAATTCACATTTAATTAGTCCTTTTAATTTTTCAAAGCACATTCATTTGCATTATCTCATTTGATCCTTACTATAGCCATGGGGCAGTTTTTAGAATCATTTGACAGATGAGGAAACTGAGACACATAAAATTAAAGTACTTGGTGAATTAATGGTAGGATATGGAACAGAGCTGAGAGCTACTGATTGACTTGGAATCCAGAATTCTTTCCATAACACCATGTGATCACTCATAGGACCTTCTAGCCTTAGCCTTCAAACCATTAGTAGGAAATAATAATTCCTCCCACTTGGAAAAAGTGAATAATCCATGGTGTAGTGGAAAGAACACAGAACTTGGTGGCAATCTGGATTCAAATCTTAGCTCATCACATACATTTAGTTAAAAAAAAAATTATTAACCACATGATGCTAGGACAGTTATATCACCTCTCTGAGTCTAATTTTTTACCTAATAAATGAGGATGATATACTTACCTCTCACAGTGTTACTGTGTGGGAAGTACTTTTTCTCTTCAAATCCTATATAAATGTGAGCAGTTTTATTCCCCAAGGTTTGGAGGGACTAAGGAAATTTCTTTTCCTGCCCCTTGTAAACCAAAGAGTGGAAGTAAACTTCCTATGGACGCTGAGGGCACCTAACTTTTTTTTTTTTTACACCTAACTCTAGGCCATTAAAGGGCAGAATGTTTTCTATCTTTCTGGAAAAATGGAAATTGGACTTCTAGGATTTTCCTGGTGTCTTAGAAAACAAATGAAACCCAGACAAAAGGCCAGAGCACTTGTAATTTTATTTCATGTGTGTGTGTGTGTGTGTGTGTGTGTGTGTGTGTGTGTGTGTATTTAACTCATTCCTTGTGATTCCTTTGTGATTCGTGCCAAAGTTCCTTTGGTGTTATAGCTCACAGTTTGAAAAACACAGTCCTGAGACACATTTTATGAAAAGAGATATCTTGCTGGTTCAAAGGGTATACAGTTTTATAGCCCTTTAGGCATAGTTCCAAGTTGTTCTCCAGAAAAGTCAAATCAATTCACAATTCCACCAACAATAGTCTAGTGTCCTAATTTTTCCACATCTCCTCCAGTATCAATCATTTTTCTTTTCTCTCATATTAGCCAATCTGATATGTGAGGGGTGGTACCTAGGAGTTGTTTTTTTTTTCTTCTCTGTGTTTTAAAATTTATTTATTTATTTTTAGTTTACAACATTCAGTTCCACAAGCTTTTGAGTTTTAAATATTCTCGCCCCCTCTCTCTTTCCTCCCTCCCAGGCATCATGTAATCTGATGTAGACTACATATACCAAAGTTGTTTTGATTGGCATTTCTCTAATCTGTTGTGATTTAGAGCAGTTTTTCATATGGGTATAGATAGATTTGATTTCTTTCTCTGAAAACTGCCTGTTGATCATTTGTCAATTCGGGAATGGCTCTTACTTTTTTTCTTTTTTATAAATTTGACTCAGTTCTCAGTATATTTGAGAAATAAGGCCTTTATCAGAGATACTTGCTATAATTTTTATATGCCTACTGATATTTTTAAAAATTAATTTTTGTTGATATATTTTGTCTTTATATCACCTACATTTTCCAGCATATCTTTACCCTTTCCCATTCCCAGAAAGTTTGATATACACAGAGTTCCACATCCGTAATTCCATACTTTCGCAAAGAACTAGAGAGGTATATGGCCGACTAATTTTAAGAATGCACACAATAAATTTATTATCTTAACAACTTTGTCCAATGAGAGATGAAACAATTCAGATTGACTCTGGGATTAAGGTCATTTATACTGCTAGCGTTGTTGGAAGAGTTCTTAAGAACAAAAAGTAAAGCCCCTTCATGATCTCAGTAATATTTCAATTACCCCATAAGTATATTTTTTGCTTTACATATATAGGTGTTGAATTCAATTCCTCTATAGATCATCTCTTTGATTTACAAATACATATTAGCCAACTTATGTAAACATGTTAGAAAAGGCTATGAAATGGTTGATCTAATTTTGATGTTATTTTTGTAAGGAAGAGGAGCATGAGAAATCCCTGGCTTAGAGCAGCATTCTCTATATGTGCTTCTTAAATGAGAATCAGAAAGATAATTACAGCAAAGATAAAGGTTAGACTGAATGACCTTTGAGGTCTGAACCAGCTCTCAATCTGTGACAAAACAAGATAGAAGGATGATAAAAGCAGGAATGTGGTGTTTCCACTAAGGCAATGCAGCACTGGGGCATGGGGTGGATCAACTTCATCCATCATCTCAGTTTCTCAAAAACGCCTGCATAATTTGATTTCAAATGTGCAAAGATTTTCCTTTTCCTTCCAACTATAATATGGCTATTGACTCGTTTCCCCATTGGGGTTTTGGAGAGAGTATAGTAGGAAAGCAAAGTCACTACTTAAATTTGCTTTATCTATAGTATGTAAGAGTCTAAGGCATTTTTAAATGAGCAAAATAACATTTCATTAGGGAAATATGGGAAAAATACCAGTGTCTGAGGCCAGATTTTTTTTTGGAGGGCAATTAGGGTTAAGTGACTTACCCACCATCACATGGCTAGTAAGTGTGTCAAGTATCTGAAGCTAGATTTGAACTCAGGTCCTCCTGACTCCAGGGCCGGTGCTTTCTTCCTTGTACCACCTAGCTGCCCCTGAGGCTAGATTTGTACAAAGTAGTCCTCACTGCAGGGCTGCCCCTCTATCTGCTGCACAACCCGCACTTAGTAAGTTTAATAAATGCTTTTCATTTATAAATTCCAACCCTTTTTTGAGAGAGTTTTCCATCGGAGGCAATGAATGATAACATATCTATGTTTACAATAATGGTGTAGTGAAGATTAATTTTTTTCTAAAGGTATAAGGCAGGCTTTTGAAGGACTGTTACTACCTATTGCTCCATTGCAGGATTGAAACCAAACACATGACTTTGATTTCTTCCAGGTGGGCATTCTTTAGAGGTGTTCTAAAAAATAGTTTCTATTGGTCTAATTTCTCAATTATACTGGTTGATAAAACTGAAGAATCATTAACTAGGCCTTAAAAACATGTCTCGTGCTTCAAATGAGTAGCCATATGTCACATTTTGGGTATCCTGTGAAAACCTTTCTGTAGGCAGAATAAATGGAAGCTTTGAGAATATTCAGGTAATTAAGGGGGAAAAGTCTTATAATGAGAAATTTTGCTCAGAATTATTGTATCTAGAGACCCAGAGGTGATAGAATCCAGCCTGGACATGATTTGAACAGAAATTACCTCTCCAACACTACCAATAAGAGATCAGCCAGTCATCTTTTGAAGAGTCCTAGAGATAGGAAACCTGTAGTAGCTTCCTTCCAGAGTCAGTCCATTTTACTTTGGGGAATTCCAATTAAGTAGATATCCCTACATGTGCTCAAACCACAACCGTAGACACCCACCCTCCTCCCTTCTGGGCTTGCTCTGGGAAATGTAATCAGATCAACACTGCCATTGCTTCTTGAGGGAGCATTTGTCCTATTTGTCCTCTCAATGTCCCTGGGACTTCCTAGCCCAAAATACCCAGCTGGAGGCCACCGTTCTCTCTCCACCCCTCATCTTGTTGAGGGCAGAGATGAGAATCTAACTTTTGCGACTGTATCCCCAGACTTTGCACACTACCTGGTAACTTCTTGTTGTCCAGTCATTTTCAGTCCTATCAGATTCTTTGTGACCTCCCCTTTGGAGTTTTTGTGGCAACTAGAGGAGTGGTTTGCCATTTCTTTTTCCAGCTCATTTTACAGGTGAAGAAACTGAGGCAAACAAGGTTATACTAGTGTCTGAGGCCAGATTTAAACAAGGTCCTTCTCACTCCGGGATTGGCACTCTATCCACTGCACAACCCAGCATTTAGTAATTTTAATGAATGCTTTCATTTATTAATTCCAACCCCTTTATAGATAAGAGAACCAAAGCTCCGAGAAAGTAAATGAAGTGACTTGCCTGAAGTCACGTCTAGGAAGTAAGTATCCTGGCCAGACTGCAACTCAAGTGTTCCTGTCTTTGGATTCCTTACATAAAGGGACTCAATTGTATTAACTGTCAGTTTAGTCGAATTACAGGGTTGTGCTGGCATGCCTTTTAGCCTTATCTTTTTACCCTTGAAGAGGGTATTTTTTTTTCTTTTTTTTAAAAGCTGTTTATCACTCCAGATTGTTCTGATTATGGGAGTTTGTTGGACTTTTTTTTTTTTTAATTAAAAGAAATTCTTTTTTAGGGGGTAGCTAGGTGGCGCACTGAATAGAGCACCCATCCTGGAGTCAACAGGGACCTGAGTTCAAATCCAGCCTCACTTAACCCTTACTAGCTATGTGTCCTTGGGCAAATCACTTAACCCAAATTGCCCTGTCTTACCCCTCAAAAAAAAAACCCAAAAAAAGGGAAATTATTTTTTGTTATATAATAAGCACATTTAAAACTGTCATTAAACAATTTAATCTTTGATCCTCTGGTTGAATGACTAATCCTATACATTTGACACAAACAAAAGTAGCTTTTTAAAATAATCTTACATAATATACTAAAGATTTGTATTTTCAAATAAATATTATGCTCGTTTGATCTTTTAGGGCTTTGTTTTCCTTATCTATAAAATAAGGAATTCATTCTAGGTTATTCATGGTAGAATTTAGGTCATTGATACAAGATTATTTGCAAAGTATCATCCAGCTCTATAATAATTTTGTCAAGTATGTTTTATTTTGCCTGCATTTTCTGTAATTTTAGATTATAATCTCCTAATGGGTAGTAAGTTAGCTAGGTGGTACATTTGGTAGAGTGCCAGCCCTGGAGTCAGGAAGGTCTGAGTTCAAGTTACACCTCAGACACTTACTAGCTGTGTGACCCTAGGCAAGTCCCAAGGGTCTTCAGCTGTCAAATGAGCTAGAGAAGGAGATGGCAAAGCACATTTTTACCATAAAAACCCCAAAATGGGATCACAAAGAATTGAACATGACTGAAATGGCTAACAAATGGGTAGTAATGTAGAATCATAGAATTAGGGAGTTTTTAGAATTATAGAAAAGGACCATAGAGATACCTTATCTGACCTGCTCAATAAAATGACACAGAAACTGAAGCCCAAAGCAATTTCCACACCCAACCAAGATTACTGAGCTAGTTAATGACAGAACTAGGCTGTGGTGTATGGGGTGTAGTAAATACTCTTTAGGGATTTAACGTCCCGCAGTCATTAGTCAGCAGATGTTGAATGTTGATTGTTAGTGAACTTTGGAGGAAGCAGCATCCCATATATGGAAAGAGAATTGTACTAAGAGGACAGGAGACATGCATTCTAGTCTTACCCATCTGTCTCCCTTACTACCAAGCCCTTACAGTGATTTGCTGTGTGGCCTTTGGTAAGTCATTTAAATTCTCTGTGCTTGAAATGCCTCATCTTTACAATTGGAACCACAAATTCCTAGCAAGGGACTAAATTTGATGAAATCTCAAGAGTTCCTTCTCAGTTGTATTTGAACTAACAACATAAAAACAATTGTCGTCCATAAATTCTATTTAGATCTGACTTAAAACATTCCAAATTCCATTTTTTTTATGTAGGATGAAGTTAGTGGTAGAGTTGTGATGTATGGGATGAGAAGGTGGTCAGAAAAATGCTTATTTTTTAATATATGTTTAGCGATGAAGGGCGAATAAGGCAATAAGGAGTATAGAACAGAGCATTAGACTGACCTCCAGGGCCCTTCCCTTTTCTGAGAACTATAGAGCCTTTAGAGAGGATGTTCGAGGGCTGACTCATTAGCAAAGGGAAATAAAGAATGAAGAATGCAACCAATATAGAAATAAAACAGAATTAAAGAAAAAAAACATAGATAAGGAGAGAGAATGAAGTGGAGCTGCTTTGGAAAATGAAAAACAGAAACCAAGGAAAGAGGAAAATATGTCTAAATTTAGGAAAATCTTTACAGCCCAAAGGGTGAGGACATGGTACCCGCTCTCTTTAAAGAGCCTGTCAGCTCTGGATCCCATACATGAATCAATTGTATTCAATCTTGGGGGAACCTGGCCTCTGCTGAGAAGGTTTAGAATCCCTTTTCTAATAAAATTTAACTTACTTTATTCTTAAATGCCAGGACCCCAGGGAAAAACTGCTTATGACTTAAGTTTTTACTTTATGTCTATGATCTTCCCAAAGTGGAGGTAGAAAGGTGCTCATTTTATAACATGAATTAGGTTTAGTAGCTAGTGTTTCCTATGCACAATAAAAAGCTAAATACAGAATGTTCACAATGTGAATTTAAAATAGAATTCAGTAACTTCTAACTACTGATGTATTTTACTGGGGAGCTGAGACCTCCCACCAGAAAGATACAGCACTGGGGGAGGGGGGAAGGACTAATAAACAGGCATTTTTGCATTTCACCTTGGGTCTTCACTGTCTAATTACCTTTTGTTGTCGGTGTTTTGTGTTTTTTTTTTTCCTGATGGAGAACTCTTCCTTGCTGCCATCAACTAGAAATAAAGAATTCATGATCTCCTAAGTCTTGAATTCATGAGACTTCTTCCAAGGCCAGACCCATACATCTCAAGTTTAGTCTTCTGTCAACAATGTAGAGGACAATAGAGGCGGTCACTCTTCATAAAGGTCAATTCTTCTGGCTTAGTATGAGTGAGGGAGATTGCTTCATCATCTCAAAGTTCAAGATGCCTTCAGTTCTGAATTACATGCATGTGGTTGACCAAAAGCAGAAAGGATAGCTCACTGTACCCTCTTTTCAACCTCTTGTTGCATCAGTAGAAAAATTGAGGAAAGGTCAGGAAGGATTGAGGAAAAAGTAATAATAAATCACAATGGCAATCAGTCACTAAAACCTAAGCTTGCTATGGCTGATTGATGCCAAATATATGTTGTATTTCACTACCCATCAGTAGATCAACAAACATTTGTTAAGTACCTACTATGTATTAGGCTCTGTGTTCAGTACCAGGTACACAGAGACCTAGTGAAAGTCTTTGTCCCCAAGGAGCTTAAATTCTATCTAGGGAAGCAAGTAAATCAAGACTAAGTTGTCATCTTCTTCGGGTGAAGGGAGTTACCACCCTGGGAGTTCCCTGAACTAACCAAATCCCAGATCCTTGGTCACCATTGAGATCTTCAGTATACATATACATTTTTCTTGCTGCTTTTTGATACATGATATAAGAAACTTATTCTGAAAGTCCAAATTTTCATATATTTATATATTGGAGTTTTAAATGAAATATGATCTAAAATATAATTTTTTCCACAGAATTTTCAGGACCTTAGGATTGCTATTAAATTGAATAGTTGCCATCCCCTGAAAATTGGTAATATCTTCTTAGAACTCTGTGCAGCTGTTTGAGTTTCACAAAATCCTGTTTAGAAAACTACTTGCTGAAACAGTCTGAATTTCTTCTGAGAGATTTTTTATTTCCCTTAGGAGCAGTGCTTTTTTTTTTTTGATGTTCTGTGTTTTATGTAGTCATATACTGGTGTCCTGTAAATGGTGTAAGGTACAGGAAAAAAAAAACATAATCTTTAAGCATTCTGTTAATTCAAAATGTGTACCAATACCTTCATAGGATATAAAATTGTTTAAAATTATTTATTCATTGGACTACTAGATATTAAAATTCTCAGTGAAACATGCAAATAACCCCAGAGACTGAACATCTTTAAGATTCTCCTTGAATCCTGATAATAGTAGTCTGTGGTCCCTGACAAAGCTACTGTCCTAAGTGGCTCTCAGAGAACTTTAGAAAGTAGTCAAGAAACTATTTAATTGCTACATAATACCTGTGTGATGTTGGGCAAATCACTCAGTTGCCCCTTTGTCTTGGTCTAAAAAATGAGAGATTTGGAGTAGATAATCTGTAAAACTCATTCCAGCTTTAAATCAATGATCCCACAGAAACATACCAGAGGTGATAGACTCAGGGGTGCAGAATCAGAACTACATCTTTGGACATGGCCAAAATGTGGATTCGTTTTCCCTTGTCTATGCTTATTTGTTCAAAAGGAAGATTTTTATTTTAGGGGGGTGAGCTTTGATATGGGAGGAGAGGGAGAATAATGATACTGATGCCAAAAAAAAAAACCCTGAAAAAAATCTATGATTTTTGACCCAAGCAATGCTGAATCCCTCTTCAAAAATGGCCCCTCTTTTGTGGAAATAGTGGAGGGTTGCCACTATAATGAACAGGTTTCATTCTGGTACTAAGCAGCCACAAGTAAAAGTATTTAAAACTTTGGACGTGTGTGTGTGTGTGTTTTATATTTGTGTTCATATAGTTCCTTTGTTGTGGCAGGTGTACTCTCATTCTATACTGTCTACTTATTTTAAGTGGTCACTAAAACAATATTGAATACTATTGCTGACACAGTGTAGCTTCTTTAATTTTCCTCTTTTGATTAAATCTGTTTCGGCTTTTCTCACTATCCTTTTCACCCTATTTGCCCTATCCTTGCTCCTCTGCTTTACTTCTGCCCCCGACCTCGATCTCCTATTCCTTAACCTACCCACCCCTGTAAGAAGCCCTCCCTTATCTCTCCTCCACCCCATCCCCTTGTCCTCTTATTTCTTTCTGGATTTAGAAGACTTTAATATATAATATAATATCATATAATATAATGTAATGTAATATAATATAATATGATATGATATATGATATGATGTGATATAATACAATACAATATAATACAATACAAAATAATACAATACAATATAATACAATGCAACACAATACAACACAATACGAGTAAGGTTCTAGCACTACCTGCCCTTCCACCTATTAGTTTCTTCTGTATCATTTTTTCCTTTTATGCCTCATTTGTATAAGATAATGACTCCTATATTTTTTTAGAATCACCCCCATCACACTCAGCTCAGCCCAATCCTTTCTTCCAAACTACCCAAATAATGACAGTCATAAGAGTACTGATAATGTTTTGACTTATGAGAAATAAGTAATTTGACCTTATTGAGTACCTTATAATTGATCTTTAATGTTTACCTATATTTTCCCTGCATGTTATTTATTGAATTTCACCTTAAGTTCTACTGTTTTGTTACAAATACTCTAAAGTCTTTCAGCTCATTAAAATGAAAATTTTGCTGGGTAAGTTGGCATTGATAGTAACCCTAGCTCTTTAGCTTTACAAAATATAGTATTCTAAGACCTGCAGTCCTTTAATGTAGTAACTGCTAGGGCTTATGTAATCTTTACTGTAGTTTAGTGATATTTAAATTTTTTTCTTGTTTCTTACAATACTTTCTCTTTAACCTAGGAGCTTTGAAACTGGGCTATGATGTTCAGGTGGTGATCGGTGGTTTTTTTCTATATTTGCTTTGCTTTTTTATTCTAGAACTTCAGGACAGTTTTCCTTGATAATTTCTTGTAATACTGTATCAAGATTCTTTTTTATTGTAATTTTCAGATAGTCCAAGTATTCTTGTGTTATTTTTCCTAAATCTCTTCTCAATGTGTAATATTTTTGTCAGTTATATGCAAAACAGTTTCATTTTTTAAAAGATTCATTTTTTTTTAAAAATTAACTTCCAAGATTTGCCTCCTTCCCCCCCTTGAGAAGGCAAACAATTTGATATAGATTATACATGTGCAGTCATGCAAAACATATTTCTATATTAGTCATGTTGTGAAAACACAGACAAAACCCCCCCAAGAAAAATGAAGAAAGTTAAAAAAAAAAAGCATGCCTCAGTCTGCATTCAGAATCCATCAGTTCTTTTTCTGGAGGTGGATAGCATTTTTCATCATAAATCCTTAGGAACTGTCTTGTATTATTATATTGCTGAGAATGGCTAGACCATTCACAATTGCTAATTGTACAACATTACTGTTACTGTGTGCAGTAATAAATAAATATAATAAATAAACTCTCCTGATTCTACTTACTTTGCTTTGCATCAGTTCATATCAGTCTTCCCAAATTTTTTTTCTGAGAGCATCCTAGTCATAATTTCTTATGATAGTGCAATAGTATTCTATCACAATCATTTACCAAAACATTCCCTAATTGATGGGTATCCCCTCAATGTCCAGTCCTTTGCCACCACAAAAAGAGCTGCTGTGAGTTTTTTTTCCCCTTTTTCTTTGATCTCTTAAGAATACAGACCTAGTAGGAGTATTGCTGGGTAAAAGGGTCTGCTTGGTTTCATAGCTCTTTGGACAAATTGCTTTACAGAGTGGTTAGATCCATTCAGAACTCGGCCAACAGTGAATTAGTGTCCCAATTTTTCCTTCAACATGTCATTTTTTCTGTCATAATAGCCAATCTGACATGTACGAGGTGGTACCTCAGAGCTGTTTTAATTTGCATTTCTCTAATAAATAGTGAGTTAGAACTTTTTTTCTTTAATGTGACTCTAAATAGCTTCAATTTCTTCTTCTGAAAATTGCTTCTTCATATCCTATGTCTATCAATTGGGGAATGACTCATATTCTTACAAATTCAATTCTCTATATATTTGAGAAATGAGGCCTTTCTCAGAGAAACTTGCTATAAATTTCCTCCTCTCATTTTCTGATTTCCTCCTAATCTTAACTGCATTGGTTTTGTTTATGCAAAAACATTTTAATTTCATATAATCAGACTTATCCATTTTATACTCTGTAATGCTCTCTGTCTCTTGTTTGGTCCTAAATTCTTCCTTTATACACAGATCTGACAGATAAAATATTCCATGTTCTCCCCTACTTTGCTTATGATATCACTCTTTATGTCTAAATCATGTACTTTTGATCTTATCTTGGATTACAGTGTAAGATGTTGATCTATGCTTGGTTTCCGCCAAACTCTTTTCCAGTTTTTTCTGAAAATTTTTGTCAAATAGTGATTTCTTGTATCAAAAGCTCGGACCTTTCCATTTATCAAACACTAGGTTGGTATGGTCATTTACTAGTACTCTGCATTGTATCCCTAATCTGTTCCGCTGATCTACCTCTCTATTTCACAGCCAGTATGATACTGTTTTGCTGATTGGTGGTGATGGTGTTTAGTCTTTTCAGTGATGTCTGAATCTTCATGACCCCGTTTGGGGTTTTCTTGGCAAAGATAATAGAATGATTTGCCATTTCCTTCTCCAGTTTTGATGATTATTGCTTTGTAATGCAGTTTGAGATCTGGTAATAGGAAGCTACCTTCCTTTATTGTAATGCTTGCTATTAGAAAATTTTTTGTTTCCTTTTATTGAACCTAAATTTCTTCCTCCAGTATAGTGTACTTCATTCCAGGAAACAGGAAGTTTATTTGTTTAACGTTAACAAGGCTAAATGAGGGCTCAATTTCACAGAGAAGTCTAAGAGGTGGGTATGTTACTAGTTGGAGGGATGGTCTTTTTTCCACTCAGCTTGGTTTTCATCTTATTGATTATTCCTAATTGATTATTCCTGGAACAAATTGTGTTTTCTTTCTTGGTTTGTCTGGATTACTCTTCAGGGGCACAAGTTGTCATGAGCAGCTAACCCCAAAACTTCCTAATTGAACTCTGTTTTAATTGATGAAAAATAAATTGATCTGGTGGTTTTCTTTTCTCTTGTTATATGCCGAATAATATTGCTAGATTATGTATACATAAATTCATTTTTATTATAGCACCATCAATTTGAGTGCTAAAAGGGAGCTTAGAGGTCATGCAGGCCAAGATTCTTATTCTGCAGATAAGGAAATTAAGGGCTGAAGAGGTTAAATGACTTAAGTCTCTGACAGGTATTGTGGGGCCCCAATTGGAGAAAAGCAATAAAATACAGTAATAAGTAAAAAGTCATTAAAAATGCAAAACACCTTAAACTCTGTGAAAGGTGGAAGCCTAAATGTGATGAACTGTTTTAAAACTGTAACTTAGATATTGAGTTATAGTTTAGACTCTAAGTCATAACTTAAGATACTATGACCTATGAAAAGCCAAAACAAGAATATTGTGACCTGTATGTGATCAGGACAAGATCAATACACAAAATTATGTTTGGGCATAACATTGGCTTTATTCCCAAGCTCATTACTAAGCAGAAAACCAAAAATATCCACAAATCAGTAGTGATGCATTCTCTAGCTCCTCTTGCCTTTGTCTGTTTTTTATAATTGCCCCAGGGATTTGGGGGCTTCTTTAGCTAGGATTCGCTGTTTGGTCTGGCTGCTGCCTCAGATTAAGGATGATTAATATCTTGGTAGGGATCCATCATACTGACCCAAATGTAAGTAACCCAGTTGATTAAGCTACTACCTATAATCAGTCTGGAGCTCTTTGGCCTCTTCTTTTGGCATAAAAAGAACACCCATCAGTAATGGGGGAGGTATAGGGTTCCCTAGGTGGGGGAATTCCAGACCTTACAGGCACTAAGTGACAAAGCCCAGGATCTGAACCTCCTCTAGACCACTCTTTGTTTTGTGGAAACTGAATTCCTACCTATACATAAATACCAAATGAAATGTGATACCACCTTGTTCATTCATTTGGGTGGGTCTTTAACCATCCATTAAAAAGTACAAATATAGGTAGAAGCAGCAAGGTCCCGCAGCTCCCACAC
>CM053599.1:145630813-145676993 GCA_028646575.1 Pseudocheirus occidentalis
TTTTTTTTCCTTAAAAAAGGTTTGTTAATGCTGCATAGGAGCCTTAGCAAAAAAGCAAAATCTGGAAAATTCAGTCACATACTCTTATTAAAGTCAGCTTTGGTTTTGAAGAAGACAAATGGGAGGTTTCCAGTGGATAAGAAAGACATTAGGAATTGAGTCACTTTTGGTAAATCCATTCTTTTTAAAAGAGGCTGCTGGGAGGATGACTGGGTTTGATTCCATGGTAACCTCACATGAGAGCTTGGAGAGTAGTATCTACAGTAAGCAGTGTTAATAAAGGATGAAAGTAGCTCAGGCAGGAAGTCATTGCCATGGATAGAACATTAAGAAATTGTGATATTCTTTTTAGGGTTTGGGTCATTTGGAACCAGCCATAATTGGAAGGAGGGAAAGATCCACTTTATGATCTGCAAAGAACTGCATCTAAAAACATCTAGAGATTACATAGTACATGTAGCAATGAAAATGAAGAACGAGAGCCACCAACCCATTTAATTAATCAATATTGTATCTTAAGACAGGCAGCATGTTCTTTTTTTTCTCTTAAAAAATTTATTTTTTAAACACCAAAAAAGAGAGCCGTTCCAATATACACATCAGTACAGAAAAAGAAGATTCTACATGAAATCGTGAATCTTCATTTCATACTTACTATAACCAATTCTAAACATTTCTTTTAAAACTTCCCTGCTTTTTTGTTTTCTTCTAAACTCTCTTCTATATTGCTCCTTTTTTATAATGTTCCTCTTTCTTTTCTCTAATCATTTTTGCTATACTATAGTAGTTTCAGTGAAAAATGAATTAATGATTAAAAATAGACTGAATTCAAAGAAAGATCTAGAAACTATCCTGATGGGAAGTTCTCTCTGGCATCATCTATTCTTAAGACTCTAGGGAGCTAATAGCTAATACATTTGGGATCTTTTTTCATCTGGCCTCAAAGAATAGATCTATTATCCTAGCCTCCTCTTTAGCCTAATGCTTTTTTCACCTGTTCTTCCCCATTTGAGGTTGCTAGAAGAAAGAGGGTAACATTTTGTATCTGTAAGAAAAATTCATTGAATGTTGTCTACATATAAGATGCTGTTCAGATTAGAAATGTATGGGTGGAGTCAAGATGGCTGCATATAAGCAGGAAAACTCTGTGAACTCCCCCCATAACCACCTCAAATACCTATAAAATATGACTCTAAACAAATTTTAGAGCTCCAGAACCCACAAAATGACAGAGAAACAATTCTCCCTCTGAAGGCAGTCCAGCAGGCTGACGGGAAGGGTTCGTTGCAGCATACTGGGTCTTGGCTCCCTGCCTGTTCGGCTTTAGCCCCAGGGCAGCCAGGACAAGCCCTGGCTAGAGCACTCAGAAGAGTGGATCACCAGCAGCTATGGCAATTTCCAGAATTATCAACCCATAAGAGCCAAGGACAAAGTGAAAGATCAGTGGAACTCGGCTAAATTAGGAGGAGAGAAGTGGTCCAGCCGTCTGCCCCCAGGGCCAGAAGCAATAGCTGCTGTCTCTATGTGACTGCTTCAGAGCTCCTGGCCTGCAGATTGCAGGGGGCCAAGCTAGCATTCAGAGGCTAAATGCTCTTGCCTTAACCTGCCTGGATCAGGATCATGGTCTTGAGTGGTGGTCCTGAGGGGCATGAGTGTCCAGTGAGCCAAAGCTGGTGGGGGCTGCAGAGACGGCAGACCCCTAATAGCTCCGGCAGCTGTGAAAACCCCAGCAATTTGGGACAAAGCTGGAAGCAGAGTTCTACAGAGCCCAAAAGTCAAGTAATTGACTGGCACCATAAGTGGGCAAAGGAAGCAAAGCAAGCACAGCAGATTATAAATGTATAATATAACAAAAGTTAATTATCAAGTTTACCTGATAGAGTATATTCTCCTTGAGGGCAGGTACTGATTTATTTTTGTCTCTCTATCCTTAGTGTATAGCAGTGTCTGATGTGTAGTAAGACAATAAATGCTAATTGATTATATGTTTATTGTTTGATACCTATATACTAGAGCTCAGCTTCTTACCCAGGGCTACATAATAAGTGGGAGACTTTGATCTTTTAACACTTAGGTACCATTTTTAAAATCTACCCATTCTAAGATACTAATGGCCCTATGGCACTCTCCTCTGATTGGTTCCTGCCAGGAACCACCATTTGAAGAAGTGAGCAGGTCATTCATGCTCACTTTTTTTTTCCATGCTCACTTCTTTCCTGTTTCCTCTCCTGACTCTCTAGACTTTTTAGCCTTAGCTCTGTGAAAGTTATGTGTTATCTTTTCTCTATTAGTGTAAGCTCCTTGAAATGAGAGAGCTTTTTTTTTTAAGGGGAATGCATGGGAGGGAGGCTCACATTTGTATTTCCTACACATCACAGTGCCTAATGCACTTGATAAATATGCACATATACTCTCTCTCTGAATATGTATTTGCCTACATGAATATGTGTATATACACATGAATATATGTGTATATGTGTACACAGCATACCTATATGGATGTTTGTGTGTGTACATGTGTGCACTGATATTAGTATATGTATATAATACATAAGCACATATACATATGTGCACATATATACACAACACACACACACATATATGAAATCAGAACATTTTGGACCTTATTTTTTTTTCTCTGGACAATCATCTCTTTCTGAACTCTATCCCTTCTTCCCTGCATCCATGCTCGTTTCTTTGAGAATATGGAGAAAAAAAGATCTTCCTTTAGGTCATATCTGCTGTGGCAGCAATATTTGCCCCCTCTGCTTTTCTTCCTAGCATAGATTAGACAGTGAGCTGTTTACAGAAAGCAAGAACAATGCAAAAGAACTGGGCCAAACCAAATCCGTGTCTTAGAATAACAAGAAGGTTGTTTTTTTTGTTTAAGTGAAATCTCCCTTCATTCCAAACTCTAGCTTTTTATTAAAGTGGTATATAAGTCAAAAGATCTCTTTCATAGGACTATTTCCATTTGTGGAAAGGAAAAGCCTATTTCTTTCAGAAAGGTGATGCATACATTGTTTAAGTTTCAATTTCTATCCTCCCAGTCAGGATCTCATAAGATTTTACCAAAGTACTTTCCATATTTTGTTCTTCTATAGTTCCTTAGGGATACCAGAATATTTTCCCAAGTAGATGTCTTTGCTAAAATATGTCAGTCACAACAATTAAGTCCTCTTTTAGCCTTTAAATATCTTCATAACATGGCCCCTTCCTACCTTTCCATGCTTCTTACACTTGACTACCTTCCCTGCACTCTACAATCTGGCTATATTGTCCTACTTGCAGTACAACCAACAAAACATTCCATCTTCCTCTCTCTTTGCCTTTTCATTAGCCGTCTCCCATGCCTCGAATGCTCCACTTCTTCATGTCCATCACTTTAGTTTCCTTGACTTCTTTCAGGATTCAGCCCCAATTCTGCCTTCTTCTGGATACCTTTTCCTGCCTATTCTCCACCCCGGTCCACTCTGTGGTGGTACTTTCTATGTATAGTCAGTCCTCAACATTCATGGATTTAAACTATCATGACTTCAAGTATTCGGTGACTTTATTAGTAATGTCATTTTTACTTCTATATGTCATACTGGGGCAAATTCAAACAGCCATGCACAATGGAGAAAAAAATTAGACGCAAGTTTGTGGAGCAGTTGGTGTCCTGCTAGGTACTTCATTCACCCTTCTGTTATAAAGAGTTCCCTGTTCCCTGCATATTTTTATTGTTTGCCTTTAAAACTCAAGTTTTGTGTTGCTTTTATGCTCCCAAAGCAGTCAGTGATGTGGCTTAGTGAGAAAAAAGGTATTAGACAAACTTCAGCTGCTGTCAACCTAATTGATCAGCTGGGTAGAGACACCAAGGCTACTGATTCTTTCATTGATCGACAGCCTCAAGGTTAAACATTAACTCACTTCTGCGATGCTGCCATAGTCTAAGACCCTTAAGGATCTCAAATGGCACAGGAAGCAAATGTTCCTGATGGATTATTTCAAGCTGGCACATCCTTCATGATCTCCAATGCCATCCACCAGCCATGAAGGACAGTGTCTAAGGTGATGCTGAGAGCTTATCAAGTCTCAGCATCTTCTGACAACACCTACTTATGTCCCAGCAACCTCTCCCTTCGTTTTCAAAGGTGGCCAAAGTAGAGAGATTTACAACAGTAGGACATACAATACAACCCCATCACACTGCTATCTGACATAGTGGAAGGTAAGATTCACTTTAAATGCTTTAATTTTAAGAATTGTATTTGCTGTATTACATTTAGATTTCATGTGTTATGAAAAGTGGATATTGTCTGAAATAATTTTTGTAATTGAGATGTTAGCACAAAAGGTCACAGAATCCTAGGGAATTACTAGTGAGGAAAAATGTTTTGCATGTTACCAATTTTATGTTGCATACTGCATTTTATGGGTTATTTCATGGTTACTGTATTAGGAAAAGTGCATATTATTAGAATTAATGTTTTGTTGTAAAGAAATATATGCAGTACCCTTTGACCCAGCAATACAACTTCTAGGGTTATATCCCAAAGAGATCATAGAAGTGGGAAGAGGCCCCATACATGCAAAAAAAATTCATAGCACCTCTTTTTGTGGTGGCAAAGAATTGGAAATCAAGGGGATGCCCATCAGTTGGGGAATGGCTAAACAAGTTGTGGTATATGAATGTAACGGAATACTCTTGTGCTATAAGAAATGAGGAGCAGACAGACTTCATAATAACCTGGAGAGACTTATACAAACCGATGTTGAGTGAGAAGAGCAGAGCCAGGAGAAATTTGTACATAATTACAGACACAACGTATGTGTGATGAACAACTTTGATAGACTGGGCTCTTCTCAGCAATGCAAGGTTATAAGACAACTCCAAAAGACTCATGATGGAAAGAGAGAATAAACATATCCAGAGAAAGAACTATGGAGTTTAAACACAGATTGAAGCAAACTACCTGTTCTCTTTCTTTTTCTTGTTTATTTTGTTTCCTCTTTCCCATTGTTCATTCCATAGGTTATAATCCTTCTTTATAACCTATGTTTAATGTGAAGGTATTTGCAGATCCTATATTTGATTGCATTCTGCCATGGGTGGAGGGGAGTGAAGGAGAGGGAAGGGGAGAAAAATTTGAAATTTAAGGGATTGTGGAACTGAATCTTGTAAACTAAAAGTAAACAAATAAATTAATAAAAATCTTATTTTAAAAAAGGATTCATGACTGATTTCTTCAAGACAAAAGTGTCATAAAGTGACAGAAAAGCAATTAGTCTTTTATGTAAAAAAAAATATGCAGAAAAGTGTGGTTTCAGCAATCTCTAGTGAAAGATTGCAGTTTTTGGTGGTCGTGGGAACCTAATCTCCCTACCTCCCCATTGTCCCTGTATCGACATTTGCATTTTTTACTTTTGAGTCACGTTCTAGGAACTTACTCCTATAAAAATTGAGGATTAACTGTATTGTATGTTTTTACATGTTGTCTCCACCATTACAATATATACTTCTTACAGTCAGGGACTTTTAAGAAACAACTTTTCTTTTTGTTTTCCCTGTGCTAGGTACAGTGTCCTAACCCATAGGTACTTAATAAATTCTTGTTGACTGACTAGTTAAAATAGGTGCTCAGAGTCTCAGCAGGTATTGCCAAAGTTCAGGAGGCAGCTGTCCCAATGAGTCATCATTACACAGCTCTTAAGATATTTTCCATATCCATACATCAACCAGCTTTTAGCAGAGTGGCAATCAATCAATAAATATTTATTAAAGGCCTGCCATGTGCCAGGCACTGTCAGACACTGTGCTAAGCACTGGAGATACAAAAACAGGCAAAACACAGTGTCTGCCCTCAAGAAGTACTTGGTTTAATGGAGGAAACACCAATCAAACATATATGTAAAAACAAAACATATAGAAGAAAAATAGGAAATAATTCAAAGAAGAGAGCTGCTAGAATGAAGAGGGATAGGGAAGATTTACTGTGAAAGATGAGATTTTATTTGGGACTTAAACGGAGCCAGGGAAGCCAGTAGGCAAGATGAAGAAGGAGAGTATGCCAGGCATCAGGGACACTTAGAGAAAATGCCCTGAAATGCGAGATGGATTGTCTTGTTCATGGAATAGTAAGAAAACCAGTGTCATTGGATTGAAGAATATTTGGTGGAAATTAAGACGTATAAAAAACTGGGGGGGAGGGATGGACAGTTGCACTACATTATGAAGGGCTTTGAGCACCGCATAAGGAGGATTTTGTACTTGATCCTGGAGATACTGGAATTTATTGAGTAGGAGGGTGGCATGGTCAGGCAAGTTTTCGGCACACAAAACTTCCTCAAGGACACACAGAAACAAAGGTGAATGCAAATGAAAATGAACAGGGAAAAGCACTCAGAAATTTTAGATGCTCTCCCCCAAGAATTTCACCTGGTTCTCTTCCTCTTCTTCCTCTTGTCAAGATAGCAACTCTGTAGCCACAGTATAAGAGCCAGGTTAGAAATGTAAGCCCAGAATTTCTGAATCTTTTTACTTGTGGCTACAACTATAGTGTAGGGCATCTAGGTGGGCTTGGAATCAGGAAGACTCATCTTCATGAGTTCAAAACTGGCCTCAGACAGTTACTAGGTGTGTGACCCTGGGCAAGTCACTTAACCCTGCTTGCCTCATTTACCTCATCTGTAAAATGAGCTAGAGAAGGAAATAGCAACCACTCTAGTATCTATGCCAAGACAACCCCAAATGGGGTTACAATGAGTTGGATAGGACTAGAAACAACTCAACAGCAACAAGAATTGCAGTGTAGGAGAAAGACCGATACCACCATTAGGGATATCAGCAGGGGCTTTTGCCTTTATATTCCACAATGCAGCTGCCGTGCCTTCATAATTGTGGTAAGAAAAGAGTTATTAAAAGAAAAACAATATGCTATTAATTTTTATTTATTTGTCTCCTCTTGGGGGCTGGAGTAGAAGTGGGAGGAATTATATTTGATTTTTTTCTGCAAAAGTATTTATATCTTTGGTAGTGATTTTACATTAATCTGAAGATTCATTATACTGTTATCAGTCTTAATGTGAAATCTTTTCAATTCACCATTATAATTTTTAAAGTCAGCGTAGCTCTGACTTTAGCACTGACCAAAGCAAAATTGGTTTTTAATCACAGTCATGCTGGGTGATAAAAACCTAGTTTATAAGCTAATCAGGTAATGTCAGACTTTTGCTTAGTTGCTGAGTAGTTGTAGGTAGTTGCAAAGTTTGGGGCTCTTTTTTTTGGTCTTTTTTGGAGGGGGAAGACAAGGCAATTGGAGATAAGTGACTTGCCCAAAGTCACACAGCTAGCAAGTATCTCAAGTGTCTGAGGTCGAATTTGAACTCAGGTCCTCCTGTTTTAGGGAGGGCTGGTGCTGTATTCACTTTGCCACCTAGCCGCCCCTGTCCATTCATTTTTTTAAATTTTAAGCTCTAAATTCTCTCCCTCCCTCTATTTCCTCCCTCCTTCCATTGAGAGGGCAAGCAATATGAAACCCATTATACATGTGAAGTCATGCAAAACATTTATGTATTAAACATGTATTTTTAACTATCAAAAAGAAGTTGACATCTCTTAAAGATGACCCATATAATGGAACAAATTGCGCAGCTGATTTTTTTTTTTTTAGCTCATAGGTTAACCTATTGTTGACCCTGCTTTCCATTTTTTCCATGGAGCTGTTGTAGATTCATAGAGTAAGATTTGTATTCTCATTAATATTTTGGAGTTCAGAGGGGACCCATCTTCTACCAGATTCTAAGCTATTGGAAACATTCCTCATGGGCTTCTTTACTAGGTGGGGTTAACAGGAAAGACTTGGATCTAGAAGAGTCTGACAAATCAAAAGATCTTGGTTTGAAAATTGACTTTGCTACTTGTTCCTATGTGACCTTGCCCAAGTCACAAAACGTCTTTGGCCATCCCTTCCTCATATATATAAGATGGAGTTTGATCTAGGTGACCTCTCATTTCCTTCCAATTCTAAATCAATGATCCTATGCTCCTTTATTTGAAAATATCTATACAATACTTTGTGCTTTACAAAGCAAATTATATTCATCCTAATTTAAAAGAAAAGCAAAATCTTTACTAAAACATTTCAAATTTTAACTATCAGGAATATTTTTAGAATACCATTACTTTTGGGGTGGCTAGGTGGCGCAGTGAATAGAGCACCAGCCCTGGAATCAGGAGTACCTGAGTTCAAATCCGACCTCAGACACTTAACACAAAAAACTAGCCGTGTGACCTTGGGCAAGTCACTTAACCCCAACTGCGCTCCAAAAAGCAAAAAAAAAAAAAAAAAAGAATACCATTACTTTTCCTCCCAGCAATAACTAACATTGCTATGAGACTGACACCGACAAAGGATTTTTCACAGCAAAGCCAATAGCCAAACACAACCAAGAAATAGAGAAGGAATTTTGCAAAATTTGAAAGGAGATTTTAGGAAATAAGGAAATGTACTCCATTTATTATACTTGATTTTTGTCAACATATTCAAATTGGAAACTTATATAAATTTATAAACTATCAGGAATTGACTTGAAGAATACCTTGTAGCCTTCTTTTATAAAGCTACTTTTAAAAATATTTTCTACAAGCTGAATAAAAAAGGACAAATATTTTAATAAGCAGTTAGTTCTTCATCACTGCAATTCCTTCCTTAAGTCTGGAGGCCTTGAAGAAGACATCTTTCCTGAAGTCTCAGGGGCACGTAAGTGGTGAAGTATATAGAGAGCTGGGCCTGAAGTCAGGAAGATTCATCTTCCTGAGTTCAGACCTGGTTTCAGATACTAACTGTGTGACCTTGGGTGAGTCACTTAACCCTGTGTGCCTCAGTTTCTTCATCTGTCAAATGAACTGGATAATAGACCACTACAGTATCTTTGTACCATAAAACAAAACAAAACCTAAGCAGGATCATGAAGTCAGGCATGATTGAACAGCAACAACAGCTCGAACACCACCTTCTGAGTGATCTTTGCTTATCCTTCCTCCCTCTTCCCCCACATACTAATATTCCCTTGCTCTATTTGAATTTGCTTATCTGTGCACATAGTATATTTTCACCAATCCCCAGTAGAATATAAATTCTACGAGGGCAGGGACTACATCTTCATATCCCTATTGCTTAACATGATACAGAATAGGAGCTTTATAAACGCTTGTTGAATTAAATCAACAAGTTCCTATTGACTAATCTCTTGGAAAAATCAGACTCCTTGTACAATAGAATCTGTGCATCACTATTATGAAAAATTACTCATTTGCCATTTCCACCACAGCATCCAATGAAGCACCATGACAACAGAAGAAAAATTCTATTAATGTAGAAAAATCAGAGGTAATACATTTGTAGCATTTTCCCCATCTCCCCTTTATATATACAATGAGATTTATTTTTATAGAAAATAATGATAGTGCAAAACCCTATACCAGAACTAGAAATAATACAGGAGGCATAGGGATATTCTAGAACTTGAGAGTTGGTGAGTTATTCTGAAGAAAACACTAAATCAAGTTAACAAGTATTCCTTAAGTACCTGTTATATACTGGGCACTAACAGATGGATATCATTAAGTGCTGATTAGCAAAATATCACTTGTGCTGGAAAGTACATAAAACAAGTATCTGTGGAGAATAAAGAGAATAGGGTTTGGGGTAAGAATAAGAATGGTAGCAGGATCTGTGGGGGAAGGAGCCCGTTGAGCAGATCTGTACTCTGGCATGGTAGGACCTCCATTCTGGGAAGAATGTGGACACAGGGTCTTCTGCCACAGCAGCTATGAGGCTAGATATTTCTCAACCAACTCTGGACCAGCCTTAGGGAGGACAAGGTGTCTAGGTTGGGGGAATGGTAAGAGGCCATGGTAGTGATTACACCAGAACGCCCTTTGTTCTCTACCCCCCAAAATTCCCTAATATTTGTTGATGTCTTAAAATTTCCTTACTGGTGAACAATACTTTCATTAAACAATTAGAAATAAAACAGAGGTTTTGTTATAGGAATACTTAGATATTCATTCTCATTACAATATGTGACTATTATTGAGAACAATTCTTCTTAAACAGAAGGGAGTCTTTTACAGTTCTAATATATTCCTGGATAGTGGTGTTTTTCTTTTAAATAGAGGATATGTTTCCATTAATTATTGCATTATTTTATATGCATGATATTTTAAAATCTCATTCTGTCTTCAAATACTAAAAGCTAACCACTCAAATCTTCCTTATGTGTAGCTGCATCTAACCTCTATTGTTCACTAATATTTTACTATTCCCAATTTGTGGACTTAATATCATTAACATTCCAACCTGCCATTATCATTTATTCATCTTGTCACCTAAGCAGGGCAGTTTGTCCCCAAAAAAGTGTGTTCGAGCTAAAAAGGACAAACATTTGGGTTCACCTTTTTCATTTTGCACGTGAGGAATTGAGACCCAGAAGTGAATTGACCAAAGGCACATAATGAGTGAGGAGTGAGGAGCATCAGGAAGTTATGATTTTTCAGATAAGGGTGTATAGAAAATGGAAAAATCCTGCTAATGTTGTAGAGAATTTTCTAGGTGCCAAATTTAGAATGAGTGACTCTTAAATTCATTCCATTAGGAAAATGTCAAAGAATGTATGGCTATAAGCTGTGGGGCAGAAATCAATATTTCATAAAAAATGGAACTTAAAAAATGCACAACTTGGTCATGTCTAGATAGATATCTCCCATTTCTCCCATTTATCATTCTTTAAAACAAATTCTGTTTTCTAAGAATGTAGCTGCATAACCTTATAAAGATTTTCCATGTAAAAATAACATTTTACAATAAAATGTCAATTATAATTTTATAATAACCTATATCTAGATAACGCTTTGTGGTTTACAAAGCAAATAGCAATAATCTTTTTTGTTTTGTTTTGTTCTTTCAACAATCCTGTGAGGCATACAGGGCAAGTGACATCCCTGTGTTATAGATGTGGAAACTGAGTTTAGGAGATACTAAATTATTTCCTTAAGCTAGAACAGCTAATTGGTTGTAGATCCAGGGCTCTTTTTTATTCTAAATCTAGGACCTTTTCCATTATATCAGAGCTGCTGGGAGTGGGGGGGTGGGGCAATAATTGTATTCCATATTTTTCTTTGCTCGAATTCTAGCATATATAAAGGAAATTATGTGATAATATTTGTAAGGCATTTAATATAACTAATACAGCATGTTCATTTCTCCTTCCCCTTTCTCCTTAGGGGAGTCTTCAGTTCTTTTGCACAGTTATTAAGGTACATTTATCTTCCCCCTTACCTCTTAGAATTATAGACACAGAGCCAGAAGAGACCCTGGATCCAGGCCATTTAATCTAGCCTCTTCATTTTACAGGTGAGGAAACTGAGGTCTTGGGTGGCTAATTGACTTGCCCAAGGCTATATAGGTGGAAAATATCAGAGGCAAGATTTGTATTCAGGTCCTTTAACTCCACAACTAAGCATTAATTCCGCTGAACTACATTGCTTCTTAGAAATACCAATATTCCTTCAAGGCTCAGTTCTATAACCACCTTCTAAGGCTGTGGTTCTCAACCTTCCTAATGCCATGACCCTTTAATACTCATATGTGGGCATAACTGCAGGTGAGCGGACCCACCTGGAGATGGATGGATAGAGGAGCCGTGTCTTGGTTCCTAAGACCAACTGAAATATGTGTTTTCCGATGGTCTTAGGCGACCCCTGTGAAGGGGTCGGTGGACCCTCAAAGGGGTCACAACCCACAGGTTGAAAACCACCTTCTAAGGGAAACATACCTGATATCTACCAGCAGTTAGTGCTGTTCCTGTCAAGTCACTTTGCCCCTATTCATATATGTACATAATATCTCCCCATGTAAGGTCCTTGAATTATTTCCATATTCATCTCTATATCCCTAGCACCCAGTACAGGGCCTTCAACATAGGCTAGGCACTTAAAATATAATTACTGAGTAAGATGAATTAAATTCGTGTTTTTCTAAAACCAAAGTGGAAAAAAAAAATAACAGTAGCATACATTTAATAAGCATCTGTTGTGTGCAGAGCACTGTCCTAGGTACTGGAAATGATAGAAAGTTTAAAAACTAAATAATAATAGTAATAACACTAACAGCTATTGCTTATATAGTGCTTGAAAAGTTAGCCATGTTCTCTTCTTTGATCTTCACACTCAGTCTGTAAAGTAGGTGCTATTATGACCCACATTTTACAGATGAGAAAATTGAGCTTGAGAAAGAATAAGTGACTTGCCAAGGGTCGCATGCCTATTGAGTGTCTGAGGTAGGATTTGAACCATCCCTACCCTGGTAGAACTCACACTATAGTGGGGGGTTTACTGGATACCAAGTGAAGGTGGAAGGGATGAAAGGTCATTATAACGTATACCACTTCACGATGTTAATGCCCGTGGATTGGGCAGTGCTGTCGCTTCTGTAGCAACACACACGTGTATGTATGTATGCATGTGTGCATGCATATATGTATAAGAATATGTGCACGTTTATGTATATGCATGTGTATATATGTATATAAAAGTACATTAACTTTACTATTGCATATTTGCATGATATGTATGTGTGTATATATAGATAACTATTCATACATACATATCTGAGAGCTCTATCTACTAAACTTTCTAGGCAGCAAGACATTCATTTTCTTTAACTTTTGCATAAGATGAAGGTTCTGTTACTTTTACTGATTGTCTTAAGTTACTTCTAACAATCATTATGAAAATAAGTATAATTTAATTTTGTTCAGAATTATTTGACCATCAAGAAGGACCAACTACAAAGCAGTTTTTGTTGTACTTTAAAGTGTACAATTTAACACAGTGAATTTGAGTCCTTCTGACTCTATCAAATAATATATTGTAATTTGTTTTTGCCACTACATGTGAATTAAAATAACCATAGGATCCACTAGATTTCCAAGACCCATGAGAACAGGGATCATACATTTTTAATGTTCTTCTACCCCTTTCATCTAGCAGAGTGCTTTGCATATCATAGGAATTAAACAGATATAACACAGTATAGTGGAAAGAAATGTAGCAAGGTTTGCTAGACCTGGAATCAGAAGAAATAAGCCTTCAGATCCCAGCTCTGATATACTTACTCTCTGAGTCTTACTTCGTATGTAAAGTGAGGAGAATAGCATTTAAAGTGCTATATGTAAAGTTGGGGGAGTTAGATGAGTTTGGAGAGATTTGGACTGATGATTTCATCTGTAAGAAGCTCCTAGTGAACTTGTCTTTGTCCTTGTCTTTGTAACATAGTCATAGACTAGAGTTGCTTGGGGCTCTGAGAAATTAAATACCTTGGCCGTGATCACACAGTATATGTCAAGTGTACAACTTAGAAACTTGATTGTGCTGGCTCAGAGGCCCACCATCTATATATACTCTAGTATCTACACTACTTCCCATTTTATATAAGCATTAGTATTTCAGGCCTAATCCAGTGCATAATTGTCTATGACAAGGGAGAAGAATTAAGGCTTCAATTTCAGACAAAGACTGGGTTATTTAAACTATTGATTAAATTGCTCATCTTGTTTGTTGAATCACTGATTTCCTTGTTGTTTGCTGTGGAAATGAGTTTTCATGGGGCAGAGGTGTAGTAAGAATACCTTCCATTTGTATGACCCTTTAAAGATCTGCAAAATACCTCACAGTTTCATTTTATTCTCTTTATACCCCAGTGATATAGGAGTGGTATTATAATTAGATAATTATCTAATTATCCTAGAACCCATTTGATTCTATGGAGGTAGAAACTGTCCACCATGGCTTGTTCAGGGTCACACAACTATTATTTGAGGCAGAATTCAAATTCAAGTTTCCCTAAGTCCAAAGTCCAGTGCTCTATCAGTAATATGTTTATATTTATATTACTGGGTTATTAAGATGCCTTCTAGCTCTATCAGTAGTATGATTACATTTATATTATTGGATTGTTAGGATGCCCTTTAGCTCTATGATTTTATTCACTTAGAACATTTCATTTATTCATAAATCAAAAAGCTCATAAACTTTCTAATTTTGTACATTTATTGAATATTGAGATTAAAAAGAATGGGAAATCCTTGAGGACAAGACCATGGAGTTGGAAGTGACCTCAGAGACAGCCTTAGTCCAAGTGCCTCATGTTATAGATAAGGAAACTCTTTATACAAGAGATAGAGTCACCCGCCCAAGGTCACAGAGATAGAAAGGGTCATTCTCATTCTTGTGTCCCCAGTGCCAAATACAAGTCCTTACAAACATTTGTTTATTTGAACAGAGTCAAATTGAATATAAATGATTTTGATTCTGGTTTCAAAAGTCCAGTACAACATAACTTAGAGTCATGATTTTTCACTTTTTGATAAATAGCATGTTTAGAGTATACACAGCCCCACCCTTAATACTGTATCCAAGTTTACTGGAGTATAACTTGGATCTATTCTGATAAAGGAAGATGTGAGGTCCTGGGTGTGTGTGTGTGTGTACATACCTATACCCTTGTATATGTGCTGTGCCTAGGTAAGATGATACAGAAGCTATGGAAGTCAGTTTGAACAAAGTCAAGATCATTTAAGGGCACTGAAGGAGGTTGCTGATGGCAAAGGGTATAGAATGCTGGGTCTGGAGTCAGAGAGACCTGAGTTCAAATCCAACCTCTGACACTAGCCATGTGACCCTGGGCAAGTCACTTAACCTCTGTCTGCTTCAGTTTTCTCACCCTGATTAGGGGGATTGTAATAACACCTACCTCCCAAGGTTGTCATGAGAATCAAATGAGATAATATTTATAAAAGTCCTTAGCACAGAGCCTGGCCCATGGGGGGTGGGGGAACACTATATATATGCTTATTCCTTTCCCTCCCTTCTTTTTCCTCTTGCATTAAATGGGAATCTTTCTGAAAGTTTTAGATGACTGAGCTTCACAGATTAAAAAAACAGAACAAAACAAAACAATTTTCAATTTACAGTCTGGAAGAACCACAGGTGTGATAAATGCTGCTAAACCCATTATATAGCTGCACTTTGTTTATAAACCAGTGATTTTACCCAGGTTCCAGAGGAGACAGACACACCTGCCTTTAAAGTCACTTTGTTCATTGTTGTATTGTTTGGAATATTTGGTTGGAAGGAAAGCTTCCCTGAAAGTAGGGGAGGAGTGCCTGAAACTCTTCTGCTGTGGCTCAGCTGTGCTATCTTAATGTGTAAACAGAGGCCAGATAGTTTCCCTATCTGTGGGAGTTACTCCCCAAGGCTGACATCAGATCTGTAGCATTCTGATGCATCCAGTTCATGGCCATTCCCGGGGTGCCAACTTTGTAGTTACCTGGAAATTCTTCAACTGTGGTTCAAACTATCTGTGTCCTTCACTCATTGCTGGACTTCTTGCCATGTCCCTCCAGAGTTTTCTCTCCTCTTTATTTACCCAGATTTCTTCTAGTTTGAGATAACCTTGATACATCTTATTTGTCTGCCTTGGTCAAATGCTTGTGTGGATGTCATGTAGACTGGCAGAACTGTAGTAACTGAGAGTAGTATCCACAAAACAGGGTTTAGATGGATTCAATAAGAATAAGCCCCTGGTATTAACTCCAACTAGAAAATTCAAAGCTGGGGAAGAGAGGAGCATCTGCTGCTGCTGAGGATTAAAAAGTGGCTTACTGCAGAAAACAGTATTTACTGATGCAGCCCTTTTGTGGGTGTGTGGCTGTGGTGTGTGGGTGTGTCTCCCCCATAATATGTGCCTCCACACTGACTTGTACACACTCCACAGATACAGGAACACTGAAATGTGATGTTGGTATATTTTCTTCTTTTTGTTTGCTTTTTGGCTTTTTGAAGGTGGGAGGGCAAGATAATTGGGGTTAAGTGACTTGTCCAAGGTCACACAGCTAGTAAGTGTTAAGTGTCTGAGGCTGGATTTGAATTCAGGTCCTCCTGACTTCAGGGCCAGTACTCTATTCACTGCACCACCTAACACCCCATATGCATATTTTCATGCTTTAGTAACTGCATAACTAAAGTCTACCCACCACTATACTATCTTTGCAACCTTCTTCCACCATTCACTTCCCCTATTACTCTGGTCACTTTGCTTGTTTCTTGAACAAGACACTCCATTTTCCTTCTCTGGGAATTTTATCTGGTTATCCCCTTTACATGGAATATTCTTCCCCCTCATTCCTGCCTTACTGCCTTCCCTGGTTTCCTTCAAGTCCCAGCTAAATGTCCACCTTCTATGGGAAACCTTTCTCAATCCCCCTTATAGTACTTTCCTTGTGTTGATAATTTTTCCTTTATTTGGTATATAACTTGTTTGCACATAGCTGTTTGCTTGTTGTCTCCCTGATTAGATTGTGAGCTCTTTGAGAGCACCATTTTTTGCCTTTGTTTTTATCCTAAGCATAGCACATAGTAGGCACTTAATAAATGCGTATTGATTGACTTCTCCCCTAAAAGCAATAGTTCAGAAACTTCTGAAGTCTTGATCAACAGATTGTGATTTTCTTCCGCAGGGTTGAATTGAGGGCAAGAAAGAAAAGGAAATCTATTGTCAAGACAAAAAAAGATGAAAAATTGCTTTCTGCTATCATTACAATACACTTTGTATATTAATCATACTCTGAGCCATCTGTCCTTTATAGTGTTTTTCCCAAGGGCTAAATCCAGATGTTAGACTAGAGGGATCTAAATATATTTGCATGCGATTTACATGTGCTTATATAATGTTTATTCACAGACAACTGTCAATTAGGATTTTATGTTACCTATCAGTTTCTCATTCTTAGGTTTTCTTTTCATTATTTCTTCTTACCTGCTCAGTCACTACCTACCTTGCCCTCTCCAGAGGAAGACAATAGAAAGAAGAGAAAAGCACATAGATACAGAAAGGTTAGAACAGGTGTGCTTCACCTATTTTGTGTCCTGGACCTCTTTGACATCTGGTGAAGTCTTTCTCCAGATCCCTTTTTGGAATGATATTTTTAAATGGACAAAATAAAATTATAGAATTATAAGTGAAACTGATTACATTGAAATAGTTATCAATGTTTTTAAGTTTATAGACTTTTCTTGACTTTTCAATGGGTTGGAAAGGGAAAGGAAGAATTTGAAACTGAAAATATTATAAAATTGGGGAAAACATTTTAAAGTTCACTGACAGCCAAAATAAGAATATTTGGGCTGGAAAGATGTTAAGAACTCGGAGGGGTGGGGTGGGGTGGGGTGGGGTGCTGTCTAGGTGCGCAATGAATCAAGCACCAGCACTGGAGTCAGGAAGACCTGAGTTCCAATCCAGCCTCAGACACTTAGCACAAAAACTAGCTGTGTGACCTTGGCAAATCACTTAACCCCAATTGCCCTACAAAAAGCAAAAAAAAAAAAAAAAAAAAAAAGAATTGGAGTCAGGTCTTCTAATTCTAAGATTCGTTCTTTTACCATAATCTCTACCCTTTTTCCTCTTGATCTGTCTTATGTTTCAAGTTTTAGTATTGTACCTCTCTCACCATTAATCTGGAGATTTCTGTCCTCTGGTGCCTGGGAAGTTCACTCCCCTTCTTGCCTTACCCCATTTCTCTATTCTCAGCTAGTCTTCCTGAAGCAAATTCTACTTTATTGATACAGATTTTCCCCCTATGTTCAAGGTGACTTTTTCCTCTGCCATTTGAGTTGCAGGTGTTGCGTTTCCTGGTCCCCATGCTACTTCCAGCATGACCTCTCCTTCCTTGCCTACTTGTACTGTAATGTAGAAACTTGTATTTTCTTGTGCATCTGCTCTAGCTCTTCATTTATTAAGTACACTGGACATGGAACTGTCATCAGTCTTGGCTGTAGGTAGTGGATACCTTTTCATACTCTTAGAAATCCAACCTTTTTCTCCCCACTTGAGTGTAATAATTTATTGGCCCATGTTTGGAGTTTTCCCCTCTTGGGATAGCTCTTGAAAAAGAACTATAGTATGCAAAATTAAATTTCACAACATATGTACCCCAATACATTTTTAACCCTTCCCAAAAATTGGGCATCAATCCCTCCAGAGGAATGGAACTTACCACTATAATAATGTATTTTCTAGGTCTTTCAAAATAGCAACTCACAGATTTTAGGATTAACCATTTATACTAAAATAAAGTCATTCTAGAAGAAATAATTTATTTTGTATTATGTTTGAAGGTATCATTTTTAAAATATCTGTCATATATTAAAGGAAAGTCATTTGTTGATTAGAAGAATGGAGTATTTTTTCATGACAGTGAGATTTAACTTACCAAAAACTGTGTCATTTTATGATTCAGAAATTTCTGTGATTCTCACCTAAACAGGCATAGTACTTTATGCTTTAGTTAAGTGACATTGCATTGTGAACTGACATAGGGAATGTCCTTTGGGTGCAAACTTTGATATTTATTATCACCTCCATTTTCTTCCATTTGTTCCCTTTATTCCATAGAGAAGCATCAGTAATATTTTATATAATAATGACTTCCAATCTTCACCTCTGAGCAACCTAATTCTGTCTTTTTATTATTCATTCTGTACGTAGAAAATTGACTGAAATTTGGTTTTTCAATTTCCTCATCTGTAAAATAAAGGGTAATACTGATGCCTACTTGGGTTGGTATGGAATACAACTACTAGTGATGCTAATTGAACAAAAAAGATTATTTTCCAAGTAAGGAAGGAGCTTATTTGATTCAGGAAATTGAAGAATAAACAATGCTTTTGGGTATGAATGGTATTTGGGGTATGCCAGAAGACTTTCCAGAGACAGCTTTTTAAAACTTTCCTTAAGGGCAAAATATGTACATTATTCAACTTTGTATCTTCCATAGCCTCTAGTAAGAATGCTGTTCTGTGTAATAAATAGCAATATATATTTGTTGAGTGAGTGAATGATTGTGACAATAATGATACTTTATATTTATATGGCCCTTTAAGGATACAAGTAATCTAGAGCAAATTTTAAAATTGCACAATATTCTTATGGCCTTTTATTTTCCTCCGCTATAAACTTTACAAATTAAGTATGATAACGTTTCACAAGAACATTATGTCATATAATTGATAATATTTCTAAAGTTTGATTTATCCAGGTGAAAGAGTTTCTGGGAAGTGGACTTAGAACTAACTTCCCCACCCCTGTTTCCTCATTAAGTGGTAACTACATTTTGCTTATTGGAGACAGACTAAACTGTTTCTTTCTCCTTTTGTATATGGTCTTATTATTTCAATCCTAGGATGAGTGTATATGTCTTTTTTCACTCCATGTAGTCTCAGTTCTACTGAGATGTGCTTTGTAATATCTGTTTTCAGTCTAGGATTGAGATGCCAGTGTCTTCATTAGTTATATGACTGTAGTAATGTAATTCACTCTCATACACTAAAAATCAATTTTTTGTAGTAGTGTCTTGAATCCTGTTAGAGGGATTATTCAGTTCCCTCCATTGATTCCCACATTTTAGAGCAACTGGTCATGGATATTGGTTCAGTGGTACAATGACTGGTATAATGAAACTATTAATCTATTTGATTTAATGATTTCTTGGTTTCCACATTCCATATCATGCACAATTTATTCACAGAAAGTCATGAATCATTTGGTTATTATATAATACCCTTCACCACATAAAATACATATATTCCTGTGGAAAATTATTTTATCTTGTAAATTTATATTACTGAAAATAAACAGAAAAGTTGTTTTTTTATCAAAAATTGGAGGCAATGCTGGTGGGTGGGTGTGAGAGTGACAGAGAGAGAGAGAGAGAGAGAGAGAGAGAGAGAGAGAAGGGTCATTGTTTACAAGGCTAGACCAATGACTCCTCCATTCAACTGCATGTTATAGCCTAGATAAGAAGCATCCTTCATCTAAATAGTGTTTTCCTGTGAGGATTCTTGTGATTACAGATCCGCATTTAAGAGACTCTCTAATATTCCAGGGCTTGATCAATAAGCACAATGGTATATGCAAAGAGGAACATCTGTAGGAACTCAACATTTTATATGGAGTTCCTCTTCCATTTGGGCATCCTTCATGACAGTGTCAAATACTTTTATCAAATATACGTCTGCATTTCAAATCTTGTTTGATATTAACAATCTGAGGCTCAATGAACAAAATTTATCTCCATTGTATTTTTCAGAGAAACTTGTATAATGTTGGTGTGAGCACTGCAGGCACCTCTTTTGGAGGAATGCTATTTAGGGTGGTATTTTGCTCTACTAAATGAAATGCTTTCTAAAGATAGTCAATAATAGCTAAGAACAGTGGGATCTGATGAGCTCTAAGCCAGGGTTTCTTAATTTTTTTTTGTCATTAACCTCTGACAGTCTTGTGAAGCTTATAGATTCAATGAATCTAAATGTGGTGTCATCATCAGAAAATATACGTACATTTATATGTATATATATGTATTTACCATTTTAAATTTGTCCTCCATTTTTATCTTCCAATGTTCTTAGTTTGTTATGATTTAGGTGGATCTCTTGCCAAGATTTCTATGAGTGTTTTTCCTGTCACGCTGCTTATTCTTTTATGAGGAGATGATAACTTTTTTACAATCCTCTTCTATAATATTTTACATTTATGTTGGTCCAAGTTCTCATAGGTAGTAAGTAGATAAGGAAAAATTTGAAACCAGGTCATCTGACAATAAGTCTGCCCCTAAGGAGCTTATGTTCTCCTGGGGAAGGGGGGAGATGATGCAGTTTATACAGTAATAAGTATGAGGAAGAATGATGGAGAAAGCACTAAAACTGCTATATCAGAAGGCATTCTGACTGGTGTGTTTATTTGTTGCTACTCACCAGCTGTAATTGCACAGGTGGTCAACATGGATTTAACAGATTGAGTTCTATAAATGTAAATCATCAGAAGTCATAGCACAATAGCTTGAGGACTGTTTGTACCCATCCTAACTTACATCAATCAACTAAATAAAATACCTCTAAGAATACTTGAGTGGATTTGTGATATATTGATGTAGGTATTCTCTTCACTGATGCAGATCTCATTCCAGATCATGCTTTCTCATCCTGTGCAGCTCTTGCCCATGTCCCTTACAATCCTCAGGAGTCTACACAACAGGCTGATGGCCTGTTTTATTGACATGTGGATATCAGTGCCCTGTACAACTTGCTCATCAAGTATTCCTCATTCTGGCTTGATGACTGGCCAATCTTGTTTTCTGATCATGCATCCTATCAATTGTTTCTTCTGTGCTGTTTCTTGTGTGACATTTTCCTTTAGTAATATGCTATAATTTACTCACGCTCACCATATATCTCTTCATTCCTCTCTATATGACCTCTAAATTTGATTCTCTGGAGATTGGAAAAATACTTAAAGTTTATTCAATCAAGCTTCTATGGACCTGGTGGATACTAACAATTTTATTCTTTCTTATTGGTTATATACAGAAGGGAGAAAAGTATGAGGTTATTTTAGGAGGTCTTTTAGAGCAAAATTTAAAAAATAGTATCATTCACACACATGTGTATCTATCTATATATACAAGTATGTGTATATGCATATATACACATGTGTATGCATATATATTTATGTATATATATAAAATATATATTCACATTTAATAGTCTATGGGCAATTGTGATTGTAAGGAAAAAAGAGATGGGATGTGAGAGTGACAAAGGCCACACACTAAATACAATATGTGGTACAGAGTGCTGGACTGATCATAGACTTATCCTGTCCAAGCCAAATATTTGCATTCAACAAAAGTGGTGGCCCCAAGGCAAAATGACTAGCAGAAAAATTAATGTCAACACTTTAGAGTGCTTTTCCATGTGAAAAAAGTTTGTTGCTAATTTGGAGGGAAAGTTGAATCACCACACTGTTGGCAACAGTGGAGCAGAAAAGGAGTGGACAGCTTTCAAAGATTTGGTGTACAGTACTGCATTTACTCATCTGGGTCAGAACACTTACAAACATCAATAGTGATTTGATGAAAATAATGGGGAAATTCAGAAGCTGCTAATTGAAAAATGAGAACTTCATGGGATTTGCCAACAGGGTAATTCATCCATCTCTATGAAGGCAACATTTAATTCCATCAAAAAAAAAGTACAAGTGAAGCTTAGAGAGATACAGGAAGATTCTTGGCTCAGTAAGAAGGCAGATGAAATTCAGTTTTAAGTTGATGGTAACAATCCAAAGTGCTTTTATGGTGCCCTGAAAGTTTTTTATGGGCCAAAGACCTATGGTGCATCTCTGTTACTCAGTGCTGATGGAGCCACATTGATTAGTTATGAGGTGATCCTAGAAAGATGGACTGAACACTTCCTTAGTGTTCTCAACACACCCTCATTAATCAGTGCTGAAACCATTGACCGTTTACCTCAGGTTGAAATCATTCTCTCCCTAACTGATGTTCCAACTGAAGAAGAGGTTTTAAATGCCATTAGACTTCTTTTGTGTGGCAAAGCACCTGGTACTAATGCTGTGTCCACCGAGATTTACAAGGTGGGGGTTCTCTTGCTCACACAAAAGCTAACTGAAATGTTTCAGCTTATATGGCAAGAAGAGATTATTCCCCAAGAGCATTCTCCATCTCTATAAAAGTAAATTAAATAAATTTTCCTATAATAATCATAGGAATGGTCTCTCTCTTAGTTATTGCTGGCAAGATATTTGCCAGAGTCCTCCTTTACCTGGAAGATGGTCATCAACCTGAGAGCCAGTGTGACTTCAGAAAGGGTCAAGGAATGGTCAGTATGGTTTTGATGCCCAACAACTGCAGGAGAAAATCCAGGAGCAGAAGGAGGTCCGTACACAATATTTATAGATCTGACCAAGGCCTCTAATACTAACAGTTTCAGGGGCTTATAGAAAATTACATCAAAATCTGGTTTCCTAGAGAAGTTCATTGATATTGTATATCATTTTCACAGTGGCATGCTTGTCCAGGTTCTGGATAATGGACAGTACTCTTATGCTTTCCGAGTCACCAATGGAGTGAACCAAAGCTGTATACTTGCTCCCATGCTTTTTAGCATGATGTTTTCATCTATGTTGTCAAACACCTTCAGTGAAGACAAACATGGCATCAAGTCAGCTACTGCACTGATGGTGAATTCTTCAACTTGAAAAGACTACAAGCCAAGACTAAAGTGGAGGGAATGTTGGTACATGATTTTGCGTTTGCAGGTGACTGCACTCAACGCAGCTTCTAAAGCTGGGATACAGCAAAGTATAGATTGATTCTCTGCTGCTTGTGCTAATTTTGGCCTAGTACTTAACACCAAGAAAACCCAAGTGCTCCATCAGCCAGCACCCCCATCCATTATGTAGAACCAGCAAATGGAGACGTTTTGAATAATGTGGATAAGTTCACTTACCTTGGCAGTATACTTTCCAGGGAAGTATACATTGATAAGAAGTTGACATATGATTGCCAGAGTATGCTCAGTATTTGGGAAGCTCCAAAGGAAAGGTTGGGAGAGAAGTGGTATTAGATTGACTACCAAACTGAAAATTTTCAGAATCATTGTGCTGAACTCATTTGTTATATTCCTGTGAAATCCCAACAGTATACCAGTGTCATGCCAGGAAACTGAATCACTTCCATTTGAACTGTCTTAGAAAGATGCTGACGATCACCTGGCAGAATAAGGTACCAGACACTGAGGTCCTTTCTTGAATTAAACAGCCAAGCATTCAAACTCTACTCCAGAGAGTACAACACCAATGGGCTGACCACATTGTTCAAGTGTTAAATGTACACTTGCCAAAAAGACTATTTTATGGAGAACTCACACAAAGCAAGCTTACATGGTGGTCAGAAGAAGCAAAACAACGATACTATCAAGTGTTAAGAACTTTGGAATTGATTGTGTAACATGAGAGACACTGGTATAAGACCACTCAGCATGGCGTGTCCACATCAGAGAAGGTTCTGTGTTCTGCAAAGCAGAATTGCAAAAGCTCAAAAGAAATGCGAGATGTGTAGATTTGATCAGCCACGGTCAGACACACTGTAACTAGACTCTAACATGGTGGTGTCATTTTGGTCCTTTTTGAGAATGAAGGACCACAACTATGCATACATATTTACAACTAGGCCCTCCAGTCAAACCATGCTTTCCAAAATGCTGGGTTAAAACAATGGCTTGTCAAATTTAGATAGGTACCAAAACAAGGAAGATGAAGTTTTATAAGTGATCAATGTCAAATCCCATACCTGAATTTAAAAGTTCCATTCCATAAGTAAGAGATGTATAAAATATGACCAGACAATAGTTTATGTGGAAAAAAAAAAGTCTGGAGCTTTTATTGGATTCTTCAGTATAGGATAAGACAACCGAAAAATGAATATAGTTTTATGCAGTGAAAAGGCATTACAACTAGAAGTACAAAATTTTTTATGAATGATCATCTTATTAAAGTCAAACAGGGTATAAGGCAGGGAGATTTATCATTATCACAGAAAATGTCCCGGTTGAGTCCATTTGGGAGAAAGTTTCTCTAGAGATGATAAGGTCCTCCAAATGTACCTCTTTGTAAATGACGTATTGACTTCATCAAACCTTAGACCATTACAGATCCTTTTCAATGAAATCCATGCTTACCCAAAAGAGACAGGCAATAATTTGCAGAAGAAAAATAAAATGGATAAAATGCCTTTTATCCATACGATAACAAGCAGCTGCACTTAGCTAGTCTAGTCCACTGAGCTGACAAATCTATACATATACTCAGGGTGCTACTAATACACAATGAGCTGGGCCCAAAATCAAATAGGAAGATGACAGTGGATTGTATTACTTTTAGAAAGTTGTGTAATAATTTTAATCATTATACTGCTCTTGACACAAGACTCTGTCCACTTAACATCATTGTTCTAATGATGCTGCACATTTTCTGAAGGAAAAAAGCTGTAGGTGAGCCAAAGGGTAAGGGAGATATGGTGGGTATAAATAGACCATAATAGGCTGTAAATAGCCTCTTTCTAATGATGACCTTTGAACAAGAAATGATGTAAAGTGTATCATTCAGGAAGTATGTCATTGGAAGAGGTAGGTTACTCATGTTATAAGAACAAAGGCCAACAGATGTATATCATAATTACTGCACTGGCACCCACCTAATGTCAAGAATCAGGGCAATGCCGTGAGTCCATCGTTGCCTATGTCCTCTGTGGTCACTAGCTATTTCCTAGGCTCACTCATCTTCCATCTACATGTTTCGTATAAGCTACACCTCATGTCCAAAATTCACTCCCTTTTCTCCACCCTCTTCCCACAAAATTCAACTGAAGTGCCATCTCACCCCAGCTCTCTCTCAATAATGTGCCAAACTCCAATTGTCTCCCTGGGATCTACTGATTTCAAGGTAACACTAGCATAAACCTTCTGTGAGACTTCCCAATTTCTGGGCAGAAGCAGTCACAGAAAGGACTGAAGCTAAGCTATAAAAACAAAGAAAGAGGTATCAGACTCAAGAGAGAAACTTCCTGTGACTGCAAAATAACGAGACTGGTTCTCTTGTATGATTAGCAAACTCTAAAGTCAATTCCAAAAAGAAAGTTTCTTCAAAGCTTCAAATAATAATCACAATAATGAATAATAGCAAATAACAAGTAGTATGTTTAGCCTCTCATTGAAACCACTTTAGAAAATGATATTCATTTTTATATGGAATAAGTATCACTATATTTAAGAAAGCAATTGTGTTCATTTTTTAAAGGATATATAATTATTCTTATTTAAAATGGTTGATAAGAGGGAAGAATGTGGTGCTCTACTAACTTCCTCCAAGAGTGAAATTCCTTTATAATGAAGTCACTCATGTTTAAATTTTTTTAAAAGAACCATCATATGTCATGTGAAGCCGTGTTGCTGTTAATCATATTTCTCAATAACCATTCTTTTAAAGATCAAATGCAATGTCTCCATTAAGTTTTGCGCATGAGTAATATGTGACAAAAATTCACATCTACTTTTACCATACTTGTAGCTGAAGGTAACTAGGCAAAATTATGAAGTCAAGTATTATTTTTATTGTAATTGCTATCTAGTACTGGTTATTCACTGAGTGACTTTAATGATTATATTTCAGAATTAGTGAGTGTGTAAGTGTTGTTTCCCTTGGTAGTTAACATTTTTAGCCTTTTATTTCTTTTGTTTTGTTTTTTGCTTTTTTTTTTTTTGGAGAGCAGTTGGGGTTAAGTGACCTGCCCAAGGTCACATGGCTAGTTTTTTTGTGTTAAGTGTCTGAGGCCAGATTTGAAGTCAGATACTCCTGACTGCAGGGCCGGTGCTCTATTCACTGCGCTACCTAGCCGCCCCTAGACTTTTATTTCTAATCTTATTTGTTGGCAACGGAAAGATACATGGACATGTATACTATAGACATATCATCAAAGGTTATTTGGGTTTGCCAAGAGATGTGGTATAAAAGACATTTATCAAGGCAGTATATGCCTAGAAAAGGAGACACAGCTATCACATATCAAGAATGACAAATAATACATATCTATGTCAAGGTATTATGAGATTGATAGAACAGGTTCAGTGTTCCATTGCTTCTCAGTACACACTGATCTTTCGATTTCGTGTTGAGCTCTCTCTCTCTCTCTCTCTCTCTCTCTCTCTCTCTCTCTCTCTCTCCTCTCTTTTTCTCTCCTCTCTCTCTTTCACACACACACACGAATATTGCTTCCCTTCTTTGTATGGTGATCATTTTTCTTTTAACTTTGTTGTCTTTTCTTTTAACTTTGATGTCTTCTTTGTATGGTGATCGTTTTTCTTTTAACATTATTGCTTTTTTGCTTCTCTTCTTCTAGATTGTCCTTCACTTCTGTGCATTGCATTCCTAATCTATTATCTCTTATTTCTTTGATGAAGTCTGCCACTGTGGATCCAGATTTTTTCTTTTTCGCTGATTATTTCTGCTGTACATGTCATAAATTTTTCTTTCACAAATCTTATGCCTTTCAGGAACATGCTGCTGTCATTCCATGATCCCTTGAGAATGCACAGGGTATTTTTTCATTTTCCTTTGTCTTGAAATGTTTATTCATAGCTGTCTTTACTCATTTAGCTGATGTGGAGGGCATCTTCTTTTGTGTTATTAATGTCTTCCCCTTTGGTTTATTTATGCTCAATATATTTTCCTGAGATCCTTGGTAATTTCAATCTTTTTTTTTCCACTTATATACTTCTATCACTCACTTTGACCCATTCCCTTTGGTTGTGATGACCTTGAGAGCTCAACCTCAAAGCTGTCTCTCATCTTCCTTCCAAGCTGGAGGATCCACATTTCATCAGCATCTTTCTCTGCCCCCAAATAAATTCTGAGGGAATAGAACTGTCTAAGTGCACTGTTCCCTCCTCAGGCCTCTGGCCAAATACTACTGCAGCCCATAGAACTGCCATATGGCACTTGTAGCCAGAGTAATCTGCCTTTTGGTTTTCCTCAGCGTGGAGAGTAGAGGTGGGAAACAAAGTTGAGTTCTCTTTCAAGCCAATGGATCATCTGGCTTGTCCAGCACTGCCAGAAAGTGCTTCCTTAGAGCAGAGGGTATGTTTCTTGAATGAGTTAGGGATTTTTGCTTTTAGATATTTGCCTTGTTAGGGTTTTTGGTCTCAGACTGTGAAGATAGCTGAAATTTCTTAATCTTTTGTACATAATTCAGTCTAAAAACTAATTTCTACAGGATGCATTTTGATCAGGTCTTCATTCTCATCTTCATTCCTTAAATATCACATCCACTTCTTCAAATAGTATATCAGGTAGAGGTTACTAGTGTTCACATTTGGTTACTAATTGTTACTGATGAGAAAAGAGCACTGTATAAATGCCAGCAGATCTAGTCTTTTCTCATTTATTATTGTTCCATTTCTGATTTCTTCTATATGTGCCCTTGTAATAATTTGGTCTAACTGAATGCCAAGGTCTCTACAGACTTTTCTTCTCAACTGTTGTTCACTGTTTGGTGAAATGATGCTTCTGGTGGTCTTTGATCTTTCTTCACAAATGTGTTGGTGATATAAACCAGCATTGTCCTTTGGCTGCCTTTCTGCTTGGCAAGGATGTCAAATCAATGCTGGCTCATTTGGTTTTTGAGCTTTCTTGGCCACCTTATTGTGGCAGTTGATTTATATTGGTTAAACATCTTTAATAAGTGTTGATAGAATAATAAATTTTGATAGAATCACTGTACTTTGGGATAAGTAGACAAATAGGAAGTTGTTTAATTTTTTTTAAGTTTAAGCATTCTGGGACAGATTATTTTCCAGAAATAAAGAATATTTCCTCTATGTGAGGTAGTTTTCTAATTACAACAGGCAATAAGTCACTTAGAAGAAAACTTTCTTATTTTATCCATCTTTTATTTCAAGTCAACAAATATTTTGAAAGCACCTACTAAATACCAGACATGTGCTAGAAGGTAGGGTACAAAGGCAAAAACACATAACAGCCCTAGCCCTCAAGGAGCTTTTATATTCTACTAGAGAAAACATTACATGTCTGATAATAATCTGTGTGAAAATTGAGAATTGTTCCATTTTTCTTACTCAGAATTCCAGATATTTTAAAAAGTGCCTGTTAAGCCACAGAGATAGGACAAATTACAGTTCATAAAAATAGAAACATTGTTTGAGGCTATTCACATAGATTCCAATTATTTCCTTGTCCATTTTTGGTCATAATTATAAAAGTCACATTTCTCAGATGTAATGGCAATTTATATGCTCATTATCATCTTGTTACCATATTGTACTAGACTTCTAATGAAGAAAAACTCCACAAACTCAAGAGGAAAAAAAACCCACAAAAAATGTCTGTCTACGTACATGAACCAATGCACAAAACTGAAATTTCATGTTTTTTAGTTTCTCAGAGTGCTTAACAATAAGTAAAACATTAAATCCTGTATTATTTTCTGGAGTGGTGGTCTTCTCCATGTATAAAAATTCTGTAGGAACTGAGAAATAAAGAATATGCAGGATTAGTCATATTTCTTTTCTTTTTTTTATTGACTTGTTTGTTTACTTTTAGTTTACAAGATTCAGTTCCAGAATCACTTGAGTTTCAATTTTTTCTCCCCGATTAGTTATATTTCTGAAGTGGAAGTTGTTGCATCATATATCTCTCTGTAACTTAGAATTTAGAGAAATGCTCACTTAAGTTCTAAACATGTTTACTCAACCTCATCTGGCTTAAGGTGTCTAATTATTTAACGGAAAAGGACCCTTGGAAAAAACATTTTAATGTTTATCAGATTAGCCTAAAAACCTATAAACATATTCTCCTTATTTTAAAAATGTATCCTTTTAGGATTGAAGTTTTTTTAATAATCAAAAAGCAAAAAAAATTATAAAAGTGAATGAGGAAAAAAATAAAGAATCTAGTTCATTTCTTAGTTCAATTTACATAAAGATAATACCTCAGTGTTAGTGTAATGGCCTCTCAGATGGAAATAACTTTTCAGAAAACTAGTGTTAACCGTATTTAGTGAGGATCTAGGCAAATGGGAAGACTCTATAAGATAATAAAAACTATTGAAAGAGAATAAACAATTAGTTGTGGCTAAGTTAAGACTACATTTAAGTGTTGTCTTTATGGCTATAAAAGATATTCATCAGAAAGGAGACTTTTTACTTAATATATCATTCATTATAATACCAAAACAATTTTAAACTGCCTTACCATGACCTAAACCAAGAATATGACAAATCCCTGGTTGGCATTTTAGTTTTACATCTTAGTATTATGGAAAGAAAACCAGACTTTAGATTAGAGGTTCTCTTGGCTTTGTCACTTACTAGCCTTATGACCGTAGGCAAATCCTAATGGCTCTCTTAACCTCAGTTTTTCCATATATAAAATGGAGATAAAAATATGTTTACTCCCCATTTCACAGTTGTGTTGTGAGGATCAAATGAGATCATGTATATAATAAGGTCCCTTGTAACTGTGAGCACTGTGCAAATATAACTTATCATGTTTAATACTGCTAATAAAATAATAATGGTTAGGACCTTAAGATTGATTTTTTTCCTCTGTAGTCAAAAATCTGTGACATGCTAATTGATCTCTGGACATCATCATCATCATCATTACCATAAATATGGATACCATAAATATGGATACCTAAACTGCTATTGACAAGCTGTATACAGAGCTACTGGGAGCAATATCTTTCTGAATGATCACTATAATTCTTCTGCATTCACTTGACTACACATACATGGTAAGGGGCAGTTGCTACCTACTTACCAGCTTTGTTGTTTGAACAAGTGCCTCAACCCAACTTTCAGCAACTTGTGCTGCTTGAATGATGAAATATTAATGGAAGCAGAAAGAATTGTTCATGCCTTTCCTCATTTAAAAGGAAGACTTTGAGACTGCTTTTCTGTTAGTGCAGTCAGTCTTTAAAATAGAAAAAAAAAATAGTGAGAAAAAAATCTTAGAGGTTATTCAGTCTCCCCTCCCATGTAATTTAAGCAGCCCCTTTGCAGTATCTTTGACAGATGATGATCTCTTCTCTACTTGTACACTTAATGACAGGATTTGAGGACTTCATGAAGTAACTAGCCCCATTGCTGGAAGTTCTAATTATTAGAAACTTCCTCTTTATATTGAGCCAAAGTATGCCTCTGTATACTCTATTCATTCTAGTTTAGCCATCTTATGTAAGAAAGATCAAGGTAAATCTTTATTATACATTTTAGACCAAGACCAGGCCTACACAACTTGCAGCCCATGGACCGCTTGTGGCATGCCAAAGGATTTCAGGTGGCCAGCAGAAAAAATGTACAGGAAGCATCCTTTGTATGTAGAGGAAATTCTTTGGCGTGCCTCAGCCATAAGTGGTGTGGGCCACAAGTTTTATAGGCCTGCCCTAAACCAACATAAACTCCCAATGGATGAGTGACTTAAATGTAAAAAGTCTCAGCATAAACAAATTAGAGAAACTAGGAAGAAATTATCAGATCTATTCAAAGAAGAAAAGTTCATGACCAAACATTATATAGAGAGGACCACACAAGATGAAGGCATGACTTTGAATACGTAAAGTTTAAAAAGTTTTGCACAAACAATTCAAATAAAGATAAGATTAAAAGAGAAACATTTAACTGGGGGAAATCTCTGAAGTTTCTTTGATAAAGATCTAATTTCCAAGACTGTATAAGGATTGAATTCAAATTCATAAGAATAAAAGTCATTCCCTAATTGGTAAATGGTCTAAAGATATGAACAGATATTTCTTGACAGAAGAAACTCAGACTATGTATAGCTATATATTTTTAAATGCTCCAAATAGCTACTTCTTAGAGAAATGTAACAAAGAAATTCTCATGTTCTACCTCATACTCATCAGATTGGAAAGATAGCCACAAAATGGCAAATTTTGGAGAGGCTTTTGGGAAACAAGAACATTGATGTACTATTGGTGAATTCTTACATTAAAATTCAATTTGTGATCATTTATAAAAAGTGACTAAATACTGCATATTCCTTGACTGAGCTATTCCAACTAAATTTATACCCAAAAAGAGAGCAAAGAAGGGGGAAAAGGCCCTATATGTACCTTTTATAGTAACTCTTTTTGTGGTGGCAAAAACAAACTGGTAACTAAACGTATGCTTTCCAATTGAAGGATGGTTGAACATATCATGGTATATTAATGTAGTAGAATGCTATTGCACTATAAGAAGTTAGAGAATAAATTCTTTAAAACAGATTTAGAAAAACTTGTATGAACTGATATGGAAGAAAGTTAGCAAAATCAGAAGAATAGTTCCCATTATAATGTCACTATTATAAAAATGAATAATTTTGAAGACAAACAATGAAGAATAAAAGCAAAATTGGGGGGACAGTTTGTCTGAAACAACACAGCCAAAACAAAATTTTGAAAACTGTAAGAACTTTAATGCAATAACCATCCATGATTCCAGAGGACCTTTGATGAAGCGTCCTATCCATCTCATTACAGAAAGATGATGGACTCAGGGGGTATAATAAAGCATTTTTTACTTTAAATATAACTGAAGAAGAAATATGTTTTACTTGATTTTGCATATTCTGAGGAATTTGGATATTTTTTTCTTTGTGGGGTAGGAGGAGAGAATAGAATATTTTTTTAAATTAACTAAAAAACCAATTATGTAAACTTGGGCAAATCATTTTTCCTCTCTGACCTCAGTTTCCTAATATATAAAATGGAATTAAAATACTTAACTTGCCTACTTCACAGAGCTATATGAGGATCAAATGAAAAATCATGTTAATAACTTTGAAAACTGTAATCCTATACAGATTTAAACTGGTAATATTTTTTATCATGATTTGTCAACTAGAATTTTCACAAGGACAAGCATCTTCTGTGTCTGCATTGAATTTCTTTCGTGGGAAGCTAGAGTTCTTAGTAATGTGAGCACTCTTATGTGGGGCTTCCTCAAACCCTCAGAGGTCTAAGCTTTTATTTGCATAGTACTTCATTTTCTTTTTTAAAAAATTATCTAATGATGACTGAGATTAGAAGTGTTTTGTTTAACAGGATGGCCTAGTCCCTCTCTTTGGCCCCCACCCTTATGTAAATTCTGCCACAGCTCCTTCCTTCAAGGTACAGTCTTCACCAATGGGGGAGTGGTTTCCTTGAACCTGCTGAGAGAAATGGGAAAATATTCAGGACATTTGCCCGAGGCAAAAGAAGCAACTCCTTCTAAGACAAATGAACTCACTTCCTAACTTATCAAGCCTCATTTCTCCTAACAACATCATTAGCTGGTTCTTTGCTGAGGAATGCATGAACACACCAGATTAATTTTTAATCTCTGATTTAAGGAGCTTAATAATGTTCTTTCATAAAATTTTCTTTAGTTCATTTGATCTCCAAATATCATAGAGAATTAGAAGGAAAATTGAGCGGGCTTTCTGTAAACTTGGGAGAAGTCACAGTCTCTATGGCTTCAGTCTCCTGATCTATAAGATAAATATGTTGGAGTGGATAATTTTAAGGCCTCTTGCAGCTCTAAGTCCAAATGAGATCATTATCTCATGAAATTCTTTCAGTTAGCCAATGTCAGCAAGTCAATAGATTATATATGCGCAGACAGTTCTAGTCTTCAACGACTTCTTTAACGGAGGACTAAACTCTCCATTAGGGCAATTAATAGCAAGTTTTGTGTTTAGTACTGGGAACACATGATCTTGGCCCCAGCACTTAAACTCTCCGAGTGTCATTTTCCTCATCTATAAATTATTAATGAATATTAATGTATTAACATATCATTATTATATTTGACTATAGGGTTTAGAGATTTAAAGACCTAGGGTTTAAATCCTATTGCGACCATAGTCAAATATAATATTATTATAGTATTAATGTATAATATAAAGTATTAAATGAATTGATCAGAGTACTTCTGATCTATGATTCTAAGGGAGAAAAAAGAATCAATATTTTCCTATAAGCCTAGCTACTGAGGAAGGAAACTGTAGTCTGACACTTTAAAAGTTTTGTGGAAGCTTTTTGTTTGTTTATATATTTTCCTTCTGTAGTCCTAAAAATTCTCTGTGTGACATACTTCAGGTTGTACAGTTTTCATAGGGAAATAAAGAACTTTTCCATAACCCAGCAAGACACACAATAGTTGTCAGGTTGCTGTGGGCAGATTTACAAAAGGGCCTTGGGTAGAAGTTCTCCTAGACTGTTATTCCTAGGGGACCAAAGGCAGAAACTCTTTTGACCCCAAAAGTCATCATAAGTTAAAAAACATACCCAGATTTAGAGGAAAAAATAACATGAGGGTTAAAATGCTCTAAAATATTTTTGTTTTGTTTTTTTATACATGAATAAGAGTGAGCTGTTCCTGCTTCCCTAAAGGAAGCTTTCCCTAGAGGATAGAGATTTACATTCAAATGCCAGAACCCATGAGAAAATCTCATGTTTCACTTCTTAGAAAATTACTGTTGTCCAGAGGTCTGAAAGGGAAAATTCACTTCTGAAATCAGTTTACAAATGATGCTCGGACTTGATTTTTCCCCAGTTGCAACAACAATGCTTCTGAAATAAGCCTTCCTAGCCACAAAGTACCACAAATAATGAATAGGGTACCATCCTTAGAAGTTCAGTAAACCTACAGGTTTCTTCAAAAGTGTCTTGGGGGTCAGCTTTTTCTATGTGTGAAAACAATTTTTTTCAATTTTATAAGTGATATGAGTTTTAGCAGATAGTCATCACCAAGTGCACAGCACATGGATAAATGCACAAAATAATTCAGTCTATTCTTGGAATCTTGAGAATTGGCATAATAGGTGAAGGGACAGGCCTTAGAGTCAGGAAGACCTAGGGTTTAAGTCCTATTGTGACCATAGTCAAATCATTTAACCTCACAATGGTCTAAGCAGCTCTCTGCTACAGAGTTTCTTTTGGCATTCTAATAAAGACTTCTTAGCTATTTTTTTCAGAACAGTTTTTTTAAATTTAATTTAAATTTTTTTCAGAAGTTTTTAAATGCATAAAATGAAATATATAAGGTTATATGCAAAAATAATTCTATTGAAATAGTTACCTATCTCTATAGGTAGATCTATTTCTGTATATATATATGGATCTATATTATCTATATCAACATAGAGATAGATAGGCATGTAAGTTCATAGACTCCCACCCCAGTTAAGAACCAAGAGAGAGACTTATATTTGTGTCTAAATATAAACATAAATACAATTACATAAAACAAGTCCACAGACTCTCAACCCAGCTCTGAGACAGTAAATTACATGAGTAGCTGGTCTACATAGGTGGAGAACCAGGAATTCCCTACACAAATAAAGTCCTAGGTCTAAACCCACTATCTCCAACCTGGCCCATTTTTCTGTATCTTACTATGTTTATGTGAAGCCTTTTGTCATTGGCTTGTGTAAAGTGGGTTGGAATTTGTAGGAAGTACTAGAAGAATGAATACTTAGACTGTTATTGTGATGGAAGCAGGTGTATTATGCCCTGTTGGTTAGGATCAGCTTTCTGAGTTTCAAGGGCTGTCGTGGACAGAAAGGTTTTGATCACCCCATAGCAGTGATTCCTTTGTGACTAATTTTTATTTCTGTTTCATCAGCTTCTGGAATGAAGACAGTTGGTTATGCCCTAGGGGAGATGATCATTCTATATGCTTCAGTAATTACAATAGAAACCACTCAATAATAAATCATAAAACCCCAAAAATACAATTGTGGAATGATAGGGATAGAGAAGCTCTTGCCTTGCTTGTTCTGCCTATGAAGACCTGGTCCTGGCTCAGTTCTAGAGATTCGTTTCAGCTTTGGTGCTGTACAAAACAGGCTACAGTAGTCGCTCAACCAGATTGGACTCTAAGGGGTTTGCTTAGCAAAACATGGACCGAAAGAAGACACTCTGGAAAGATCCCTCATGTCCCAGCAAAGTGAAGTGGAGGTTTGAGGTAATTATTCCTATCATTCAGGATGCTCTTGCTATTTAAGGTATAAATAGGGTTGTTTTGTATTGGAATATCAAGAGGGAGACTGAAACAACTGTACTTTATTGAGTGACTCTTGGTGATGGTGACACTTGGATCAGATAAATTTCAAGTTGCTTTTAGGGGTCAACAGAATTTTCTTAGAAAAATTAGGAACCCTAATTTGGGTTTTCTAGGAGTAGTTAACAAAGTTAACTTAAACAAAGGTAAGATGATTTGAAGTCATGGGGAAACCTTTCAGGGTATCATGTCATATTTGTGATGAAATTAACTAGAAATTACTAATAACCATCAAATTAATCTTATAATTTCTCAGCTCTTTACTAAATCTGTATAAATGTAGGCAGTAATTCTTTCAACCAGGGGTTTAGTAAAGAATGACTTTAAGCATGTTTTTTATCGTTGGTAATTTATGAAGCTTTTGTTTAGTTTTCATTTGGTTCTGAAGTTTTGTTAGGATGTGTATTCTAGTTTTAATTGAGGTTTATTCCTTTGATAGTTCTCATTTGTCAAAGTCTCTGAAAAGTGACAAAATAATTGTGACTGGCTGCTTTTTTATTTATGAATGAAAATTCTTAGAACCCATTTGTTTAGAAAATTCATGCTGGGATTTCACCTCAGAATTAGAATTCCACATTGTTCAAGATGTATTCCAAAAGGGATAGAGCCAAGATTCTTGGACTAATGGGACAAGTTTAGGCATGTTATTAAACAATTACTGTTGGGTTCTTTGGAGTTTTCCAAAGGTACTAGGACCTCTAGGCTACAGAATCATTGGGCCAGCTTTAGAGTTGTGAGAAACATAAGGGCAGATATTTTTCTTGGAAACTCTATCTTTGAAATTCACCAACTATAAGCTCAGGGTTGAATCATCAACATAGCCAGAGGATTGCAATTAAAACAAACCCAGGCTCAATTTTGGCTGATTTCTTTCTTTCTTTTTCCTTTGGTATTAAGATAGGGAGGGGAGGCATAAATAAGAGATGATTCACTCCTGACATTAGTGAACCACCTAAGGTAAAGCCCTATTAATTTACTTCTTCCCTGAAATTGCCCCTTACATCACTCCCTTATCACACCTCCCTTGATAACCTTTTTCCACTTATAAATTGAATTTTAGTTCCATACCCGTGACACAGTTATTTCTATAAGTGTGACCCAGTTTCCCTACCTAAAGATTTTCAATTCATCCTTGAATGTTTGTATATCCTGTTGAAAGTAGTTCATATCTCTTTAGTTCTATTGTTCAAAGACAGGTTCTCTTAGGCAGCCTATTGCAATAAATGCCAAGCATTTTGATGTCCTGGGAAAGCAAAGACAGCAGATAAGGATGTATAGAATTTTCTGAAGCTTGTATTCATATCCCTGTTTGCATGTGAGAGATGTTTCAGTATATTGTTTTATTTAAGAGAGGGCCAGAATCTGTGATTTCCCTGGAAACTCTCAAGGGTCAAACATACCACAGGGGCCAGCAACACTTCTTGGTGTAGCCTGAATTAGATTTAAATGTTTAACAAAATAAATGAAAATGCAATAAAACATACATAATGTTAACATGTGGTTTTCTAAGTCAATATGCAATCAGAAGAGATACTTATGTACTTTTTAGTGGCCCTGTTTTTATTTGAGTGTGACACCTCTGGTCTTGTGCTAAGAAAGTTAAGTGATTTGTCTAGGTTTGCAAAGATCGTTTATGTTAGAGGCAAGGCTTATGCTTGGGTATTCTAGCCTTAAAACTGGCTCTGTCATTTCCTTTGCTTTATTTACAAAGTATTAAACTAATAATTTTTTGCCCTTGTTTATGCTGGCTCCCCCATACTAAGTTGCCCACTACTAAGACTGTTTTTAATTCCTAGAAATCCTTGTAGCTCAAGTCTTAACCTCCTTGGGATTCATCTGAACCTGACTGTGTTCTGTCCCCTTTTCTGAGTTCTTAATTAAACATGGATTGTTTTTTACATACTAAACAACCACTCCAGTACAGATCTCTACCTAGACCAGCAGTTCTCAAGCTTTTTGGTCTCAGAAACCCTTACACTCTTAAAAATGATTGCCCACCCACCCCACAAAGAGATTTTGTTCATGTGGGCTATATCAATATTTACCATATTAAAATTTAAATGTTTAAAAATTTAAATTAAAATTTAGCATTATTATGAAAATAGTTTGGACCTCATGGACCTTAGGAAAGGATCTCAAGGATTTGCAGGAGTCAAAGTTTGATGAGAACAGCTGGCCCAGACTATTACAGCCACCTCCCAATTTCTCTCCTTCCCTTCCTCTAATTTCTCCCTTCCAGTCCACCTTTCATACAGCTGCCAAATTATTCCTCCTGAGGCATAGGTCTACCATGATGACACGACCCTTCCCAAGAAAGCTCATTGTGCTGAAGGAGCTGGACTAAAAAGCGAGCTCTTCAGACTTCAGTTTAAGGAATTCCATAATCCAGTACTAATCTACTTTTTTAGTTACATTTATCATCATTTCATTTTATTCACTCTACCTTCCAGTTTGCTACCCCTTAAACTCAACATGTGGTATCTCAGCTCCAAGCATTCATACTAGGAATCTCCTAGACCTGGAATATATATATATATTCCTTTTTTCTCTGTCTCCATCAAAGTACAACTTGGCTATTACCATCCTTTTGAAATCTGCCTTGATTCCTACCCACCCCTAGTTCTTCATGCTCTCTCATGATAATACAATTATGAGGGCATTTATGAAGCACCTGCTGTGTTCCAGGTGCTAAATATTTCAAATATTCTCTCATTTGATCCTCACAAAAACCCTAGGAAGTAGGTATTGCTGTTATCTCCATTTTACAGATGAAGAAACTTAGGCAAACAGGTTAAGTGACTTGCCCAAGATCACACAGCCAGTATGTATGCCTAGAGATCTATTGGATTTTTCTGTGTCCATCTTTATTCAACAGCCCTGCGTTATGCTTATCCATCTTGTATTGCTCCAACAGAACAGAAATTCCTTGAGGGTGAGGAGCATTTTGTTTTTGTCTAGGCCCAGAACACTGTCTCATATATGTAAGGCTCTTAATAACTATGTGTGGACTGAATTGAATTGACATTTTTATGTGTACAGAGCGTGTTTCTATAACCAGACTGTAAGTATTTTGAAGACCAAGACTTTTCATCTCTTTGTACCCCTAGCCCTAGCGCAGCACTACTGACTTGTATGTATTAGGTGTTTTATATATATATGATCCTTCTGTAGGTGGGTGTGGGAATGTATATATATATATATATGTGTGTGTGTGTGTGTGTGTGTATGTATATGTATGTATGTATGTATGTATATAGTCTCCTATGGCTACACTGTAAACTACTGGAGGACAGGGATAATTACACTATTACCATTTTATCCATAGCACCTAGTACAGTGCACAGTAGGCACTTAATAAATGCTCATTGAGTGACTAATTAATGGTGATAGCCGATGTATTTATTTTTATTTATTTATTTTGCTTTTTGGAGGGGGAATGCAGGGCAATTGGGGTTTAAGTGACTTGTCCAAGATCACATGGCTAGTTTTGTGTTAAGTGTCTGAGGTCAGATTCCAGTGTTCTATTCACTGGGCCACCTAGCTGCCCCTAGACAATATATTTAAAATGTGTAGGATACTGGCACATGTAAATCAGTTAATTACACATATTATAATTGTAATTCAAATTTCATTTGGATGTTTATGAATATTTCCAACTTTGAGAAGTTTTCCAAAGTAAATCTTCATGGAAGAGTGAAAGAACCACTTGATTTTATGACAGAGGACCTGGGTTCAAATCCTTTCTTTGCCACTTCTGATGTGACCTTGAACAAGTTATCTGCCTTCTCTGGGCCATAGTTTCCTCAGTGATAAAATAAGGCTCTTGGACTAGATCAGCGGTTCTCAACCTGTGGGTTATGTTCAATTTGTAACAATGAAAATACATCCTGTATATCAGATATTTATATTACTATTCAGAACAGTAGCAAAATTACAGTTATGAAGTAGCAACATAAATAATTTTATGGTTAGGGGTCACCATAACATGAGGAACTGTATTAAAAGGTCACAGCATTAGGAAGGTTGAGAACCACTGGACTAGATGGTCTCTGAGGCTCCTTCCAGCTACAAATCTGTAGTCATATGAATATATGCAGGGTTTTGATTGCATTTGGGGATATTTATAATACAATTTTCTTTCCATATGATTTCTATAAAAATTGCCATTTTCCTCTCCATTTACATTTTAAAGCCTTGTATTTACTGAATCATAATTAACTTGGAAAGCATAGACTCAAAAATTTTATAATGAGAACTGGTAATGATTTGAAGTATACTTTAAAAAAAAGGAAAATCTGATCATTGACAGGAAAGTTGATACTATAGACATGACTGAAAGGGGATAGGAACTAAGGGGAGAGAATTTTTCGTGCTCTTGAATACGTAAAACCTTCCCCTTCTTACAAAAACCTTTTAAAATTATGAAGGATGTGCTACTTATACATTCATTCAAGAAACATTAATTGAACACCTTCAATGTGAAGGTACTGTGCTCAGCTCTTTGGAGGGATACAGAGAAGAACAAACCATTTACTTCTTAATTATTGTTATTTGTCCTTCATTAAAACCCCTCTCTGGTATCTCATTCAGTTCAACAAACATTTTTCAGAGGGTTATTGATGTAGACCTGAAAGGACCTGTAGCTGTCATGGAGTTCAAATCCCTAAAACACTCAGGCCCAGGGAGATTAAATGGCTTGCCAGACATTACATATATAGAACTGATAAAACCAGGATTTGGACCTTGGTCTGCTGATTACAAAGGTTGTAAGCATTTGGTTTTGTTTTCCCACCATCATTCACTTTCAGGGGCTGTTTTGAGGGACTACTTTGTCTCTCAGAACAGCCAGGGTCCCTGTCATCAACGAGATTGCAGTGTGATATGAAATCCCCTGAGAACCTCAGTTGTTTGAATGAACTTTTTTAGTGTATGCTTAATAACTCATTGAAAGTAATATTTAACATTTTAAATTCATATTTGAGCTCAACAAATACCAAATAAAACAAGCACTTTAATATATATTGTGCTATAGAAGATTGTATATGATGCTGAAAATTTCTATCACACCAAGCTTGCCATTCTTGTCAAAGCAGACCAAAAAAAATCCAGCATGCAACTCTCAGAACTACCTTTCCTATATGTGATTCCTTCTGGCCTTTCTTCTGTTCTGTTGTGGTTTTAGAGAGAAGGGGGAAAAGAAATCCTATCCCCAACCTTCCTCTCTGTTTTCCTCTGCCATGATCCCTCCCCTCATGAAAAAAAATCCTTCTATAAAACTGCATGTTAAAGAAAAACAAATTCCCATGTTGATCATGTCTAAAAATATATCGATCTCATTTTGCATCCATCATTTGTCTCTGAAGAGGGTAGTAGATTGCCTCATTATTGGTATTCAGCTCAATTTATTTATTATTTTTACAATAAAGGTGATTTTTATAAATTAACAAAAATCAATATTTCTCCCCCTCACCGTGAGGGGGAAAAGGCATAAAAGTGCATAGTGGAAGCAAAATAAATCCCCACATTGGTCGTGTCCAAAAATATATTTTTCATCTTGAACCCAATGAACTCTATTTAGAAAATATTTATATTGCTTTATATATACACCGAACTAGGTCTTGAGAAAGATAGTGATTTAGTTAAGACACTATGGCGCACAGTGATGACTGTAACACTCAATATGACATGAAATTCATATGAGACAATTGCAAAACAAAGTGTCACCTTAGGCATGAGAGGAAAAGTTGTCAATGGAAGTATTGAGAAAAGGCTCATGAAGTGAGTAGGCAAAGAGAGGAAGGAAGATTCTCCAAGCAAAGCAAGAGTGAAAGAAAAATACAGGGTGTGTTTAGGGAGCAGACAATAAATAGCTCTTGTTTGGCTAGAACATAGCTCACAGAGGAAAATAAAATGAGATAAGATTCAAAGATAAGATAATACCAGATTGTATAGGAAGTTGAAGGCTAAACATGGAGTCATGGAGGAAAATAAAACGAGATAAGACTAAAGGATGAGGTAATACCAGATTGTATAGGAACTTGAAGGCTAAACATGGAATTTGAACTTTACTTTCTGCATACTAAGGTGCTACTGAAGACTTAGGAGAAAAGTAATGTGAAGTGTTACGGTACAATGCAAAAAGGACCTGAACTTCAAATCCCAGCTATGCCGCTCACTACCTGTGTGACCTTACTTCTCTAAATCTCAGTTTCCTCGTCTGTAAAATGGGGGATTAGACTAGAGGTATTCTTGTAGCTCTAAATCTTTGTTCCTCTGATGGATGCATTAGTAGTAAGGGAGTGGAGGTCAGAGGGAGGACCTGTTAGGCGACTATTACAATAATCCAAGAAGGGTGGTGGTGGAAATGGAGACTGGCAGGAAGATATAAGAGATGGCACAGGGTCCACAGCTCCACCAACAGTGACTTAGTATCCAGTTTTTTACATCCCATCCAACATCCACCATTTTCATTTTTTGTTGTTTTAAGGTGGTAAGTGTGGGGTGGTACCTCAGAGTTGCTGTAATTTGCATTTCTTTAATCAATAGTGATTTGACATTTTTTATATGGCTACAGATAGCTTTAATTTCTTTGTCCAAAACATGGCCTGTTTGTGTCCTTTGACCATTTATCAATTGGGGAATGACTCTTATGTTTATAAATTTGACCCAGTTCTCTACATAGTTGAAAAAAACGAGGCCTTTAGCAGAGATACTTGGGAAAAATAATAGAATTTGTTCATTTCTTAGGGGGTGAGAGGTGAAGAAGAATCCAGGATAATCCCGAAGTTTAGATGAATTGAATGGAGGTTGGTTTCAGAAATAGTAAAGTCAGAAGGCAAAACATAGTTAGTAGAATGGTGATCATTGAGGTTTAGGACATGTTGAGTTTGAGGTGCCTGTGACACATGCCAGTAGAAATGTCCTGTAGGAAGCTAGAAATTTGAATATAGAATGGATATTTGAATTCAGTTTCTCTTGTGCAAGTAAAATGTTACCTTTGTTCATAGTTTGCTTTGTAGGCAAGCATGAAGTATTTATTTGGGCTTATGATTCCTATTAAGCAAATGTCATCCTAGGGAATGAAAAAATGAGAGCATGCTGAAGAATAAGCTAGCATAGTTGAGTGTGGCATAGCTATGGGACACAGCTGGTTCATGGATAGCCCCACAACTTCATATTTATGCTACAAAGTACTTAAATGTGTCATTATGTAATAAAAACTAATTTTTTTTGATTGGGTAGGTGTCATAAGGTTGAACTTGTGTGTTTATATTGGACTTGTTCTTGATGAACATGTATATTCTAAAGTGATTTTTGTCCACCTTCCCTGACACCTTACCTACTTTGTAAATCCATTATAATTGCCTTGAATTTAGCAATATCCTGTACTTGAAGCTTGATCTTATAGGTTTGGTCCTTCTCTTATTTCTGTTTACATCATTGTAGTCATTGTCTACATTTTCCCCCCAATCTAGGTTTTCCTAGTACCATGTGCAACTCCGTTATCCTGTAAGGAGTCTAGTAGAACTCAGAATTGGAAAAGGAAGGTGGCTAGTAGCAATAGCGGGGGATCCCACTTGCTCACTCTGGCTCAAGGTCCCATTGGTCTTTTTCTCTAATCCCATCAATTTTAGCACATGCTGCTTCTTAATTACTTTTAAAAAAGCATTTATATAAATGTCCATTATGTGCCAGGTACTGTGCTAAGTGAGGGGGTGTAAATATCAAGAATGAAACTCTCCCTATTTGCTAAGAGCTTCCTATTCTAATAAGAAAAATAACAAATACAAAGATAAATAGATACAGTATCATTATCAAATAATAAATACAAATATATACAAAGTAGTCAAAGTAAGCGTGGGAAGAGGAATACTTATAGTTGGAAGAAGCAACAAGTGATTCTATCATTCTCTCAAATTTCCCTGTTTCAGGTCAGGGAAATCATGTTCTTGTCCCTCACCCTCCCTCCAAATATACTACATTACATTGTTTTCATGGCTCTGAATCTTCTTTCTCAATCTTTCTCAAAGTACTTTTCACCCTTCTAAGCATTTGTACTCATACTCTAAACATAGGATCATCATACACATTAGAATTGGAAGGAACCTTAAACATCAGTATAGCCAACCCTCTTATTTTACAGACAAAGAAACTGAGGAACAGAGAATAAAGTGACTTTCCCAAGGTCACATTGTTCTGTAGACGCATTGTTTTTTTCCCATCTACTGCTCTTTGAATGATACCATACCATTGATCTTAAAATAAATTTACATCACATTAATTTCCAAATATATCTATCATCTCCCACCCAGAGAGATATCCCTGGTAACAAGAAATAGGGGGGAGGAAGAGGGAAGGCAGAAATCCGTTCGGCAAAACTAACCAACATATATCAGCCAAATCAAATGCTATACATAATAATATCTATACCCATTTTCTCCCACCTCTGCCAGGGAGGGAGGGAGGTGCATTTTCTCACTTCTTCGGGGCCATTCTAGGTCATTAGATTTGCACGGATTCCAGTTTCATTTTGTTATCATCATTTGTTATTTCTGTTGACATCATTGTAGTCATCGTCTACGTTTCACCCCAATCCTGCTTGCTTTACTTTGCATCAGTTCACATAGGTCTTCTCTCTTTCTCTTAATTCTCAGTATCCATTGCTTCTTATAGCACAGTAATATTCCATTAGATTAATGTACCATAGTTTGTGGGGGTTTTTAGACACTCCCCAGTTGGCAGGCATCTTTCTTTCCAGTCCTTTGCTCTTACCAAAAGTGCTGTTAGGAATATTTTAGTGTGTCCACTGTGACATTTTCACATTAAAGTTTCTTTAGGAAACCAGACATGATCAGGGAACAAATACTGGGCAGGCTATAGCTATGAAACTTTACTGACATCTGCAGTCTGTCCTCATAGGGTTAAAATAGAGAACTAAAATTAACTCCCAGTAAGCTACACCCGGAAGAAAGGTGGGAGTACATACATATGATGTCTGTCTCCTAGACAAACAAAGCTCCATACTGTTCGCTGCACCCACACGGTTCTCAGAGGGCAATACGTAATAAAATGCAGTATGTAATAAAATACTTGATGCCTACTACCAAGGATTTTATGATTTTTTTTGTAAAGAAAGAACTAGTATTTAATCATTACCCTGGGATAGGGAAAAGGGAAGAACAACAGGAGGAGTTCTTTGGAACCTAATATTTTGTAGATATTCTTTCAAAGTGCCAATCTGGAATCACTTCTGTAAATATACCCTACTGGTAACTCAGCCTGAGTAGCTGAACAGCCAGTTTGATATCTGGACAGTTCCAATTATTGGGAGGTTTATTCTTACACCAAATCTCCATTTCTTTGTTGCTTCTAATTTTGTCCTCATAAGATAAGGCAGCCAGATGTCACATTGCATAGAATATTATAACTTGGGTCAAAAAGACCTGGGTTCAGATGTGGCCTCAGACACTAGGTGGGGTGACCCTGGACAAGTCACTTAACATCTATCTCAGTTTCTTCAACTGTAAAATGGGGGTAATAATAGTATCTACCTCTCAGGATTGTTGTAAAGGGGGTAAGTAAGATATTTTTAAGTGCTTTGCAAACTGTAAAGTATTTTTAAAATTCTAGCCGTTGTTGTTGTTGGTTATTATTATTATTATTACTATTACTATTATTGTAAGTATGCTAGATTTGGACATAAGAAGACCTGGGTTAAAATCTCACTTTCTGAGATAGCATTTACTAGCTTGAGACCATGGGCAAGTCATAGCCTTTGTCAGCCTCGCTTGTCTCATAGAAAGGCAGCGTCACACAGCAGGAAGAGCACTGTATTCTGGAGTTAAAGGACCTGGGTTCAAATCCTGCCTTTGATGCTTTACTGTTTGTTTGACCTTGGGCAGCTCACTTAATCTCCTTATTCCTCAGTTTTCTAATCTTTAAAATGAGGGGGTTAAATTAGCTAAGGTTTTAGGTCCCTCCCACCTTTAAGATAGATGATTATTTGGCCCATAAAATGGGGATGATTATACCAGTAGTGTCTCTCTCTCTGGCCTGCCATAATGTTTACATGAGAGAATGTATGTGACAAGCTTCACACATTTTTCTAGCAACCGCACCTGTGATTACAATGATTTGAAGAACACCTGGTGAGGGAACTCCCTCTTCCAATGCAGATGCAGCACCTGCTGCCTTAGCTGCCTGGGGCATTGAAAGGTAAAATGGTTTGCCCATTTACCCAGAGTCACCCTTACATGTGTCAGTGGTTTGAGCCCAGGTCTCCCTAACTCTGAGCCAACTTTTTATCCACTATGCTGTGCCTTTTCATTTAAAAAAAACTCTTTTATTCTGAACTTAAGAAATAAAGCAAATATTTCCATAACAGTAGAATAGAAAAAAAGATGCACATGAAACTTGCAAATCTATTACGTACAGCTTGCTTTTAAATATATAATAAAGGTGCAGTGTAGCTTTCTATTTTCCCTTTTTTTCTCTCCCCCTCCCATTAGAGATGGCTATCATTAAACACATATGTGTCTGTGTGTACATATACATACACACATTGTATCAATAATGAGATATTCACAACACCCATGATGGTTA
>CM053599.1:145677493-145744482 GCA_028646575.1 Pseudocheirus occidentalis
CATGTCCACCAACAGGCTTATCACATAGTTATGGCTATTATTATTTTTATTATCAAAAATTGTCAGCATACCTACATATGAAGATTATGCAAGGGAAGGGGGGCACTTTTGTAGGTACCCAGTACATACTTATTGATGGAGGAATTGTTTTTCATTTTTACTGGAAAATCACTAATATTAACTGACCTTACCATAGTTTATATTAAGTATAAAAGACATGCTGGTAAGTGGTATGGGGTTCCTGCTGCTAAATTCTACCAATTTTAATACACACTGGCTTTCTCTTCCATTAAAAACTGTGTTCTAGTATTTTGTAATAAGTTGGTGTGCTGATTCCAAGAGATATTTGTTTACTTAATGCCAACAGCAGAAAAAAAAAATCAACAAAACTTTTCTTTCAAAAAGATTTTCCTCTTGTTTTTTTTAATTTTATTTTTAATTTATGGAATAAAATAAGCATTTCCATAACATAATACAATAAAAAAGATGATTGCATATGAAATGGTAAAAATACTATGTACAGCTTGCTATTTGTTTCACAGATGAGTTCACTTTTCTAGCATACCCAGTCAGTATTCTCCTTGATACATTCAACTCTTTTTTTCTCCTGATATCTTCCTAACAATAATTAGGAGAATAACAACCCCCTATACACTCAAAGGAGGGTGGGGAGTCTATAGATAATGAGCCTGTTTCAAAAGACTCACTCTTTTGGGTTTGGGTTTTTTTTTTTCTTTTTTAGGCAATTGGGGTTAAGTGACTTGCCCACGGTCACACAATTAGTGTCTGAGGCTAGATTTGAACTCAGGTCCTCAAGCCACCTCCCTATACCTAAAAACCCCACAATTGAGCACAGGTATTGACAACAGGAATTTGTCTTCCAACATCTGTGGTTCTTATATGTAAATAGGTTTTAGGTTCCAATTTTAACCAGGCACACAGTCAACTTTTCCAAAAATATGCTTATGATGAGATTGTCCTGAGAATTGAAGCTCCTGCCACAACAGTGATATCAAATGATTAAAGATTACCAAGATGGAAGGCGAATAACACCACCAGTAAATGGGAGCCATGTGCATTGTCAGGGAATGGGAAGGACAGGATGGTACAGAGCTGTGAGGGCAGGGTTGGAGGGTTGGTGTAAGAGACAGTAGGAAAAGACTGTGACTGTGCTGGCCAGGTGGTAAAACTAAAGCTAAAATGAGTTTGTGCTAACCTTCTTTCTCAACACACTTTAGGGTCAAATGAAATCATTTGTGTAGGTACTTTGCAAGCTAAATTGCTTTGCAAATGTGAACTATAAATATAGTTATGAAAACTGTGGGCTTAGTTGTATTGGGGAATGAATTAGCAACATTTATCTTATACTTCATTGAGGTCTTCTCTATGACTTCTGGGGAGTAATTCTTCATTGGCAATATACTGCAATATATTCATACCCACAATATGTTTTTCCATTGCCCTATGGGTGAGTCATAATTATAATTCTTTAGAAGCTATAGTATTCCATTGTTTGCAGTCATGTAACATCACTGGGACAACGAGGTGGCAGTAGAGTGTCGGGCCAGGAGTCAAGAAGACTAGTCTTCCTGAGTCCAGACCTGGCTTCAGACACTTACTAACTGTGCGATCCTGAGGAAGTCACTTAACCCTGTTTGCCTCAGTTTCCTCATCTGTAAAATGAGATAGAAAAGGAAGTAGAAAACTAGTCCAGTATCTTTGCCAAGAAAATCCCAAAAGGGCTCACAAAGATTTGATCATGACTGAAAAATAATTAAACGACAAGCATCACTGGAAGAGCATTGGTCTTTTAAAAGATAAAAACGACAGGCCTTTGTTTCAGGGAAAAGCTATACTCAGAGCCCTCATTGTAATGTGATGGCCCTTAGAGTCTCAAAGGCTAACGATGGAGGACAAACCCTGGCATATCCTACCACGCTAACTTTATGTATATGTACTTCTGGTGACAAACTTTGCTTTCTGGTGCCTTTTGCCCTGCAACCTTTTCACCCTTTGAGATTCCTCTACTCATCTAGCCCCGTCCTCACCAGGTGAGTTCCTCCTAGAACCTCCATTTTGAAGAAATACTCAAGCCAGCGCTGTTCGTCCCTTCACTCCACTCCCTGTTCTGCTCTTAATTCTCTGAATTTCTCTACCATGACTCCTCCTTTCCCCATCTTTCATCTTCTTCAGCCCATTTTATATGTTGTTTTTTCTTACCATATTAGAATATAAGCTCCTTGAGAGGGGGTACCATCTTTGTTCTATATTTGTGTTCACAGTGTTCAGCATATGCATGGCAAATAATAACATGGTAACTGCTTAATAAATCCTTATTGATTTTTTTACTGAAAACCGGGCTGATCTTATATGGAGGCCACATTATCAGTAGCCAAACCAGTAGGTAATATGTGATATATTCTTTGGCTATGGCACCCATGCCCCTTTCCCCACCCTCTGTCTATTCGAATCCCAACCCTCTCCCCCCTCACAACTAACAGTATCAAAGGCCTTGGTCAGATCTACAATGTTGTGTACATACCTCTGTTCTGTACAGCAATTTAATGACGGCATGCTTGCCCAGGTTCTAGATAATGGACAGTGCTCTTGTGCCTTCTCAGTCACCAGTGGAGTGCAACAAGGTTGTGTGCTTGCTCCCATGCTTTTTAGCATGATGTTTTTAGCCATGTTGTCAAATGCTTTCAATGAGGATGAATATGGCATCAAGGTCAGCTACTGCACTCCAATTTGAAAAGGCTACAAGCCAAGGACAAAGAGGAGGGAGTGTTGGTGCACGATTTTCTGTTTGCAGATAATTGTGTACCCAGTGCAGCCTCTGAAGCTGAGATGCAGCAAAATATGGACCAGTTCTCTGCTGCCTGTGGTAATTTTGGCCTAACAATTAACACCAAGAAAACACAGGTGCTCCATCAGCCACCACCACACCATCCAAAAGTGGAACCATCAGTTACAGTAAATGGAGAAGTTTGAATGCTGTGGATAAGTTCACTTACCTTGATATGTACTTTCCATTAATAATGAGGTTGTCACATGCATTGCCAGAGCTAGCTCAGTGTTTGGGAGACTCCAAAGGAAGATGTGGGAGAGAAGAGACATTAGACTGACTACCATACTGAAGGACTACAGAACCATTGTGCTGGCCTCGTTGTATGCCTGTGAAACTTGGACAGTCTATCAGTGCCATCTCAGGAAACTGAGTCACTTTCATTTGAATTGTCTGAGGAAGATTCTGAAGATAAGGATAAGGAACCAGACACTGAAGTCCTCACTCCAACTAAACTGCCAACTCTGCTTCAGAGAGCACAACTCCGATGGGCTGACCACATTGTTGGAATACAAAATGTATGCTTGCCCAAAAGATCGTTTTATGAAGAACTCACACAGGGAATGTGTTCACATGGTGGTCAGGAAAAGTGATACAAGGACACTCTCAAGGTCTGTCTCAAGAACTTTGGTATTGATTTGTGACATGGAAGATACTGAGACAGGATTGTTCAGCATGGTGTGCCCATATCAGAGAAAGTGCTGTGCTCTATGAGCAAAGCAGAATTGAAGCAGCTCAAGGGAAACACAGGATACGCAAATTTGGAAAATCCACCCCAAATGTTCACACGGACTATTTGTGCCCAACCTGAACTCTTTAATATATTAGTCTGATCTGCCACAGCTGGACACATTGAAACTTAACTTTAGCATAGTGGTGTCATTTTGGTCCTCTTTGAGAAGGAAGGACAACAACCAACCCACTCCTACCCCCCCACCCCCACTGGAGGCAAATCAGTCTTCCAAAACAAAACAAAACTTTGCTACTGCTTCCCTTAAAGCCATTATCTATGATGTCCTTTCCTCCACCCCCACCACATTACTGGAAATCCTTTCTCTTTGGATAAATAGAGAGAGAAACTCTTAGTCAAATCCTACCCATCTTTCAAAATGCAATTCAATTCCACCTTCTCTAAGAATGAAAACTTCCCAATTAGTCCAACCTTCAACAACCTTTATCATCTCTTTTTCCGAACCATGTAAAATAATCACTTTGCTGTCTTGCCCTGTTGAGAGTTATTTCATATGTTAATCATACTTCTCTACCTAGGCTGTAAATTCCTCAAAACCTAAGTCTATGTCTTTTTTTTTTTTTTTGGCTTTTTGGAGGGGGGAAGCCAGGGCAATTGGGGTTAAGTGACTTTCCCAAGGTCACACAGCTAGTAACTGTTAAATGCCTGAAACCGGATTTGAACTCAGGTCCTCCTGACTCCAGAGTTGATGCTCCTAGCCACCCAAGTCTATGTCTTCTTGAACTTTGCCCAGATAGTACAATGTTCAGTTGCTAACTATGCTTGTGGAAAGAATAATCAAAAGTATACCCTGGTGATACCTAATTAATATTTTATGCTGATTTGTTAGATATTTAAGAATGATTAAAGGCACATTGAATTCAACTCAGTAGATATTTAATAAGTACCTACTTTATGGAGCCATTATGCTAGGCATTGTACATATGTAAAAAGTAAAAAAACAAAACAAAAAACCCAGTTCGTGCCCTCAGATCCCACACATTCTACTTAACTGGAGGAGGGGAGATGGATAGAACACATGTATGAGTAAATAAATATAAAGTATATTTAAAATCTCAGTTCTAGAAGAACCATGTTATGAAGCATGTTACTCATCAATTGATAGAAGCGGTAGATTCAGGTGCAGAACAACACTAATATTTTTGGACATAGCCAATTCAAGAAATTGTTTTCCTTGATGATGCATGTCTCTTACAAGAGTTTTGTTGTTTTTTTTTTCCAGTGAGGGGGGAGAGGTGGGGAGAAAATAAATTTTTTGAACTGAAAAAGTAAGTGAAATTTTTTTTTAAAAAGATAGATGTCAACTGTGTGACCCTGTGATTCTGGGCAAGTCACTTAACTTTCAGGCTCAGTTTCTTCATCTGTAAAATGGACAGCACTGTTCCTACTTCAGAGGGTTGTTGTGAGAATTGGGTAATTCTTACAACATATATAAAGTGCTTCTTAAACTTTAAAGATCTAAAAAAAATAGCTAATTTTATTTGAGCACTTTTAACTCATATTTATAGATGAGCAAATAAGCACAGCAAGAACCTGCTGAGTGTTGCAATGGTAGAACCAAACATTAGAGTTTAGTCATGAATTTTGGAGCACATTACTTGATCAGTTAGTCATCCACGTCTTCAAAGGCATAAGGTTAATAATCAAAAACGTTAATAATTAGTGTGTTTTCCTGAGACATTCTTGAAACTACAAATGAAGTATATTTAAAAGAAAAGGCACTAAAAGAGAATAATCCAACTTATTTTTCAAAATGGGAAGTTTAAAAATGTAATTTAATCTGTACAGCAATAAGTATTTGGATAAAATATGAAGACTTAAACCAAGCATTTGGATCTTTGGTAGGCTGTGGACAAAATAGCCCACCATTTGACTGAATTTTGCAGTGATTACCCATGTTTATGGGAAGACATTAAAAAGCAGTGATATTGTTTAAGTTGGCACAGATATTTTAACAAGCGCCAAACGAGGACTCTGGGTAGTATAATCATACATATGTGTTTCTTTTCATGGCCATGAGCTTTTTTCTATTCACAATTTCTGCTATTGTGTATTTAAAATTAAAATTGAGTCAGGAGAGAATGGTACAATAATGACATTTTCATGAAAAGATGTGGGTTACACTGTATTGAAAGCAATAAACTCTCCAGTTGTTTTTCGAGAATACTTTTCACTATCTAATTTGTGCAGTGAATGCTCTATTTTTAAAAGACTTACATTTTTTTTAGTGCAACCTTTATTGGGAAAATGAATTATGACTGCTACATTGTTAGAGTCTTTTATTTCCATTTATAGATGTTCAGTTTCATTGAATATTTTATTTATGTAGTGCCTACTATGTGCATGTGGGGACAGCTTATTTGTTTTATTCTATTTGAAAGAGCCAATGTGTAAGAACTGATGGAAGTGTTTTATGGGAAAGTATGAATCTCACACATTGCAATTTGTTTTTATTAGAATTTCCCTTGAATTCATATTGGACAAGTGCCATACATTTTAGGTTGGAACTGGTTTCAGAAGTAGGGCTTCATTTTTTAAAATATGAAATGGACCTGATTTTAAATTATTTTTGTCAGTGGCAACAGAAGAACTTAAACTAATATGAATATATGTAGGACTTAGAGTTCAGTGAATTGTAAAGAAATGATATATGATGTGTCTAGATAATTGTAATGTGTACCCAGTCTGGGTTTCATTGTGTAAATAAAAAGATGTATTTAACACATTTAACAAAACTTTTATGCTCTCAAAAGTAGACATTTTTAAAACTGGCGATAGGATGAATGAAAGGGTTGCATCTACCCCCCCTTTAATCACTGTCACCATGTGATCTGATTACTATATAGAGATAGTTATGTGTTTTCCTGCTTGAATGAAATAAAATCAAGGATTTGGCCTTTTTTGTTTTATATTCTGAAAAAAAGCAAGAAAACCTTTTTAAGTGTGGCAAAAATTATGAAAGGTTATAAATCATTTTTATCTTCAATTTTTTTATTGTAAATTAGCCCTTCTTGTGATGTAGAACTTCATTTCTTTGATACATGTTCAAATTGTGTGATTTCACAAATTAGTATCAGATGATTGTCATTCTTTGACCCACTGCTGGAGCACTGACACATCATATCATGTAGAATTTAGGCTTCCTGAGAGCAGGGGCTATTTTTCATGATTGTTCTTACATTTCCAGCACCAAGGTTAGTATTTAATAAATGTTTTGTTGGATTCAATTGAATTGCTTCACGCAGTACCAAGATCTGACTAGGCAATTTTTCAAAAAAAAAATACAGACTAAATATACTTTCTAAGAGTGATTCAGCAGTTTCACCTGAGTCTGGGGTTACATTTGGGAGATAAGAGGTATTAAATATATTTTTTAATACTTTAGCATGATGAAAAGAACATTTGGAGTCAGAAGACCAGGGTTTACAATCTGATTCTTGTCACTTGCTAGCTGTAAAACCATGGACAAGCCACTTAATTAACTATTCTATACTTCAGTTTCTTCATCTATAAAGTAGAGGTGATTAGTATGTGACTTATAAGGTTCTTTTGACTAAAATGAGACTATATAAGCAAAAAAATCAAATAGAAATTCATTTATAACCATAATATACTATAGAGATGCAAAATATAATCATTATATTAATGATGAGATCATTTTTGTTTTATTAGTTGATCATACGTCAACAAGTATCTTGGGGGAAAATAATTTCTTCAAAAGTCACTTGTTAAAGTATTTGGCTTGATTAAAATTGGAGAATTATAAAATAACATCTATCTCTTTAGATCAAAATTAGTAAATTTCATGCTATTTGGATGTCTTGCCAGTTTATAGATTCTATTCAATAATTAAAATGAACATACAAATAATGACAAAAAATTCAAAGTGTGAAATACCTAATTGATGAGAAGCAGATAAAGATTATACAGATATTCTGATTTAAAGAGTTAAAGTCCAGAGAGGTTTAAGACAAAAAAAAAAAGTCTGATGTATGCCAAAATTTTCATGGTAACTTATGTTGTGATAGCAAAGTACTGGAAACAAAGTGAGGGCCCATTGATTGGGGAATGGCTAAAAAAAAAAATTGGCTGAGAGAAGGGGGAAAGGCAGCTAGGTGGCACAGTGAATAGAACACCTGCCCTGGAGTCAGAAGGACCTGAATTCAAATCCAGCCTCAGACACTTAACACAAAACTAGTCATGTGACTTTGGGCAATTTTTACTTAACCTCAATTGCCATACCTTTCCCCACCAAAAAGCAAAAAAAAAAAAAAACTGGAGTGGGGAGTATAGGAATTTATTGAAATAATGCTGAGTAGTAAGAAATGATGAATATAAAGAATTCACAGAAACATGGGAAAATATGTGTGAATTGGTGCTAATTGTCCTGGAGAATAATTAATGAAATGTTTATCCTTTCTCCTGATAGAGAAGGAGACTTTCTAGGGGAGAATATTGTATACGTTTTCAGATATGGTCATTGTGTTGGATGTTTTTTGCTTAATTGTCATTGATAAAAGAGGAATTCAATGGAGGAGGGCAAAAAGGGGAAGAGTTCATGAAATGTCTTAAAATATCTGTGATATGAAAGTAAAAGACATTTTAAATGGTATAAATTGGATTCTGCTGTATACCTAAAACAGAATAAATGGGATATTGAATGAGTCTGTGAGATGTAATGGCAAGAATATTACTACTAGGTTTTATATTCCAAAGACATAAAAAAGGAAAAGGACCTATATATATACAAAGCTATGTATAGCAGCTCTTTTAATGGTGACAAAGAATTGGAAATTGAGGGGATGTCCATCAACTGGGGAGTGGCTGAATAGATTGTTTCATGATTGCGATGGGATCCTGTTGTTCTATAAGAAATGATGAGTAGTATGCTCTCAGAAAAACTTGGAAAGACTTGCATGAACTGATGCAAAGTGAAATGAAAAGAACCAGTAGAACATTGTATACAGTAATAGTAATGTTGTATGATGATCAACTTTGAATGACTTAGCAATTCTCTGCAATACAATGATCTAAGACAATTCTGAAGGACTTAGGATGAAAAATGTCATCCATCTCCAGAGAAAAAACTGATGGAGTCTGAATGCAGATCAAAGCATACTTTTCCTTTACTTTTTTTAAATTTTTCTTTGCATTGTCTTTTGCAACATGACTAACAAGGAAATGTGTTTTGTGTGATTACACATGTATAACCTATATCAAATTGCTTGTCCTGTCAATGAGGGAGATAGGAGAAGGGAAGGAGATCATTTGGAAGGCAAATTTTCTTTTAAAAAGATACAATGGTATGAAATTAAATTCAGCCACTGCCCTCCTTTCTACCAAGAGCTTTTCCCTCCTTCCCCCTCCCCATGCTTTGATTTATGCTTTTTTGGTATCACATATTTTTAAATATTTTTTGTTTTGTATTCTGTATTTAATGGAAGCAATCTTGACCAGAACTATTGTGCTTTCTCCTACATTATATGCAATCATAAAATATGTTTTTCAAATAATATTATATGTAGGAGAGGAAGTATGGCATAGTGCAAGCCTTCACAACATACGGCCTGCAGGTGGTATGTTGTGCAGACCTGTTTTGCACCCTCTACATTTTTTGTGGGCCACCCAAAATCTTTTCATGGGCCAAATGTTGTGCAGGCCTGGCATGGTGAAAGGAGAGCTAGTTTCAAAGCCAGGAAGACTTGGGTTCGGGTACCACCTCTGACACATACTGGCTTCACAATACTTAACCTGTCGGTGCTCTAAGGTTGGTCATGTCAAACTCAACTGAAAACAGACACCACTAAAGTATATATAAGGATCCCTGAAGTTGCATATTGACTTAGAAAATCACATAAGCGGTCAGTATTTATTAAGCATCTGCTACATGCCAGATACAGTGCTAAATGCTAAAGATACAAAAATAGGCAAAAGAAGTCCCTGCCCTCAAGAGTGTATAATCTAATAGGGGAAAAACATGCAAACAAATACATAAAAAGCAAACTGTATGCATAATAATTAGGCATATTAACATTATCTGTGATCTACTGTTTTCATTTATTTTGTAAATATGTTCCAATTACATTTTAACCTTATTTGGCCAATTTAGGCAACTATTTGACACTTCTGCTCTACTCAGGTTAATTCTGACTTGAATTGTAGAAGTTTCCTGGAAGTTCCCCATGCCAATGAAATCATAAGTTCACTCTATATCCCTATTCCTAATAACTGTAATTTATTTCCTTTATGTCAGAAAAATATCCTAGGTTTGTTTTTTTTTTTAACACTGATTGAACCCACTTCTAATTATGATATAAAACCATTTGGAGGGGGGGAAGGAAGGAAGAAGGCAACTACAAAAGGGTGATAATACTAATATTAGGTACAACTCAAGATAGTAGCCTGAAATACATATAATCAGATTATTTGAGAGACATTCTATTATACTATGATATCATTATCTGAATATCTTATTAGCTTGACCAAACTATTTAGTATTAAAATGAATATATATAATATATATATACAACTATAATCATCAGATTAAAAGTCTCACCTGTCAGATTATATGTTGACAAATGATTTTTGTTTTAACAGGAGCTGGAAGGGAAAAAAGTCAATAACTGCACTAATGATTAGGCTACCTGCTACTACCAGCTCCAGATGACTAGACATATATTCCTCAAAGGTATGGAAATTTGTCTGACATTTTCTATAAGCTCTAGAAGTCTCTTTATAAAAAGACAAGTTACTTTGGTGGATGTGTGATTTCATCAGTGATAGCAACCTTTCCTTGATACAGATAGTACCACTGCCAAGTCTTCCCATTCGATGTAGCTCATGTCTCTGTTTCCTTAAATTCTCTCTAAAGGATCTATCAAAATCATTGTAAGCCTTTTTTCCTCTTCTTTTAGTATCTCAGAGGCACCAATTGGAGAGCCCATTATAAAGTAGAAAAACATACAAAAACTTCTTTTTGCAGGGGAGAGTATGTCTAGTAGAAAAGTTTCTACTAATTCATTTCTTGACCCCTAACTTTTCACATAACCAGTTTTTAAAAGAAGCAAACAATCTTAGAAGAGTCCTGGATGTTAACGTAGCTAGAAGAATAGAACTCAAGAAATGCAGTATATTAATCAAAACATTGTTCATTAGCTTAGAAATCATAGCATTGTCTCAGTTCTACAAATATCTATCAAGTATCTACTCCGGGAAGATGTTAATGTGATTTCAAAGTTGGGATAATAGATTTGTTTTGAAAACCTCTTTTTGGAGCTCTCACTCAAGGGTTAATTACTGCCTTTTCAGCATAGAGTTCCAAAATGATTTAATGGGACTACAAAAGTTATAGAGTACGCTTATGAAACCAGTATTTTAATCCCAGAAGAGACATTTGGTGACTTTCTTTATCAAGGTGCTCAACTGAGCATAAGATCATGGGTTAAAACCTGAAGGGGAACCAGAGCTCATTTAGTGAAAACCAAAATTTCTCTGCTCAAACTTTTTTGGTCTCAGAAGTCCTTTACACTCTTAAAAATCATTGAGGACTCCAAGGAGCTTGTGTTTGTGTGTGTTATATTTCCTAATATTTATAATCTTACGTTTGGTTATTAAAATGATCATTTTAAAAATATTTATTCATTTAAAATTACAATAATAAACTCATTAAATGTTATCATAAGTAAAATGCTATTAAAATAACAAAATTCTCCTCCCCCCGCAAATAGAAGAGTGGTGTCATTTTACATGTTTTTTGCAAATCTCTTTACTAGCTGGTTTAATAGAAGGCAGCTACAGTCCTACATTTCTTCTGTACTCAATTTATTACATGTTGTTTCAGTTAAGGTATATGAAGAAAATCCAGTCTCACACAGATAGGTAGTTGGAAAAGAGAGGAGCATTTTAAAATGCCAATAGCATCTTCTGGTTTTGACTCTTGGACCCCCTCAAAGAATCTCAGGGACCCCCAGAACTATTCCTACCATATTTTGAGAACCACTGATCTATCCCAATTCCATCATTTTTCCAATAAGGAAACTGAGATGCAGAGTTTGTCTTCTCCAAGACTGCACAGGTATTAAATGGCAGAACCAAGATTCTAGCCCATATCCTTTGATCATGAATCTGGGTATACTTCCCACTGTGACATGCTGTTGGTAGAAAAAAAAAATCTTTTCATAACAATTTATTCTTTCATTTCCTTCCCTGCTCCACTATGGAATCAGAAGTAAAGCATAAATTAATGAAAAATACCTCTGGGCCTTTTCATAATTTGTCCCCATTCACATTGATAATCAGCCTTCCATTAAGCCTTAGCTACTTCTGATAAGATTCAGGCCCCTCTTTGGAATTTTATAGCTTAATAAGCTGCAAAGGCTTGGAAATGAAATTATAAAATTCATATAGTTTGGAACAGCTATTCAGTATTTTTTTTCCTGTGATGTTAAATATTCATAGGTCTAAGAAGCTCTTTATATTAATTGGAACTATTATCTCACCTCAAATTGAAAGTATAAAATTGATCCTTGTGATTGAAATAAATGTCACCTCAGGGACCTTGTCATGAAAACTCATGGTTTTTCATAGTAGTCAATCAGTTTTAGGGCTGCATAGGTCAGGAAAGTTAAAATGAACCACATACAGTAGCATTTTGCATTTAGTTCAGCAGTTTAGAAACCATTAGTTATTACTGACTGAAACAGTGTTTCTGATAAACTCTGGCAGTAAAGATTTGATATTTTGATTGAGCTGTGATTCTGTTTGTGTGGATTCTTTCTCCCACAGTACATGGTATAACCCACCATGATATAGTGTTCTGATGAGGTTTTATCTATTTTTCCCTATATCCCTATAAAGAGTATCTACCCCAAACACTGGCAACCTCCCTCTTGTGCTAAATATGTTTGGTAGAGAACAAACAAGCAAGCTGCCCCTCAAAATGTTTTGTCTTATGTAATCTACATTTAATTGGAATTAATTTTAAAGTCTTTTGTGGTCTTTAAATGTGCCACATTTCCTCCAGATGTTAAATGTCACCTATAACTATGAACTGTCTTTCAACTATTGCTGTATTCCAGGAAAGATTTTGGTGTGGGTATTTTTGTCATCATTAAAGATCCTGATCTATTCTCCTAAAAAAAGAAAAAGGGTCATTTTTCTAGACACCAAATAAATTACTAGTCGAAAAAATGAGTAATTACTAAGCAATTAACATTGTCCTAGGCATTTGGAAGCTATAGAATATATGCTGTCATTTAGAAATTATTTAATATCAACACATTGAATATATACAAATAAAATAGAAGAATTAAAACACATATGAAGAACATTTGGCTTTTTTATTTAAAAGAACAGATAGAAAGTGATTTCATTGTGAGGAGAGAAAGAGGAAGAATTTACAGTCATGCATCTCCTTATTCTGTTTGGAAAAATGGTAATCTTTCTGACAATCCAGATGGAACCTATTGTGGTCTGATGGATGAAACACCAGACTTGGAGCCAAGAGATCTGGTTTCTAATCCCACCTTTGACATTTACTAGCTGTGTAATCGTGGGTAAGTCAATTTAACCTTTCAGAATTTTTCCTAATCAGTAAAACAGGGATAATGAGACTTAGACAACCTTTCTCACATGTTGTCAAGAGGAAAGGACTTTGCAAATCTTGAAGTCTCTAATAAGCCCTGGATGATTTACAAAACACTTTGCCCACATAACAACGTGTGCGGCACATAAGTAAGGTATTATTATTCCCATTTTATAGATAAGAAAATTGAGGAATACAGAAGTTATTTGATTTGCCCATGGTTACATTACCAGTCAATAATAGAGATGGGATTCAACCTTACTTGATTCAGTTATGCCTCATTTTATTTGACTACATAGAAAGACTCAGAATTGAGTTTCCAGAAGCGTAAAACACAAAAGCATGTTTTAATGTGTTTTAAATGCTTATAACAAAGTCCAAAGTGTTATTGAACTTTGCTTCATGCAGAGTGACTACAAAATATAGAATATATTCATGCAGAATGACTATATAATGATATACAGATCACTTCTGCTGTGGTAAAAATATGTATACATATACATTTTCCATATGTGTGTGTACATATCATCACAACAGAAGTTATATATTAATATACAGCATATATGCATATATATTTTATCCCAGTAGAAGTGATATATAATTATATAATATATGCATATATATTTTTATCACAGCAGAAATGCAGTCGCAACTACTTTATTTTTTTTTAAATAAAGGAAGTGGCTTTGTAAGGAGAAATATATTACAATACTAATAAACACTTTGGACTTTCATGGTGTCTTTATTTCAAAGAGTATGCAAGTTAAAATGATTTCCTATTAATTAAGACTCACAAAAAAAAGTTTTGAAAGGTGAGAGTAAGATTTTTTTGGTATTTTCATATAATCTGATCCCGTTGTTTAGAATAAGAAATACTAACCAAAATGGACATTTTAGATAAGAAAACAAACTACAGTATTGTGCTTTATCTTATACCTCTAAATAGGAACATCTTCATGTTCTCTCTTAGATGTCTGCCACTGAAAATGGAGATGCGATATCAGGAAAACAAAATGAGGAAAAAACATATAAAAAGGTAAATGTGTATTTTATTTTCTATTGGTACCTTCCTTGGCATAAAGAGTATCTTTATTTTCCTGAGAGCTGGTATGTCATGATGGATAGAGAGCTGGCCTCAAAGCCAGTGAAGACCTGGCTTGCAGGTCCATGTCTGACATGTACTGGCTATGTGACCATTGACAAGTCACTTAACTTCTCAAAGCTCTGAATGACTTTTTTTTTGGAGGGGGGAAGGCAAGGGATTTGAAGTTAAGTGACTTGACCAAGGTCACACAGCTAGTGAATGTGTTAAGCGTGTGAGGTCGCATTTGAACTCAAGTCCTCCAGACTTCAGGGTCAGTGTTCTATTTACTGTGCGACCTAACTGCCCCACCAAATGACTTTTTAATACCATATCTCACAGAAGGTGCTAACCTGCATTGGTAGAAGGAGTTTAATCACCTTAACTAGGTCCAGTGAAATTCCTTTCACTCTCTATTCCAAATATTATTCCAGTTTAACAACAGAATATTTTAAATTTTTTTCTTCCTACAAAGCAGTTAGGGTATTTTTTCCCTTCTAAAAGTACTCAAATCTCCTTAGTATTCATTCATTCAGCCTTTATTAAGTGCCTACTGTTTCCACATAGTTCTAAGCATAAATAATATCTAATCTTTAGTTGAAGGGCTGGTTACATGCGTTGTTCTCCCAGCAGGAGCCCTTAGTCTACTACTTCTTGCATAAGAAACATAGGAAATGGTGGGGTTTTAGGTCTTCTTTTGCCCTTCCCCTAGCTTTATGCCTTAACTATTATTCCACAAACATCTTTTCAGACTTACCTAAATATATCTTTTCTTTCCACATCTACACTTTAGTAATCTCTTGACTCCTAGCAACACAAGTATCTAGATGCAAACATTATAGGGAAAAATAAGTTCCCAAGAACTTCTGGTATTAATGATTTGTCATTATAAATTGTCCATATCATTTAGCTTCTTAAGTGGCCATCCCTTTCCTTTGTCAGCAGGTAGTGTGTTCTGAGGGGAAGAGTAGGGATGTGCATGGGGGTGAAAAATGAGACAAATTGCAGTTCCCTACATACGTGACTCATGCCAAATGTCTGGGCATGGTTATGAGCTATGTGTCTATTATCCAAATACTGTTTCTCCAAGTTTGGCAGGATTCTTTATCAGAGCACTGGTTACTTGGGGATGTTTTCCCCAGTCATAGAAACTCGTAATGACCATCTGCTAATGCGTGAAAAGGTTTTGATCCGTGTCAATGGGGGACTAACAGTGATGAAATTACAGATATTTGAAATGCCAGATCTAAAGCTAGCCTGATTTTATGAAGTTCAAGGAATGATAACATAGCCCTGGTAGTTCCAGTTGGTTTTTATGTAAGCAAACACTCTGCTATCCATGTATTTCTCATATAACTTACAGACAGCCACATCTCAAAAGGCAAGGAGGAATATTATCAAACCAGCCAGAAGTACAGCCAAAGTATAGATTAAACATGGAGAAAGGAATCAGGAATTTCATCTCACTGTTTGTTATAAAATATGACACTCAGTAAAAGGAGTTCACTCTATCAGATTCCATTTCACCTCAAATTGAATGCCATCCAATTTATGTAAGATCCCTATTAAAATGAGTCTAATTTGGGGCCAAAGTAATGTTTTCTAATTTGGCAGAATGCCACTAATTTGGGTGAGTTTAAATATGCATGCCAATAATGAAAAATGAGAGAAATTGCTTAGCTTAATTCTGACTGCTTCATTCTGACTACTTTTTGTATAAAAAAAAAACATAGGAAAACAAAAGAAACACAAAACTGCTAAACTTAGTTCTGACTTTGACTATGTTTCCTTAGAGTAAAGGAGCATAGAAAAGGAATGCTCAATTAGACTAAAAAGTATCTTCTACCTTACGAAAGCAAATATAAAAAAATTTGGAGTAAAGGTAGATATGATCACATGGCCAGATATTCTGAAGATGAATAAGGTGGGTAGTTGTAGAAAAGGGCAATGAGGTGATGCAGGGGATAGAATACCAGGCCTGGAGTCAGGAAGACTCATCTACCTGCATTCAAATCCAGCCTCAGACACTTACTAATGTGTGACCTTGGGCAAGTCACTTAACCCTGGTTGCCTCAGTTTCTTTCTTCATATGTAAAATGAACCAGAGAAGGAAATAACAAGTCACTCCAAGAAAACCCCCAATGGGTTCATGAAGAATAAGATAGAATTGAAAGAATTGAACAACAGTAACAAAGGTGTAGTAAATTCTCATAATTTACCTATAAGTAATCCAAATAAGCTAGAAAAGGGGAGACAGTTTAAGAAACTGACATGAGTACACAAAGAGGTCTCTGATCAGCTGCATTTTAAGACAGCCAAATATACAAGATGGAAGGGGACGTACACATAAACAGGGATGGCCTCAAAAGTGTGACATGCACCTATAAAAATTATATCAAAGTCTGAAACCCAAAATAAGCTAAGGCGTTCAGAAATGCCATAGAAAACTCAAAAGATAGGTGGCTAGATGGTGCAGTGATAGAGTATCGGCCCTGGAGTCAGGGGGACCCGAATTCAAATCTGACTTCAGACACTTGACACTTACTAGCCATGTGACCTTGGGCAAGTCACTTAACCCCCATTGCCCTACCTTTCCCCTTCCAAAAATGCAAAAAAAAAAGTTAAAAATTTAAAAAAAAGAAAAAGAAAACTCAAAAGTTTCCTAAAAGTTCAAAGAAAGCAAGTTAAAGACCAAGTAAAATCAGTGTCAGTAGTTAATTTGAGAAATGATGGAAAATGGGCAAAGTTCCAGAAGAATAAATATGGACAAAGGTTATTCTAGTTGTCAAAAGGGGAAAACATTATTCACTATATAAATGGATGATCAGAATGAAGACATAGAAGGAGGAATTTTCAAGTTTTGTGACTGACACAGAGCTAGAAGGGTTGGCTGATTATACGACTGACCGAATCAGCATTCAAAATACTCTTGACAGGTTGGAATGAAAGGCCAGAATGAACAAGATGAAACATAACAGAGGGAAGCATAAAGTCTACATTTAGGATCAAAAAAATAATGCACACAAATGTAGGGTGGCTTGATGATATTTCATTTGAGAAAGATCTAAAGGTTTTAATTAAACATAAGTACAGTCTGAACTCATAGCTTGATGTAGCAGTGATAAAAGTTAACCCAGTCTTGGTCGGCATTCATAAAAATAGAATTTCCATATCAAGAGAGTTAACCATTTTACTATATATTGGACCATATTTTAAGTTCCCAGATCCATTGTAGACAGTCTAGACAAGCTTTTATTAAGCATTTATTATGTAACAGGCACTGTGCTGAGAGTACAAAGAAAGAAAAAAATAGTCCCTGCTCTTAAGTAACTCACATTCTCATCCTAAGAAGAGTGCTAATATGCATAGGAGTGAACATTGAAGATAATATACAGTGTCAAAAGAAGGTAATTCTAGAGGGCTATATTTTATGAACAAATTACAATGCTTCCAAGGAAGGACGCTTGGAATAGTAAGGAGGGAAGAAGCCATGTAATATGAGTAGCAATTGAAGAAAGTGATGATGATTATCCTATAGAAAAGACAACTTTGGAGATAACATAATAGCTGTATTCACATATCAGTAGGAGTAGCAGACATATTTCCTTATATGACAGAAACTGGACTCATGGATTGAAGTTAAAAGAAAGAAGATCTTGTGGGCTGTGTCTCAAAGCAATGGGTTATCTATCACTATTAATGTTCAAACAAAGGCTGGGTAATCATGTTGTAGAAGAAGTTTCTCAATTAAGTGAAAATGTAGACTAACTGGGACATTCCAGTGCCAACATGAATAATGGATCCACGAACACAAATACATATTTGTTTAATGAAATATATTTTAATTAATTCAGTTATGGTCCTGCTTGGTCCCAGTGGACAAGACAATGTCATAAATATTTTTATTGATATCTGTTGTACATTACCTACATTTCATCCTGCTTTGTTCCTTTATGAAAAGTTTTCAAACAAATAAGTAATTAGCATTTAGAATAGCTAGGTGGCACAATGGAGAGAGTGCCAGTCTTGGAAGACTCATCGTTATCTGAGTTCAAATCTGACTAGATTTGACTAGCTGTGTGACCCTGGACAAGTCATCTAATCCTATTTGCCTTAGTTTCTTCCTCTGTAAAATGAGCTGCCGAAGGAAATGGCAAACCACTCCAACATCTTTGCCAAGAAAACCACATAAGGGGGTCACAAAGAGTTAGACGTGACTGAAAAAAAGACCAAAAGACAACAAAAATTATCATGTGTCTTAACACTGTGCAAGATGCTATTGAAAAGACACAAAATGTTTATCTTACTCTTAAGGGCATTCACATTCTAGCTGGGGAGAAAAAACAAACAGCGGTAGAACAGGACAATTTTCTTTCAAGGTGGTAGCTTTCATGGATACTGAAAGCAAATGCAAGAGGAATTCAGAGAAGGAAAGTATCGGAATATAGTCACTAGATGTGATGACTGACCTATATCTGTTTCCTTCCTTCAGCAGCATCTCAACCTCCATCTTTCCTTGGACCAGTCTGACTCATAGGCAAGGGAGATAAAAGGTGAAAGGACTGACTGATGGTTAGGTAGTTTGGGATCAAATCAGTCTTGCTACTTACCCATTCCATTCTGCCCCATAACTAGGGCTTTACCTTATCTATTGTGTTCTAGCACTATGCTTCATACCCCTCTCCCAACAATTGAGTCCTGATTTTATTCCTCCATTCCTCAATCCTTACCTTAGAGAAATTGTATGAACCCAGGCAAGTGGCCGGATCTCCTCTGTGCCTCGAGTATCCTCATCTGAAAGATGGGGATAATAATAGTCCCTGCTTCACGTGGTGGTTATGAGGATCAGATGAGATGACACATGTAAGATGAAACACAACCCTTAAAGCTCTGTGTAAATGTTAACTATTATTATTTTCTTCGGGTCTCTTAGAAACTGGAGACCTGACATGAATAATAATAATAGCTTACATTTATACAGCGTGCTTCGACGTTTACAAAGCTTTATACCTCTTGTCTTGTTGGATCCTATCGAAGTAGGTAGTGCAAATATTAATATCCTCATTTGAAAGATTAGGAAACTGAGGCTCAGAGAGATTTAACATGACTCACCCAATATCCTGACTCTGCCTCTTATGAAAGTGCATGAACATACTGTCTGAGCTTGACTTTCTTATTTGTAAAGTGAGAAGGTTGGACTATGAAATACCTTCCTGTTCTTACATTGTAAAATCCATTCAATTCTTTTTTTTTTTGGAGGGGGGAAGGTAGGGTAATTGGGGTTAAGCGACTTGCCCGAGGTCACACAGCTAGTAAGTGTCTGAGGACAGATTTGAACCCAGGTCCTCCTGATTCCAGGGCTGGTACTCTATTCACTGTGCCACCTAGCCCCATTCTTCTTTATTAAGTGATGGGGCTGGGATTCAAATACATGTCTTTCGACTCCTGAACCAATGTTCCTTTCAGCATGCTATATCACCTTTCTGCATGAACTGGGTATGATGCCTATCCCAGTTACCTGTCTCCCAATCCTAGAAGATGCTCAGTGCCTGCCAATATCCCTACTTTATGCTATCCCTACTTCCTCCTAGATAGTCTGTCCTACCACAAAGGCTCTCTATCCTGACCTCTCATAATGTAACCAGTCACATTGCCTATTTGGCTCCATAAGTGTCTCCAAGGAATGTTTGTTTTTATTGATTAAACTATCCCATGATTCTTCACTTCTCCTGTGTATGGTACCAGCAAGCAGTCAAAAGAATAAGCATTATGACTTCTTGTTTTTAAGGAAATATTTAACACGTGTGTAGGATTTTTGTTTCAGTCTTGTATAGCATCAAATATTTGAAGACTGTTCAGATCCGTGGATGATTCTCCTTTTTGTTCCTGTTGCCTATATCTCAGTCCTTTGTTCAGTTTATTAATACTATGTGGAAGGGATGATCTGAAGCCTAATTCTTCCAAATGATGTTAGTCTCTTTCTGATTTTATAGGAGAGGGAGGTGCCAGCTATTGAGACTAAATGACTAAATGAGAATTTTGAGGTATTTATGGATTCCATTTGCCCATGACATGCCATCTCTCAACTCTGTGTCTTCATGAAGACTGTACTTCATGCCTGGAAAGCATTCCTTTCTCACCCCTGCCTCTTAGAATCCCAGTCAAAACTCAATTCTACCTTCTATTTGTTTTTTTTGTTTCTATGGAGGGGAGCGAGCAGGGCAATTCGGGTTAAGTGACTTGCCCAAGGTTACCCGGCTAGTAAGTGTTAAGTGTCTGAGGCCAGATTTGAACTCAGGTTCTCCTGACTCCAGGGCTGGTGCTCTACTCACTGCACCACCTAGCTGCCCCCCTCAATGCTGCTTTCTGAATGAGGACTTTTCTGATCAAGTCAGTTAGTACTGACTTCCCCACCAAAGTAACCTTGTATATTTATTTTATGTGTGTGTGTGTGTGTGTGTGTGTGTGTACATATCATATAGAAACAGCTTGTGAGAACATGTATTTCTGTAAATGTAATAAAATGCATATGTCTCCCCAGATAGATTATGGGTTCTTTGAAAGCAAGAATTGTTTCATTTTAATCTTTCTATGCCCAGTGTCTCACATAGGGCCTGGCACATAGTAAGTATATAATTTAACAAGTATAAATACCTGTTGATTCATTGATTGACTAAGAGTGGGCCTGGTCATCTTTACAGAAATTAGTCTTGTTTTTATCCATTTGTTACTGATCACCTGGCATTGTGCCAGGGAATCTAGATGGCACAGTGGATAGAGGTCTGGCCCTGGAATCAGAAGGACTCATCTCTTAATGAGTTTAAAATCAGCATCAGACACTTACTAACTGTGTGACCTTGGACAAGTCACTTAACTCTGTTTACATCAGTTTCCTCATTTGTAATATGAACTGGAGAAGGAAATAGCAAATCACTCTGGTATCTTTGCCAAGAAAATCCCAAAGGAAGTCACAGAGTCAAATACAACTGGAAAGACTGAACAAGAGCAACAGTCTCACAGAACATAAATACTTCTCTTACTTCACCTTACTATCTAGTAAATTAAGTGAACTTACGATAAGGCATCAATAAATGAAATCTAGAGATAGTCCCAAGTTCTGCTTCTTGGGGCATCCAGGCAGCACAGTGGATGGAGGGCTGGATCTGGAGTCAAGAAGATCTGAGTTCAAATGAAGTCTCAGACATTTAATAGCTGTATGACCCTAGGCAAGTCACTTATCCTTGGTTGCCTCAATTTCCTCATCTATAAAATGAGCTGGAGAAGGAAATGACAAACCACTCCAGTATCTCTGCCAAGAAAACCACAAATGGAGCCACAAAGAGTAGGACATGACTGAAAAACAACTGAAAACAACACAAAAGCATTGTTTTATGGCTCCAAAAGTGATATAAAAGAAATCAAAGAAATCTTTCCTTTTGTATTTCCCTTTCGGTAAACAGATAATTTTGTGAAGCATCCCTATTTTAGTGTAAACTGTATAATCTAGTCATCTAAATATTTGTCTGTAATAAATAAAATCCATATTAAAATATGAACCATAATAAAATCAATCAAATAAAATGCAGACTTCAAAGGAAGAATTGAGGCGGTCCAGATTGCTCTTGGGCTTTCATTGTGATATGGAGATAATGCACTTACAAAACATAATAACAATATAAAATGCCACATAATTAAGTGGCACTAAATCCTTCAGTCTTTACCACCTGGTGCTGGCCAACAATGGCTCATTTCCTATTCTTTCTACAAGAGGAATATTGCATTCAGTACAAAGTTCCTCCCTTAGTATATTAGGCTACAGAGTATTTCACCAGATTACCAATAACCTAAAGCCATTTGCTCCTAGTAAACCATGACAGTAACTCCCCCAGAGAGTTTGATCCACAGGGATCCTTTGATCCACTCATTTCATTTATTCATTCTTTCAATAACAAAAACAGCAATAATAATACAAACATTTTCTCATTTAGTCTTTACAACAACCTGTGTGGTAGATGCTACTCTTGTTATTTGACAGATGAGGGAACTGAGGCAGATGGATGTTAACTGACTTGCCTAAGATCACACAGCTAGTGAGTATCTGATGCTGGATTTGAACTCAGCTCTTCCTGATTCCATTCCCAGCACTCTCTCCATTGCACCACCTAACTACCTGTTATTTTCAATAAAGGAATTTATGTAACACCTTCTACGTGCATAGCTTTTTTCTTGTTCAGTTTCAGTCATATCTTCCTCTTTGTGACACCTGTTGTGGTTTTCTTAGTAAAGATACTGAAGTGATTTGCCGTTTCCTTCTCCAGCTTATATTACAGACAAGGAAATTGAGGCAAATAGGGTTAAGTGACTTGTCCAGGATCACACAGCTAGTAAGTAAATGAGGCCAGATATGAACTCACGTGCTCCTCACTCCAGGACCAGTGCTGTATCCACCTAGCTATAGCAGAAAGACAGAGACACAGAGTGACATACATAGAGACATAGACAGACAGACAGAGAGATAGAGACAGACTGGCTATCCCCCAAGAGTTTATAATCTTGTTGGGGAAACAAATAAAGGTTTTATATGTACTCAGTTAATTAACAGTATCAAGAAATCTATGGTTAAGGGGTAAAACTGCTTGGTCCACATAATAAAACCTCTAGGAATTCAGAGAAGGTGAAAAGCAATATGGACTGAAATGTTTAGGGAAAACTTCATCAAGGTAAAATTATGCTTTGATTCTAAGAGAAAAGCTTGCATTTATTTAAGACCTTCCTTGTGAGATTAAGAGCTGCTTTATTTTTTCTGCATTTAAAAATACAATTTAAAATAACTATCTTTGCGATATAGGAAGGATATCAGTATTTTTACTCCTTCCCACATTACTAATGGAACTGAGTATTAATAATGAGAAGCACCATGGTATAACAGATAAATGGCTGGTCTTAAAGGACACATACCCAAATAAAAAACAGAGGAAGAGAGAAGGGCATTCTGGCGTGTCCCTAAAGTCTGAACACAAAGGAAATTTCATCAGCTGTGCATACTTTCAAGAAATGAAATGAATGAAATTTTCAACAATATTTTATTTAATTAGCATAAATGAGATTTCATAGGAAGACATAGGAGACACATAGGAAATCTCATTAATTAAATTAAATTAATCTCATTAATATGGAAAATAGTCCCCAATAGCTAATGAAAACTTTTATTCCATACATGAAATTGTCATGGCTAAAAATTTATGCTAATTAAATAAAATGTTAAAAATTTCATTTATTTCATTTCTTGAAAATATGCATAGTTAATGAGATTTTCTGTGTGTCCAGACTTTAAGGACACCCTATACACAGGGTATCTCCCCCATCAGAGACATGGTGTCAGAAATCAATGGGAAGGATAGTTTTATCTACTTGGTTTATCAGGTGGTTCCAACTACATGGTTAGAGTGGATGGGGTCAGATTATGTTAATTTGTTTAGTGACCCTTTTCAGCTCTAGTTTTACGGCTTTGATATTAATTCTATCTTAGGATTATTATACCTCTTTTTTCTGATTTAGGAGAAGTTAGAACATCGTTCAAGCCTGGTTTCTGTTGAAATTTCAGAGATTATAGTTGTTTAGCTTGGTTGCACAGAACCTGAAATATCAGATTGAGGAATTCTGATGTTCTCATAGGCAATGGCCAGCCCTTGTAATTTTTAGATAAGTGACATTAAGTGCATTACATATTTTCAGAAAATGAGTTTGGTTGAATGTTTTGTAGGGATTGGAAGTAAGGAGAGATTAAAATCGGACCAATAAGAAGAATCTCCCAGTAGTTCTTGAAATAATAGACTAGAGGAGTGACAATGGGAAATTGACAAAATTGGTTTCCATAGAAGAATTGATAGGTACTATCTCCTGCATATGTTTCTTCCTTTTTTCTTGCCTCCTGAACTTCCAAGCTGAACTTACTTGTCCTAAGGTCATAAAGAACCTACTGTGCCCCCTGACTTTGCAGTTAATCATTTTAGCTTTGTGCTTCTGCTTATAACTTTCAAAAATGGTTTAGATTATTAATTCTATGTGTTGTTGGCTATAGGACAGGCTTTGCAGCCTGTAGGAAATTGGCAAATTCTTTTTGAATAAGTGAGTCCCAACTACTATGATGCCCTCCACATCACATTCCTCCTCATTTTCACCTTTTAGTGTCTCTGGCTTCCTTCAAAACTCAATTTAATTCCCACCTTCTTCAGGAGGGCTTTCCCAGTGCCCTCAGCAGCTAAAGCCTTCCTCTTCCAGAAGAGGAAACTCATGCAAGCAGGGTTGTGTGACTTGACCAGGGTCACACAGCTGGTAAGTATCCGAGGTCAGATTTGAACTCAGGAAGATGAGTCTTCTGATTCCAAGCTGAGTTCTAACCACTTCTCCATCTAGCTGCCATGTAGCATATCACAAACTGTTCATGCATTCACCACCTAGATACACTTAGCTGTCCAGTTAATAAGAATATTTGTAACTCTTCTTGAAAATACATTAAGAGAGTATTTCTTAATAGCAGACCCAGAGATACCATGAATAAAATACAGCTACCATTTGAAGTGGAATTCCTATCATGTTTCTATTTAGTAGATAAGAATGAAAGGTCCCTTCTCTTTGACCATCCCCCACGCCATCCTTTAGGGAAGAAAGTACTCAAGAGCTGTATCAGTCAACGCTGTGTATTCTAACTGTATTAACTACATGAGAATTTGTTTTCGGTAGCTGAGAACTGTTTAATGCTGTTTATACTTCTTGTTAATGAGAGTTTGATCTGATGGGAAGACTCTAGAATGGAAGTAGGGACCTTCGAATTCCATCACATTTGAGAATAGCTTGCTAAGAAAGTAGCTGATAGCCCGTTCCATGTAAGTGTGACATTTGGAGAGAGGAATTTTAAATGTAGATCAAGTACTGGTAAGTGCATTTATATGGGAAGTTAGGCACATGAATAAATGTGCTTGCCACACCCTTCACTATGTGTGTGATTCCCCACACAGAGTTTAAACTTTTAATTTCATAAGATTGGAGGATTGAGGTAAAGGGGCTTTAGGAATCCAATGGCCAAATGATTTCAGAGGATACTAAAGTCCACATAATTCAAGTGCAAGTAACTTGCCCCTTTGTTCAGTAAATTGGTTTTCAAGTTCTACTTTCTTGATCTTAATTCAATGAAGTAATGTGATAGGGGTTTTTTTGGTTTGTTTTGCGGGGGTGTGGCCAGTTTTCTTCCTAATGGTCTATGAGGACAAAAGTTACTTTTTTTTTTGCCTGAAACTACCACCCACCAATGTGAATTAGTTCATTTAACATCTGTTTAACCAAAGCAGAAGATTTCTTCTTTTCTTTTAAAATAATTGATTCCTTTTGTTTCAGCAAGAAGATTAGCCTTATGTCACTAAGTAAGGAAAAAGAAATACTTGTTTTGAACGGAAAGCACCAAGGAGGCTACCTTACCATGATCATCTATTTCTCTTGATTGTTTGTTCTTTTTTAGTGATATTTTATTTTTCCTAATTGCATATAAAAACAATTTTTAATATTCATTTTTTAAAAATTTTGAGATCCAAATTCTCTCCCTTCTTCCTTCCCCTACCCCCTCATTGAGAAGGCAAGCAAGTTGATACGTTATACATGTGCATTTCCATATTAGTCATGTTGTGAAAAAAAACACAGCACCCCCTAAATACACACACACACACACACACACACACACACACACACATATACACTCAGAAAGTGAAAAATAGTATGCTTTGATCTGCATTCAGACTCCAGTTCTTTCTCTGGAGGTGGATAGGAATTTTCATCATGAGTCTTTTGGAATTGTCTTGGATCATTGTATTGCTGAGAAGAGCTGTTCTTCACATCTGATCATCCTTATGATAGTGCTATTACTATGTACAATGTTCTGGTTCTGCTCACTTCACTCTGTCTTAGTTTATGTAAGTCTAGATTTTTCTGAAATCATTCTGCTCATCATTTCTTATAGTGCAATAGTATTCCATTATAGTCATATACCACAAGATTGTTTATTCTTCACTTTCAGCTTTCATATGCATTCTTTCAAAGGATCATTACCTGGGAGATATATATATATATAAAATTTGCTTTTTGGAGAGGGGAAGGCAGGACAATTGGGGTTAAGTGACTTGCCCAAGGTCACATGGCTAGTTAAGTGTCTGAGGCTGGATTTAATATCAGGTCCTCCTGATTCCAGGGCTGGTGCTCTATTCACTGTGCCACCTAGCCACTACTATTTAATTATTTTTAACATTAATTTTTAGTTCCAAATTCTCTTTTCTTCCTCCTGTGAGAGACAGGACCCATTGTAAAGGCAAAACATTTGATATCAAAAGCATATTTCAATATTAGCCATGTTGCAAATAAAACACCACAAGAAAAATATAAAAGTGGAAAAAAAAGGTTTCGATCCATATTCCATCTGCACTCTCTTTGGAGGTAGATAGCATATTTTTATCATAAGTCTTGGATAACTGTATTGATAAGAATAGCTAAGTCATTCACAGTTGATCACCATAAAATTTTGCTGTTACTGTGGATTTCACTTTGCATCAGTTCATATAAGTCTTTCCAAGCATTAATCACTTTTTCAACCTTATTTCATAACATGGCTTCCTTGAAAGGCAAAAAGTATGCTGCCTAGCAGATGTTTTGATGACTTACACTCAGTTAAGCTCTGGCAGTAATGACCTCAGGTGATGTAGCTAATATTTTGTTGGAACATAGAGCTTGGAGATTAATAATAATAATAATAATAGCATTTATATAGCGCTTTAAGATTTACAAAGCAATGTATAAATATCTCATTTTATCCTTACAGTCATCCTAGGAGATAGGTTAAAATGAGGACTTGCCCTGATTCGCATAGCTAGCAAATGAGTGAGGTCAGATTTGAACTCAGAGCTTCCTCATTCAATGTCCAATGCTGAGCCATCTACTTAAAAGATAATCTAGTCTGACCACATTTTGCAGATGAGGAAAGGAAGAAAGAAATAAAATGACTTGCCTATAGTCACACAAGTATTAAAGTATAAAAGAGCTGGGGTTTCAGTCGATCTCCTCCTTCCATTATCACTCTGCTGCCTTTCACATTTTCCAAAACATTTCAGAGCTCTCTTGAGGTATTTGATCTCTTCTCCTTGCTGCTTTGGCACGATGTCATTTATTGCTAATAAAAGCATAATACAAGCAGGAACTATGCAGGCTTCATTGCACAGTTCAGCCAACACATTTCAATCCTGACCATGAAGACTATATTTGTTCTAAAGCAGGTGCCGTATCCACCTCTGCCTCCCACGGAGGAGCTGACAGTCCTGTACAGCTGAGTTGTGGAATGCACAAGGGAGATTCTCAAAGAGGAGATTAAATAGTTATATGGAAAACACAGGTGAAATTTCTAGAATCTAGTTGGTTATACTCTAGCCAAGAGGGCCAGGTGGAGCCCGTCTGAATCCCCTTATGAAGGATTGATAGAGCTGATAGGAAAAGCTATTCCTGAGGCTACAGGGTAGGATAGGATTTGCAATTTAGGTAGATAATACAGGAGTTTGCATTTTCAACTTTGAAATAAAGAGAAGACAAGATGGAGAGGTTTCTTTTGTTTTTTAAATCTTGGCTATGTGATCATCGTTAGGCATGCAATTAACTGCAATTAACATTTTAAATTTGATCTACCAAACATATAAGAGATAAAAGGATCAGATAAGAGACATATTCAGTATTGTAAAAGAGTAGAAATAGTTTAGAATTTATTTCATCTATTAGCAATTAAGATACCATGAAATATAAGTTTCTGTTTTCTTAGAATTTAATTTTATGTTTCCTGTATATTGTTGGTCTGGAAGAGATAACTATCCTTTTTCCATGAGGAGGTAGGAATACTCAACTCCTATTTGTTTTTCAATATTCTCCTTTGATACTCTTGGAACCCCATCAGAGAGAAACCTGAAGGGAGGTGGTTAAGCTCTATATTGCACACAGCCAAATGGAAATGTCTTACCTTCATACTGGCTCAGCTACAAGGAAACATCTTTTGTATGAAACTTCTTAATTATCTCCTAGGTCAGTGGTTCTCAACCTTCCTAATGCCGCGACACTTTAATACTCGCATGTGGGCGAATCCTCATGTAGGTGGACCCTCCTGGAGAGGGATAGAGGAGTGGTGTCTTGGTTCCTAAGACCATCGGAAATATGTTTTCCAATGGTCTTAGGCAATCCCTGTGAAAGGGTGGTTTGATCCCCCAAAGGGATCGTGACCCACAGGTTGAGAAATGCTGTCCTAGGTTCTGTCCAGTTCATCCACCTCCCTACTTAGAACGTGCTTAGAAAAAGAAAACAATCCTGCTAGTGATGGTTGTATTACATAATTCTGAGAGATACTGCTGTTCATCCTCCAGCAAGAAATGAAGAACAGTAATGGAAGTAAGCAAGTTAAATAAACTCTCCCTAAGTTCATTCTTCCTATTTTTTATTGTTCAGTGGTTTGTTATGTCTGACTCTTTGTGACCCCATTTAGGGTTTTCTTGGCAGATACTAGAGTGGTTTGCCATTCTCCTCTCCAGTTCTTTTTTACAGATGAGGAAACTCAGGCAAACAGAGTTAAGTGACTTGTCCAGGGTCACACAACTAGTAAGTATCTGAGGCCAGATTTTGATTCAGGAAGAAGAGTCTTCCTTACTCCATGGCTGACATTTTATCCACTGGCCCCCAAGCTTCTCTACTCTTCAAATTATAGCTTTGTTATTTTGTTGGAAATAGTTGGAAGTTTCAAAATGTAAATTCATTTTTTCCAATGACAAAGCAGTACAAGTTGATTATCTAATGTTTTGTACTTTGCCATTCCTACTTATTTATTCAGTTCTGAAAACTGAATTAACTGTATTTGCTTGTACAGGAATGCAGGGCTCCTAAGTCATCTTTTTGGTTTTATATTATGCAAAGTGCATGTTATTAGCAGCAATTTGGTTTAAAAAATTAAAAGTTGGGGCAGCTAGGTGGCACAGTGAATAGAGCACCAACTCTGAAGACAGAAGTACCTGAATTCAAATCTAGTCTCTGATACTTGACACAACTAGCTGTATGACCTTGGGCAAGTCACTTAATCCCAACTGCCCTGCCTTCCCCCATCCCAAAAATAAATTAATTAATTAAAATTTAAAAATAAATAAAAATTGCCTCCTGGCCCCAACACTTAGTGAGATCAAAGTACCCTCACCATCCCAATTGCTTATCTATAGTGTCAAGGAGAAGGTTAATTCAGGATTGAAAGTGAAATGAACTATATAAGAAACAGGGAACTACTGATGCCTTTTGAGCATGGAGTGACATGGTCAGAAGTATGCATTTTGAAGATTTTCAAAACTGTATTTATATCTTTCATTCTTATATTGCCTTTATTTCCAAATATAGCCTCTCCCTCACCTGCCTATGGAGCTATCCATTCTAACAATTTTTTTTGAAAAGGGGGGGTGTAAAAACAAGTCAGTAAAATGAATTTTAAAAATCAACTCGATCTGAAAATATATGCAATGTTCTTTCTACACCCATAATGCAAAGTATTTTTGAAAAGGAATTTCTACAAAGCAAGAAGGTAAATGTATTTTCTCATCTCTTTTTTCAAGCCAAACTTGATCCCTTTATTTAGATAACATTTCAGTTTTGTGTTTTCTTCTTTCCTTTCACATTATTATAATCATTAGGTATATTATTTTCCTGGTTCTGTCTACTATGATCTACATCAGTTTGCAAAAATCTTCCCATGTTCCTGAATTCTTCATATTCACCATTTCTCAAGGTAGCAGTTCAGAACTGTTATGGTCATATTCTATTATATTCATATAACTCAACTTGTTTAGCTATTCCCTAACCAATTAGAATTGATTTTTGCCTTGGTTCCATTTCTTTGCTACCGTAAAAGGGACTACTATAGATATTGTGATGTAGATGGTACATTTCTTTCTGGTTTTGCTGCCTTTGGGGTATTTGCCTAGCAGTGGAATCTCTAGGTCAAAAGTTATGAACCTTTTAGTCACTTTTAGACTATGCTTCCAAATTGCTTTTCAGAATATTTAAACCAATTCTTAACTTCATCAAAAGCATCTGAATGTGCCTTTCTGAAGTCCTTCAAGCACTAACTGTTCCCACATTTTTGTCATCTTTGCAAATGTTCTCATATGAGACAAAAACTCAGAGCTGTTTTTATTTGCATTTTTTCCTATTATTGGTGATTTGGAGCAATTTTTCATATAGTTGTTAATATTTTATAACATTTCTTGTAAGAACGATTTGTTCAGAACCTTTGACTACTTACTCATTGAGGAATTGTTCTTGGTCCCGTATATTCATGTCAGTTTCTCATGCCAGCTGTCCCAAAAGTCTTAGTGCAGTTTTAACCTTAAAACTAAAGCTTTTGGGACATCCTCTATATATTGGATATTAAGAACTTATTAGAAATATTTGACACAAAGATTTCTGTGCTCCCTTCACATCTCTTCCTATCCTCCCCCACCCCCACCCCAGTCAACAGCTTCTCTTTTTATCCTGGCTGCATTGATTTTTGTACATGTAGAAGCTTTTTAATTTCATATAATTGAAATTACCTATTTTATCTTTTGTAATAACAAATGATCTATCCCTTGTTTGATTAAAAACTCTCCCACTAGCCATACTTGATTTCATTCTCCTCTAATTTATTTCTACAATATTCAGGTCACATACTCACTTTGAGCTTACTGTGGGATGATAGTCTAAACTTAATTTCTACAAAACTGCCTTCCAGTTTTCCCAGCAGTTCTTATTAATTAGGGAATTCTCACCAAGTCATTTATATTATTGGACTTACTGAATTTGATTATTTCTGGTGCTTGAAAATTATTTTAGCAGTTCTGTGAAGGTTGGATTGGAGAGAGGAAAATTATAATAATTGAATCATTTAGAAATTATTATAGCACTCCAGGTGAGAGGTAAGAAGGGCATGAACTAGTATGGTTGCAGTACAAGGAGAAAGGTGGATATATGAGGCAATGTCAAGACAAAGCCAAAAGGGCTTGGCTAAAGGAGAGGGAATACTCAAAGGTATCTCTGAGACCATTGTAGATGGGATATCTGCCAGTAATTGATTTAAATTAATACTAAAAATATTTTAGGATTTCAGGGTTATTTTTTCCTCATCTTTCTTCCTCTTTGCTACTTACAGTAGTTCTTCCTTATTCAAAGAAATTCCCCTGGGCATATGACATTTCATTTCATCTCTCTAAAAAAGATTTCATGATTTTGTGAAGGTAAATCACACCTGAAGAGAACATGTTGAAGAAAAGTGGGGAAGATGTCCAACTTTAAGTGTCTTACAGTTTTCTTTTAAAGTTCATGGAAAGTTAAAAGGAAACAACTCAACCTTTCCTTTTTTTTTTTTATTTTATGTAATGTTGCTTTAATTTGGAAGTATATTAGTTCAGACATTTAATGCAATGTTTTCGTGTGTGTGTGTGTGTGTGTGTGTGTGTGTGTTTATAGTTGTTTGGTTGTTGTTTGGGATAGAATGACAGGCCTGGAATCAGGAAGCTTCATCTTCCTGAGTTCAAATCTGGCCTCAGATACTTGTTAGCTGTGTAACCCTGCACAAGTTTGTTTGCCTCAATTTCTTCATCTTTAAAATGAGCTGGAAAAGGAAATGGCAAACCACTCCATTATCTTTGCTAAGAAAACTCCAAATGGAGCCCAACAAAGAGTTGGACACAACTGAAAAATGATCAGCAGTGACAACAAGAAATATAGATGTATATGTGTATACACAGATAGAGGCATATGAACTTTCACATAATCTAATATTTTTTATAAAACCTTGCCTTTCTAAACAGGTTATACTGGCTTCCCTATCAGTTATCCATTGTAAAAGAAGTCTAAAGGTGACACACAGTTTTCAAATCATAAAAAATGGGTGGCTTTTTCAGAGGGAAATGGGAATATCTGTGAGTTGAGGATTCAAATACATCTATGACAGGAAATTTAAAGAAAGAGTTTTATCTGTGCTTAAAATTCCAGTCTGTCATAGATAACTTCCAGTGGTAGAAAAATTAAGAAGTCTTTAGTCGATCTATTCTGCAAATGAGTCTTAACTGCGTGAAAAAGTGTCCCCTAAATTTTGCCATATCTTCAAAAAATGCTGCTTTTCAGATGTCATCAATGTTACATGTGATGATATAGTATTAATTGCAGCTCATATTTATATAATGTAGTATTATTAGTATAGTATACTACTAGTAGTACAAATATTTACAGAGTACTAAAGCTACTGTGAATAGTGAAAAGAATGAAGTAGAGAATATTGAAAAGAAACATCATGATTGAAGCTTATATTTTTATATCATAGTCCAAGTCCCCCTTATCTGAACTATTGCAAAATAATCTGCTAATTGTTCTCCCTGCTTGAAGTCTTTCCTCTGGACTAATCCCAGTAGAATATTGACTGATCTCCATTCCTGACCCCCATCAATAACCTACAGTGGCTTCCTTTTGCCCCTACAATCAAACTTAAACTTGGGATTATTGAGGAGTGAAGGGCAAATGGGAGAAATAAAAATTTAAAAGTAAGAGAGAAGTGCTTTTATTTGTTAAAATCCCTTTTATACCAAATATGCTTATATGTGATAATTTTTCTTGATTATCTTAATGTACACACACACACACACACACACACACACACACACACACACCCCTTTTTAACTTTCAAAGAGATGTCATTTTAGAGGCCTGGTCTCTATTTGGCATGTTTGTGTTTGGACCTCATATAGCACTTATTCTAGAATGTCATACCTTTGTAAGATAGGCAAATTGTTTAAAAAAGTAAAATTGTTTTAAAAAATGGTTTAAAAAAACCCTCATCCCTATCAGATAGACTAATATGACAAAAAAGGAAAATTATAGATTTTGGAGGGGATGTGGGATTATTGGGACACTAATGTATTGTTGGTGGTGTTGTGAACTGATCCAACCATTCTGGAGAGCAATTTGGAACTATGCCCAAGGGACTATAAAACTGTGCATACCCTTTGATCCAGCAATACCACTGCTAGGTCTATATCCCAAAGAGATTTAAAAGAGGTGGGGAGAGAATCTATTTGCCCAAAAACATTTATAGCAGCTCTTTTTGTGGTGGCTAAGAATTGGAAATTCAGGGGATGCCCATCAGTTGGGGAATGGCTGAACAAGTTGTGATAACTGATTGTAACGGGATATCACTGTGCTATAAGAAATGGTAAGCAAGACAATTTCAGGAAAACCAGGAAAGACAAACTGATACAAAGTGAAGTGAATAACACAGTAATCCAATACAATCACAAAGGACTCTTGTTGAAAAATGCTTTCTACCTCCAGAGAAAGAATTGATATTGTCTGAATACAAGCTAAAGCATTCTTTCTTCTCTTTCTTTCTTTATCTTCCTTCCTTCCTTTCTTTGTTCCTTAATTCCTTCCTTCCCTCCTTCTCTCCTTCCTTCCTTCCTTCCCTCCTTCTCTTCTTCTTTCATTCCTTCTTTCTCTCCTTCCTTCCTTCCTTCCTTTCTTTGTTCCTTAGTTCCTTCCCTCCCTCCTTCTCTCCTTCCTTCCTTCCTTCCTTCCTTTCTTTTTTTCTCCGTCTTCTTGCACAAAATGACTAATATGGAAATGTTTTACGTGATTGCACATGTATAACTCATATCAGATTGCTTACCATCTCAAGGAAGGAGCTAATTATAGAATTTGAAACTCAAAACTTGTAAAAGAAAAAAACAACGAATATTAAAAATTGTTTTTGCATGTAATTAGGGGAAAATAAAATATTACTTTTTTAAAAAAGGGCAAATTTCACTTACGTTCCTTGAAATATATATGTTGCTTTCAAAAAGTGAAGGATCTCACTAAAATTCTGTGCTCATGTACTCACCTCAGTTTACTTTGGCTAAGTATATTAAAATTACTTCCCTGGTTATAACTCAGATGCTTAATTGGTTCTGTGATCTCATCAATATGGATTTTCCTTTCAGTGACACAGACAGCATCAACCTATGTAATCCCACCCTGCCTGTGTCTCTTATCCATATCCTCCAACAGGTTTGTCAAAGATCATGACACCATTGTCAAATGAGTTTATTAATAGTAAATTTATTAAGTTTATTAAATGTAAAGGTGAGAGAAGGGTAAGGTGTTGCACAGAGAATTTTGCTTTCTCTTTTTATTTGATAGAAACTTAGAAAGTTTATTTTTAGTGCAATAGTGATTTTTTTTTTTTTTGGTGAAGCCAGCTCTAGCGCCTTTGCCCACAGGTAGCGATAAGAGATGCAGATAGAGATAGAGTAACTGATGAACACTCAAGAATATAGCCCCTGACTCCAAAAGAATTCTGCCAGCATCTGTATTTAGCCTTATCTGACTTACACATCATTGGTTTATTCAGATGTTTTTCAAGTTTGCTTGCTGTAGATGGGCAAAAGACGCCAGCTCACTTTTTGTATCTGAGTATATAATTCTCTATTTTTTTTTTACATTCATGGACCTTCTAGTAGGTCTTGATAGACTTTATGTACTTACTAGAAGCAATTTCACAAATAGCTTCATTTCACTGAATCAAACAGGGATAGAAAACCAGGTGGTAGCACAGATATGTATGTCTTTTTGTACCCTTATATGAGTATGTCCCACTAAATCAGTTTGTATACAATCAATAAATTTATAGTGAGATAAATTGAGTATGAAACTTTGCCTGTTCCTTAAGATCTTATCATTAACATAGCAACAAATTCATAGAGCCATAGACTATAAAAGGAACATTAAGTTGTAATATTCTAGGTCTAGAAAAGACCTTAAAATATAAAATGCTAAGCTGAAAGGAACTTTTGACAGCCTTCTTTAGTCCAAGGATTCTTAACCTCTTTTTGTGTCATGAACCACTTTGGCAGTCTGAACCATATGAACCTCATCTCAGAATAATATTTTTAAATGCCTTAGATAAAATACACAGTATTGCAAAGGAAACCAATTATATTCAAATTATTAAAACATTCTCATTTTAAAAGCTGTAGACACCAGCTTGAACTCCTGTTCTAGTCTACCACTTTCATTTGTAGATAAGAAAACGGAGTCTTAATTTATTTTAAAAAATAATCTTTTGTTAAAAGAAGGAAGTTATTAGGAGCTTTTGTCTCCCTCATTTAATGAGATTGGAAAAATGAACAAACATTCAAATTGTCAAAATGTATATTATAAAACTGATGTTAATAGAAACATGCCTGTATTCAGTGCATGATCCCTTGTTTCACTAACACATGTATTCAAGTAATAGAGTTCTAGCCTAGGCCTGAGAGTATAGCTCATGATGTGGTCTTGCTGATAGGGAGAGGTATTCGGTTCCAACTTGGTCTAGTCCAAGTCTGTCCTAGAACAGAGAATTCCTTCTCAGCCTAAGTTAGGGCCAGCTCCAACCTAAGAGTTAGATCCATTCTTGGTTATGTTAAGCCTCTTACCGTGTATCTGGAATTGAAGAATGATGTGTCAGACAACTAGGTGGCACAGGACTTCAACTTAGGAAGACCTGAGTTCAAATACAGCCTCAAATACTGTGCGACTCTGGGCAAATCACTTAACCTCTCTGTGCCTCAGTGTCCTCATCAGTACAATGGGGATAAAATAACACCTCCCTCCCAGAGGTGTTATGAGGATAAAATGAAATCATATTTCTAGTGTTTGGCAAAATTTAAAGTTATATAAATATAAGCTGCCACTACTGCTATCACCACCACCACCACTACCACCATCACTACTACTAGAACTATACCTGCTAATACTATGATGACTACCACTTGGTTCTACATGATCTCAAGTTAAGTCTAGTAAACTGTCTTCTCATAGATCATACCTATACCTATGGGCAAGTTTTCTTTATGTGTCTAATTTAAGGAAATAGGTATTTGCTCCCAGTCATACATCTTCTGCCTGACTTGGAATATGCAGAATTCTTGGACTTTTTCCATGCTCACAGTGGCAAGCATTTTGCAAAGAAGGCAAAAATGGCTGTTAGCCAAACCTCATTAGGCTGATCACAGAAAAAAAAAACATGTGGTTTGCAAAGAAATCTGTTGCTTCAGGGGAAAAATTATATACATGTGTTTTGAAGGGTTTTCATGTGGGGATAGCAGTTCTTCCTAATCCACAGGTAATAAATAGCCATAAGTGCTAAATAATTTTTTTAGCTATCTAATTCTCAGCATGGTATCTCCTGTGTCCTTTGAAGCAACACTCACCACATAGTCTGCTTTACAGAGAATATACAGAAGATAGATAGGATGAATGGAAAATGGATATAGAACAGAATCAGGAAATTTACAATTTCAGACCAAGTTCTTACATTCCATGAAATTCACTGGTTTTTTTCACTATTCTGGATCATGACTTGGTTATTATTGAAGATTTCAATGTTTTGCTTTATATTTGCTTGAAAACAAAAAACTAAAATATCTGTAGATTTCTCATTATGCGAGAAGTAAGAATGTGTTCCTTGCTTTAAAAGTTGACTAATCTATCTTTCTTCTTGGGAGTCATGCGCCTGTCTGGTGGTTTTCACTGAATTGAGGGGGAAAGTTCACCCACACTTGACACAGGGTGGATAGAAGTGGTGAAATTAAAAAAAAAAGGTTTTTGGATGTGGGTGGAGAGGGCTTCTGTAACAATTCTTACAACTTAGCCATCATAGCATTTTAGAGCAGGGAGGGACCTTAAAGATCATATGGTCCTCACACATAAATTGGATGCAAATGCTGAGATTCCTTCAGTATGTGTATTTATAAACCCCTTCCTCATCTCTCCCTGCAAGCACAGTTTGCTCCATCCACATGAGATAAAGCCACCAGTTTTCATGAATAAGCTTCATAAAGTAGCTTTCATCACAAGATACAAAAATCTACTGAAGAAGACAACTCCTTAAAAGCACAAGCAGTCAAATGGAAAAGGAAGTATAAAAGCTAATCAAGGAAAGCAACTCCTTAAAACTTAGAACTAGGTTCTATGAGATATTGAGAATCAATCAAACAAATTCAAAAGAATGAAGAAATAGAAGATGATGTAAAATACCTGTTTGGAAAAACAACTCACCTGGAAAATAGATCTTGGAGAAAAAATGTCAGAATCATTGGACTACTTGAAAGTCATGATCAAAAGGAAGACCTGGACAGCATCTTTCAAGAAACTATCAAGGAAAACTACCCTGATATATCTTGGAACCAGAAGGTAAAATAGGCATTGAAAGAATACACTGATCACCTCAGAAAAAAGAATCCAAAATAAAAACTGCAAGAAACATTATAGCCAAATTTCAGAACTATCAGGTCAAAGTGGCCAGAAAAAAAATTTCCAGATTTTAGGGAGCCACCATTAGGATTACACAGGACTTAGCAGCTGCAACATTCAAGAATCAGAGGTCATGGAACATGGTATTCTGGAAGACAAAAGAGCTAGGACTATAACCAAGAATCAGCTACACTGGGAGATTAAATATAATACATCAAGGGGGAAAATGGCCATTCCATGAAATAGAAGGATTTTAAGCTTTCATAAGGAGAAGGCCAAAACCAAACAAAGATTTGATCTCCTACATCAAGACCCAAGAGAAGCCTAAAGAGGTAAAAAGGGGAAAGAAAATAAGGGATTCAACGGAGTTGTACTGTTTAGATCCCTATATGGGAAGATGATACTTGTAATTCTTAAAAATTGTACCACCAATGGTACAAGTAGAAGGAGTATACATAAACAGAGGGTAGGTATATCTGGTGAATTTGACGGAATGACATAAACAATAACTAAGGAATGAGAAAGAGGAGTATGCTGGGTGCAGAAGGAAGGGAGAAGTAGAATGAGGTATAAATTATTTCACATGAAGAAGCACAAAAAACCTATTACAGTGGAGGAAAAGATGGGAAGTGGGTGATGGCTGTCACTTCAACCTTACTCTCATCAGTATTGGCTTAAAGAGAGAATAGTATATACAATCAGTCAAATATAGAAATCTATCTTGCTTGACAAGAAAATAAGAAGGGAGGAAATTAAGTAAGAAGGGGGGAAGGGGGAGCTGACAAAAGAGAGGGCAGACTAGGCAAGGTGGTAGGCAAAAGCCAAACACTGTCAAGGGAGGGAAAGGGTGAAAAAGAGAAGACAAACAGGAGGAAAAATAGGATGGAGGGAAATACAGTTAATAATCATAACTGTGAATTGGAATAGGATAAATTCTCCCATAAAATGGAAGCAGATAGCATAGTGGATCAAAAACCAGTATCCTACAATATGTTGTTTCCAAGGAACACAATTGAAGTGGAGAGACACAGACAGAGTCAAGGTAAAGAACTGGTGCAGAATCTATTATGCATCTACCAAAGTTAAAAAAAAAAGAGGGGTAGTAACCCTGATCTAAGACAAAGCAAAAGCAAAGACAGATATAATTAGAAGAGATAAGGAAGGAAAGACATCATAAAAAAGAAATAATATCAATACTGAAATGTCTACCTGTTAGATCTCTGGAGAAGGGAAGATTTAATTACCAAATAAGAGGTAGAAAGCATTAAGAAATGTAAAATAGATCATTTTGATTATATTAAATTGAGACTTTTGCACAAAAAAACCCAATGCAACCAAAGTTAGAAGGAAAGAAGAAAGCTGAAAACCTTTTTTTTTTTACAACAAAAAGTATCTCTGACAAAGGCCTCATTTCTCAAATATATTTAAAAAAAACCAAGTCAAATTTATAAGAATACAAGCCATTCCCCAAATGATAAATGGTCGAAGGATACGAACAGGCAATTTTCAGATGAAGAAATTAAAGCTATCTATAGGTATATGAGGAAGTTTTCTAAAAACTTTTCATTAGAGAACTGTAGATTAGAACAACTCTGAGGTTTCACCTCACACCTATTAGATTGACTAATATAACCAAAAAAAAAGGAAAATAATAAATGTTGGAGAGGATGTGGGAAAATTGGGACACTAATACACCATTGGTGGAACTGTGAGCTGATCAAACCATTCTGGAGAGCAATTTGGAACTATACCCGAAGGGCAACCAAACTGTGTGTACCCTTTGATCTAATAATACCACTATTAGATTTGTTTCCCAAAGAAATCACTAAGAAAAAAATAGGAAAAGAACCAACATGTGCAAAAATGTTCATAGCAGCCCTTTCATGGTGGCAAGATATTGGAAGTTGAGGGGATGCCCATCCATTGGGGAATGACTGAACAAGTTGTGGTATATGAATGTAATGGAATACTGTTATTCCATAAGAAATGATGAGCAGGTGTATTTCAGAAGAAAAAATAACCTAAGTCTTGCGGGCGCTGATGCAAAGTGAAATAAACAGAACCAGGAGAAATTATGCACAGTGTCAGCAACACTGTGTGATAATCAACTATGAATGACTCAGTGCTTCTCAACAATACCGTGATCACAAAGGAGAATGCTACCCACACCTAGATGATTAATTGACGGACTCTGAATGCGGGTTGAAGCAGACTTTTTCACTTACTTTATTCTTTTTCATCATTTTTTTCCTTTGATTTCACAACTGTGACTAATATGGAAATGTGTTTTACATAAGAGCACATGTATAACCTATATCAATTCGCCTACCATTTTAGGAAGAGGGGAGGGGAGGGAAGTATGGAGAAAATTTTGGAACTCAAAGTCTTTTTTAAATGGAGCTAAAAATTGTCTGGACATGGAATTGGGAAAAGATACTATTTTTTTTTAACTTCAAAAAAGAAAAAATTTTGACCTTAAGTAGATTGCCATTGTCAGAGTGTCATCTGGGACTTTATCACAATATATTAATTGTAGTCAATTCTCAATTATTCAGGAAATATTGAGGGATAGTCAAAGTGAGAGATGTATTATTTCAAGTGACAGATAATATATGATATTAATCAATATTTCAGAGCATTCATTTAAAATGTATACTGTATGTATAGGCATATTTGGAAATACATAATTTTAATTAAATGAAGTCATTTTAAGAGTGCATTATAAAATATCATAATTACTGTGTACTAAAAATGTACTTTCAATAATCCTAAAAATGATATAAATGAGGTATCATGGCTTTCTAAAGGCCTCATAGGAGAATAAGGAATCAATACCAGAAAGTGGCAAATTTGAATTTTAATATTTTCCCTTTCTATACCATCAAGCTAGTATTAATAATAATAAATGGTAAAGTAATCCAAAACCAAGTGAAGGAGAAATAAAAGGTTGGGATTTGCCAACATTGGACATATGATTTATTCTTGCATAGTGGTGAGAAAGACCTACATAAACTTGGTGACATGAGAAGGCAAGTTACTTTCAGTCATGTTAAATTGTAACATATTAAGCTTATTTGACAATTTATTAAAAGAAAAGAAAAGATAAGCTCCTTCGGAGCTTATTTTCTAATGAGAAAGACCACTAGAAAGGAAAGTTGTGACTAGGGAGGGGGTACTTTGGTCTGGAAAGTTACAGGAATGGTGAGTGGGGCAGGACCTATCTCATCCAGGCACAATGGCAGAATTACTTTAATGGTGATTCATGGTTCCAGCATTTGGAGTGGGAGGAGAGTATGAAAGTAGAGCAAAGGTTACACTAGCAGGACAGGTGATGTGGCTATGCAGAAGTTGGCCAGAAAGTCGGGGATGAAGAGAAGCATAGCAAGGGTTTCCCTGAATTACTGGTTTTAGAGAGGCAGTCACTAATCAAGAGAGTGAGGCCCCAAAGTATGTTTCTCTTCCCATTCTAGCCAACTCAACAGAAGCCTCTTATCATCATCATCAAAATAATTATTCAGAAATACTTATTAATTACTTTGCTCTTGAAATCCTGGTTGTCCAGCCTATATCCCCACCCTCCATGACCACAACTAGACTTTTTGGAAGCCATTTAGAAGTTAGTCCTAATGCCAATAGTAAAAGATGAGCCAGGACCAGATACTAAAAGTAAATTAAAATGCCTTTCCTATATTTTAAAATGTAGTTATTGGACTATTAAAATTTGACATGCCAAATTTGTATTGACAGATATAAAATATAGACAGACAGCTAATAAAACATGAAATATTGAGCATAAATTAAAATTGTATATCACACTGGCATGGTCCAATGGAAAGAGCGGTGCTCTCAAGTCAGAGGCCTTGTATTAAAGTTCTGCTAATGACACTTAGATGATCTGGAGCAAATTACTAAAGATTTCCTCATTTCTTTAGCTTCCTCATCTGTAAAATGTGGATATTGAACTAAATGAGGTCCCTTCAAGATCAAGGTTCATGATCCTAATGATACATAGGAAGAGGATTTATATATTTTGGAGAAGATAGTGAGGGGAAGTTTTGGGAATCATGTACTTAGCTTATTAAATACATGTACTAAGGTTTTTAAAGAGATACTCTGACTTTTGGTTAGTTAATAATGGAAGTTAGCCTAAGAACTTGAGATAACTTTTAAAATAAGCAAGGTAAAAAATATTCCAGGAGTAGTATGTGGTCTGTAAAAGAGTTCAGAGGCAGAGTGATTGAATATAAGAGAATATAAGATTGAATACAGCATCGAGTTTATCTAAGAAGAGCACAGAGGAGAAAGTAAAAGAAATACTGTAATCTATAGTGACCTGTTAAAAGAGAAAAATAACTGGATATGACACATCTATAATCTCTTCTGTGATGGGGAGACTGAGATGGATCTCTTGAGCTCAAGAGTTCTGAGTTACAATAGGTCTAAAGCTCATCAGATTCTGCACTAAATCCTGTACCAATATGGTGAGCCCAAGACTATCAGGCTACTTAAAGAGGAATGAACTGGCTCACGTCAGAAATGCAGCTGATAAAAGCTTTTGTGCTAATCAGTAATGGGATTGAGCCGATGAGTGCTGCTGTGTTTCCTTCCTGGGTGAGATAGGAAGGTCCAATCTCTTTCTCCCTACCCCCAAAGTAGATAAAAACAGATGGTGAGGGTCTAACACCTATTCCACATGGAAAGAGAAGCAAATTTATATAAAAAAGATTGTGATGAAAGAGACAACTACCTGATAAAAAGTAATTGGTGACAAAGAAATTTGACAGTATAGGATCCAAAAAGACATGTTATTTTTAGGGAAGAAATTATTTAACTGTTTGACTTTGAAGTAGATCACAACCCTCCTGTGCTATGGGTTTTTTCCCCATTTTGTAAGAAGTTGGACTTGGTAATTCATCTGTTCAAATCTTTTCCAATGTTAAGGCTGTAGGATCTACTTTAAGACTTTGCAAAAAAAAATAATTATTATAATAATAATACACTTGTATTCAGTATTTAGAATAGAGGCCAGATGACTGGAAGTGTTTATTTGCTTCCTTTTTCTTTTTTAACCTCTGAGAAAAAAAATTCTATATTGTTTGTAGAATTTTTTCCCACCTATAATCTAACAAATTCAAGAAAGTGTGAGACAAAGGAAGAAAGACACCAGTTCTGGTTGACACTTTGTTTCTGTGGAGGTGATGGAATAGTGATTCCATGCAATCATAATGGGTGGCCATTTACTACATTAAGCAAGCAGGAATGAGCATTTGACATTAGAGATAACCTTCTGAATACTTTATTGGCAGTCCTGATGTTATAGTGATGGAGGGTAGAGACAGGCTGCGAAGCCAAGATGTTAATAACCAAGGCAAGGATGATAGTAAAACATAAGCCAGAGAAGTGTCCAGAAGCCAGTATTCAAAAAGGAACCAGAGGGACAGCTAAGTGGAACAGTGGATAGAGTCAGAGGAACTGAATCCAAATCTTGCCCGAGACACTTATCAGCCGTGTGACCTTGGACAAGTCACTTAACCCTGAATGCCTCCCCCAAACAAAAAGGAACCAGAAGTCAAAATAAGGGGTCTGAGAGCTCAAAATGCTCTGGAAGGCAATGAATCAAGGACCATGCATTTGAATAGTTGCTCTTCTACATCATCATAGTCCCTCCCACCTAACACTTTTCCTCATTCTTCTTCCTGTCACTAATTTGAATGTTCTTTCCCTGTTGACTTCCTCTAGTCCCTCTACTTTCAGTACTTTTCCTACATCATCATACTTGATCTGACTACCCTCTCCTCCTCCTCACCACCTACTCCTTAGTACCAGTTTACTTTGGAGTCACCTGCTGGTTCTACCCTTTTCTCCTAGAGCACCAGTTCTAAGAAAAGCTGGAAGAAAAATTGCTTATCGATTATGGGTAGCTATAGCCCTATCAATGCTATTTGATAAATAAAAAAAGAAAAAAAATGTAACTGTGAAATCTAATGGCCTTTGTTCATTCCTCATCTTTCTTGACTCCTCTGCTATTTGACACTGTTCACCTCTTCCTGGGTTTTCATGATGCTGATGTCTCTTGGTCCTCTTAGCTGTCTAATCCCAATTTCTCAGTCTTCTTTGCTGGATTTTAAATCAGGTAAGAATCACTAACTGTGGATATTCCTCAAGGACTCCATCTTGGGATTTTTGCTCTATACCAGTGGTTCTCAACCTTCCTAATGCCTTGACCCTTTAATACTGGTATGTGGGCATATCTGTGTATGGGTGGACCCGCCTGGAGATGGATAGAGGAGTGGTGTCTTGGTTCCTAAGACCATAGGAAATATGTGTTTTCTGATGGTCTTGGGTGACCCCTGTGACCCCTTGAAAGGGTCATTCAACCCCCAAAGGGGTCGCAACCCATAGGTTGAGAACTGCTGCTCTATACTATCCCACTTTGTGATCTCATTGGTTCCCATGGGTTCAATTATCTTGTGCAAATGGCTCCCAGAGCTTTCCATGTAGCCCTAGTTTCCATCCTGTGCTCCAATCCTACGCTGTCAAATCCTTTTTGGATCTTTCAAACTAGATATAGGTCCCATAAGCATCTCAAATTCAACATGTACAGAAGATAATTTATTTTATCTCCCCCAATCCCACCCCATGTCCAAACTTTCCCATCACTAGTGTCTAGGACACTACCATTCTTCAGTCATTCATGGTTGAGAGTCTTGATTCCTCACTCGTACTCTTCGAACATATCCGGTAAATGGCTGAATCTTGTCACTTCTTTCTCCACATCTCTCATCTATATCCTCTTCTCTCCATTCAACAGCATTTTCTCCGTCTTGGGCCGTAGTTGCCTTTTGTCTCTAGACTGTTATAATACCCTTCTTTGTTTGAACTTTTTAATCACTCTTGTATTTTTGCTTTACCCAAAATATCCCTTTCCTCAACTTCTCCCGGGGAACCAGCCGCGTCAACAAAGAATTTTTTAAAATAAGTTTTAATGGCTATTTTTTGTTTCTTACATAACCAAAGTTATTCCAAGTACCCTTCCCACTCCCAGAGAGCCATCCCATATGACAAATAGTATTTTTAGAGAGGAAAAAAAAGAACCCAACACCCCTAATCGTACATTGAAAAAAGCTGAAAGCAGGTGCAAATTGTCACCTAAGCACCTCCCACGTCCATGAGGGGGCAGATTGGAGGTGTCTTCTCATATCTCTTCTTTAGATCCTGCTTAATCTCGACAATGAACACTTTTTAAAAGAATTTTAAAAGAAGGGAAACAATTCAGCAAAACTAACCCAAATATTGAAAAAGTCTGACACCGTATGCAATGCTATACACCAATAATCCTATTTCTCTACGAAAAAAAAGTGGGAGGAAAACCTTCTCATGTCTCTTCTTTGGATCTAAACTCGGTCATTATAATTCTGTAGCGTTCATTTTTGTTATGTTGTTGTTCTTTCCATTTACGTCAGACTTAATTTATTGTGTTTACTTCACTTTGAATCAGTATAATAGCCTAATTACATGCACTCCTTTATCTTTTGTCTAGAGCAGTGGTTCTCAACCTGTGTCGTGACCCCTTTGGGGGTCGAAGGCTTTCACAGGGGTCACAGGGGTCAAGAGCATCAGAAAACACATATTTCTGATGGTCTTAGGAACAGAGATATGGCTCCTCTATCTGTCTCCAGGCGGGTCCGCCCACGCATATGCCCACGTATGAGGATTAAAGGGTCACAGCATTAGGAAGGTTGAGAACCACGGGTCTAGACTATTACACTCTACTTTATCCTCCAAATAAATAGCTTTAAAAGTGATTTTCCTGAAGTGTAGCTATAAACATGTCACCCCCCTACTCCGTAAGCTCTCTTGGTTCCCTATTACCTCTATAATCATAAACTCTATATAGAATTTATTTCTATATTTCTAAGAAAATCTGGAATAAAAATTTCTTATCTATTATGGGTACCTATAGCCTTATCAATGCTATTTGATAAATAAAATGAGAAAGAAAAAAATCTAATTGTGAAGTCTAATGGCCTTTGTTCATTCATCTTTCTTGACTCTTCTGTGCTATTTGACACATTTCTATATTTCCAATTTTCATGCTCATTATTCCCCTCCGCAAACTACAGTCTAGTCATATTGGCCTAATTGCCATATTTCTCACATAGTAATTCTAATTCCATGCCACGGCTTCCCCGCCATGTCTGGAATGTCACTTCCTTACATCCATGTGTTAAAGTCCTTGGCTTCCTTCAAGACTCATCTCAAGCACCATCTTATGCTAAGAAGGATTTCCCAGTTCTCTTGGCTGCTACTGCCTTCTCTGAAGTTAGATTGTACATACCCTCTACGTATCTTTAAAATACATATTATGTATTGTTTTTGTTGTTCAGTCAGATATGGCTCTTCGTGACCCAATTTGGGGTTTTCTTGACAAAGATACTAGATACTGCCATTTCCTTCTCCTGTTCATTTTTCAGAGAAGGAAACTGAGGCAGATTGGGTTAAATGACTTGGCCAAGGTCACACACAACTAGAAAGTGTCTGAGGCTGAATTTATACTTAGGGAAGTGAGTCTTCCTGACTCCAGGCCCATTGTTCTATCTCCTGTGCCACCTAGTTGCCTAAACACACAGGTATACACATACACACACACACACACACACACACACACCCCTATATGTGTGTGCCAATACATATGTACATATAAACCTGCATATCTACACCTGCATACATACATACTATATATATATATGTATATATATACATGTTGTCTTTCCCTTTAGAATGCAAGCTCCCTAAGAATAGGGAGTGTTGTTACTTTTTCTTTGTATCCCCAGCACTTAGCACAGTGCCTGCTGGGCACATAGTAAACACTTAGTAAATAACTGCTAATTGATTGAAGTAAATTTGCATTACTTTGTGTACACTCTGCATTAATTTACTTCTGGGCATGTTGTGTTTCCCCAGTAAAATATAAACTCCTTGAGGACGGGAACAATTTTGTTTTAAGTCTTATGCAGAGAACTGAGTAAAATTTGTAAGAATATAAGTCATTCCCCAATTGATAAATTACCAAAGGATATGAACAGGCAGTTTTTAGATGAAGAAATTAAAGCCATCTATAGTCACATGAAAAAATGCTCTAAATCAGTACTGATTTGAGAAATGCAAATCAAAACAACTCTGAGGTATCACATCACAGCTATCAGCCTGGCTAACATGACAAAATGGGAAAATGATAAATATTGGAGAAAATGTGTGAAAACTGGGACACTAATGCATTGTTGGTGGAGTTGTGAATTGATCCAGCCACTCTAGAGAGCAATTTGGAACTGTGCCCAAAGGGCTATAAAACTATGCATGCCCTTTGATCCAGCAATACTACTGCTAGGTCTATATCTCAAAGAGAACATAAAAAAGGGGAAAGGACTCACATGTACAAAAATATTTATAGCAGCTCTTTTTGTGAGGGTAAAGAATTAGAAATTGAGGGTATGCCCATTGGTTGGGGAATGGCTAAACAAGTTGTGGTATATGAATGTTCCGTAAGAAACGATGAGTAGCAGATTTCAGAAAAACCTGGAAAGACATAAACTGATGCTGAGTGAAATGAGAAGAGCCAGGAGAACATTGTACATAATAACAGCCCCATTGTAAGATGACCAGCTTGGATAGAGTGCTTTACATATATATATGATAGTCACTAATAAATTACTTTTTCTGAAAATTGATTTTTAATAATAAATTACAACTCAGAGGCAGGACAGGTAATTGGACAAGAGCTGGACTGTCTGTGGGCTTGCATTGTGTTGATGGTGTGCTTAGGGGCTGGAGCTCCCGGCCCAATGCCAGGTCTTCCCCTGAAGCTCTCAGCCTTGGGTACTGGCGATCTGGGAGGGCAGCAAGGCCTTTTTGTTGCAGGGTAAACAGTAGGGTGGCTCCTTTAAACATAGTATTGCTGTTACTGTTGCTGTTTCTTGGTGGCCACCTTGCTGGCCAGGTCCTCAGCCTTCTCAGTAGCTACCAGAGCAGTTTCCTTCACTTTTTCAGTTGCTTGCTTAGCTGTTTCAACAAGTGTCTTAGAAGGAGGTTCACGTTGCAGTTTGGCCAGGATGTACTCAAAGCCTTTGATGGTCTTGGTCACATTACTTTTGAATCTAGCTAGGCCAAACTCCTGTACAGCTCTGGAGATCACAGACAAATTGGAGGAGACCCAGGCCTCCCATCAGATTTCAGTCCAGCCACTGTTTTCAGGGTTCACACAGTAAACACATCTTTCCTCCACCACCATCAGCCCGGGATGGTTGATGTTCCAAGTGAAATGGTCATGGTCTGGCTCTGTGGGTCCACAATAGAGTCCTCGAGGTTGTACACAGAGTGGGCTACATTGGGAGGAAAGAAGCGCTCCGTCCAGCAGGGCATCCTGTTGGTCTTAGTTAGAAGCCACCTGGACAGCAGCTTCTGATCAGGAGTTACCTCCCACTGCACAGTGTCCTCTGTCAGCACAGGCTTACTGTAGGGATTAGGGCAACGCTGCCAAAAGGCAGCAAACACTTGGTCCTAGGAGTTCCAGAGCACACTCAGCGCCAGGAAATACTTCACCATGCATTGTGTTGATGGTGTGCTTAGGGGCTGGGAGTAGTTGGGGTCGGGGCAGTGTCAGGGGGAGCGCAGCATTGGGGGATGGGGGAAGAGAATGGGTCGCTGTCCCAAAAGCACTGTCTCCACTGCCACCACCACCATCCCTGATGCCATGAGGAGGTGTTCCACCACTCGGCACTTCCAGCCACAGCCCTACCTACTAATAAATTATTAATTCAATAAGCATTTATTAAATCCTTATTATATGCTAGACATAATTTCTAGGTGGTCCAGTGGGTAAAGTACAGGTCCTATAGTCAGGAAGATGACTCTTCCTCCTCAGACACTTATTAACTGTGGGCACATCACTTAACCCTGTTTGCCTCAGTTTCCTCATCTGTAAAATGAGCTAGAGAAGGAAATGACAACTACAATATCTTTGCCACAAAAATCTCAAATAAGGTCACAAAGCATTAAATGTGACTGAAATAACTGGAAAACACTTAGAGGGTTATTACAGAACTGTGGGTCCTTTTACAAGTTTACATATTCTGTGTGCACTTTCCCTCTCCTCTACATGCTTTATAGACCAGCTTAGCTTCTGTAAATACTAACAGGAATTGAGAGGCAGTGTGGTGTATTGGGTAGTGAGCGAACTTCAGAATTTCAAGTTCAGTTAAAGTTCATGCCCTGCCTAGGACACATACTAACTAAATGAACTTGGGCAAGTCAGCCAACCAATCAATAAACATTTGTTATAACATGTTATATATAACATATAAAACATTTAACCTCTCAGTGCCCCCCCCAGACAATTTTCTAAGATAACAGGCTGCAGAACAGGTGCTGATCAGTGCCGATACAAGGACTTTCCTATACCACTGAAATCATAGGTTTGGTCTAAAAAAGAAACAAAAAAAGCCCCATAAAACCTGTTGAGTTGGGTAAAAAGTGAGTAAGAGTCAACGTGTGTTTAAGACAACAACAAAACCACAAAAAGAAGAGAAATTGTGTTTTGCCAGCAGTAAAATGGAGACAGAAAGGAGAACAAAGCTGCTATTTCTCATGTTAGTAGCCAACAGAGAAGGAAACAGCATTGCTGCATTCATATGCAATCTATAAGGTCGTGGCCAGTGCAGTTTACTTCCTTTTTTTCTCTTTCTTAACCTCCAAGATAATTTCCAAACTCTTTGTAAGCTTTTTTTCCTCCTTTTGAACTGAATTTCATTTGAAGCTGTTGCCATAGTTTGTTTTTAAGGATACCACCAAATTTTGTTTCATAATACTAAAGGAAGATGTTACTTACCCTTCCTACCTGCCAGGGTTATTGGGAGGGTCACTGAAGCAGTTGTATATATGAAAGCATTTTCAAAAGTTAGAAGAAAAAACATAAAGGAGGCCAATAAATAGATGAGTAAATAGTTGAATGGCCTTCACTTTAGATGACTTTAATAAGATTTTTTTAAAAAGGATTACAAAAAGATTTGTACCATATGGGGCCCCATCCACTAGCTCTCTTCACATTACTCTCCCATATAATTCTTCTTTGGCAGAAGCAGTGGCTCTTGGGCTTTTCAGGCTAACCCCACCAAGCTGGAATAACAGATGTTCATTCCTTTTTTTGTGGGACAATGAATGGTTGAGACAGGATGGGAAACTGTGCCCAGGTATAAGGGTCAAAAGGGAAGCTGTTTCAAACCAAGATACATTTTTCATGTATCCTTTCCTTCTTCCTCATCATGCCTTGGCTGCCATCTTCCTTTCAACCCCCTTCTTCCATTGGTGAATTCCTAGGAACCTTTACTTTCCTCCTTCCTCATTATACCTTGGCCACCATCTTCCTTTCAACCCTCTTCCCCCATTGGTGAATTCCCAGGAACCTTTACTTTCTTTCTTCCTCATCACGTTCTAGCTGCCATCTTCCTTTCAACTCCTTTCTCCCATTGGTGGATTCCTCCAGGAATCTTCATTTTGAGGAAGGACCCAGACCAACTATCCTCCATTCTCCAGAATTTACCATCTTCTCTCTGTCTCCTCATTTTTCAGGTCCCCTTGTATGTATTGTCTTCCCTACTAGAATGTATGTTCCTTGTCGATTAAAACTATCCTTTTGCTTGTATTTATTTGTGCTTTGCTTATGTCATATCCCCAAAACTTAGCACAGTGTCTGGCACATAAGTGCTTAATTAATGTTTGTTGACTTGACGCGTGCTTTACCATCGAGTGGTTTCTCTAAACACCATAGTGGAAGTTGAGAAGCAGTTCTGCCTAGTGGATAGCAAGCTGGAGAACAGGGAGTGAGGTCATAACCAGGGGAATCCTAGAAGCAGATAGAGCCACCTATTCCTTCATTTTAGGAATGAAACTATGGTACACTCTTATTCTCTAACTCTACCTGTCTTTTAACATTTTCTTGATGCAAGAATGAAAGGACACAAGAGAAAGCTCCACTGTTTCTAGAAAGAGAAGCTACAGTGAACAATAAAAGTAAACTTAACACATGCAATATCTTGAATTTTGAACCAGCCTATTAACCGCCTTTGGGATTCTTGTAGTCCACCAGTGGTCTTTGAGAACAAGTATATAATCTCTGTGGTGGAACAGTGAATAGAGCACGGGGCTTGGAATCGGGAAGGTTAATTTTCATGAATTCAAATCCAGCCTCAGACACTTATGAGTTGTGTGACCCTAGGCAAGTCACTTAACCCTGTTACCTCAGTTTCCTCATCTGTAAAATGAGTTGAAGTAGGAAATGGCAAACCACTCCAATATTTTTGCCAAGAAAACCCCAAATGGGGTCACAAAGAGTCAGACATGACTGAAACAACCAGACAACAACAAAATATAAGTTCTCATGTTCCTGAAGAGCGTTCTTTGCCTTGGTGTGAATCCTCTTCTATATATATGTTTGTGAAAATGTGTAGACATATAGTTAAAATGAATACTATTTTATTGACATTGAGACTGAATGAATCTAACCAAAATAAAGTGATCAACATTCCCTCCATTTTGTGTAAGTTATGAGCAAAGGACAATATTATAAAGCCTGAACATATTAACATAGATTGGTTATATGAGCAATAAAATTTGCAATAATGTTAAGATGACCCATATCTAAACTGTCACAATTAGAAAAAAAATCAATGGTAACTCATAAATGACATAATTTACTCTTATTTTTACATGACCAACCCAAGCACTTATTGTTGGAAATGAGATAGTGGATACTTCTTCAACCAAAGCAAACTCAACATAGATCATTTCTTTGAATTTTAGACTAGTCTGTTAACAATCTTGAAGAGGAATTTTAACTTTTTGGGGGAAGGGTAGGCTGCTTAACTTATAAGCTCCTTCTCAGAGTAATATTTTTAAATGTATAAAATACATATGATTACAAAGGAAATCAATGATATTAAAATTCAGTTATCTGTATTTTTTTAAGCCAGGTTCATGGGCCCACAAGAAACCTTGAAGAATCCTTGTATGTAGCATGAAGGGTCTTAAAAATTGTTCTTTGAGAATCATGGCCCTACGGTCACTCCCAGCATCATATGTAGAAATAAGAAGGAAAATTGGACAGAACCAAAGGTCTTTCCAGAAATTTCTGGTGCTATAATCATGAAGATCTCAACATATACACTTCTTTCCCTTGCCCATATTCAGGAAGTGAGGCATAAATGTTCCATGTTCTGGGAACCGGGGACCACAAATCCTTCATTATCCTACTCTTTGCCCCATTCCAAGGCTAACTTGTCAGCCTTCTTCCCTATAGGAGGCAGAGTTTCTAGGAACTGACTCCTATTCTTCTAAGGTCTGCACCTGTTTCATGTCCAGAGCCCTGAGATGTCCTGCACTGATACTTAATGAAAGAGAACATCTCCCACAGCCTGGTTTAGCTCCCAACAACTAGGATTGGGCACTCATTTTTTTTGAGGGCTTCTGGAACAGCTAGACAGTAAGCAGCCTCTGCCACAGGAGCAAAAAAGTTCAGCTACTAACACCCCCTCCAGATAACAGGTTCTGAAGTCATTAGAAGTGCCTTAGAACGATTTCCTGCTCTGTTCATTTACTGCTTTGTGTACATCCTAGGGAGGAAGCAGAAAACCAGAACTATTTCTTTCTTCTGAAAGCTCAAAGCATGTTCTAGACTTTGAGTAAGTGTATAATTATGATAAGGTACAATTTGATTTCTAAGGAGGGAAGAGGACACAGATGGAAAAGAGAAGGATCAGGGAGCAATGAGCCAAGGACCAATGGCATTGAAAAGATGAGAATATAGAGGCAGATTCTTCCTTTTCCCTCCTTCTTTCTTTCCTTCCTTCCTTCTTTCCTTCCTTACCTCCTTTCTTCCTTTCTTCCCTCCCTCCTTCCTGCTTTCTTTCTTTTTCTTTGTTTCTTTGTTTCTTTGTTTCTTTCCTCTTTCCTTCCTTCCTTCCTTCCTTCCTTCCTTCCTTCCTTCCTTCCTTCCTTCTTGTCTTTCTTTCCTTCTGTGTTTTTTCTTTATTTTTGGAGGCAATCTGAGTTAAGTGACTTGCCCAGGGTCACACAGTCAGTAAATGTCTGACAGCAGATTTGAAATCAGGTCCTCTTGACTCCAGGGCCAGTGCTCTATCCACTGCTTCACCTAACTGCCCCTAAATTTCTTAAAAATAGCAATTTGGTGTTTCAAACGTGCATGCTTCCAAAATAGAAGTTTTTTTAATTAAATGTTGTTATTCTACATGAGAAAGCAAAACTTTGAGTGGAAAAAAATGCATCTTGAATTTTATTAAAACCCTTACAATTTTAAAAATGTTAGATGAGTTTAGAATGCCTAATTTGAACTTAAAAATAGGCTTGATAATGTTTTGAACTACCACAGGCATCAGTTCCAAAAATGTATCGTGGATCCTAGACATTCTTGTTATGGAAATAGCCTATGTGATATACCAGCCAGCATTACAAGTTTTCTTAAAGAGCTCCATTCGATCACTTCATTATAAAGAATAATATTAAGAGTTCACAAAGTTAACTGTGATTTGAGTTTTCTTTTCATATTTTATTTTTTAATTTAAGAAGTCTTTTCTGTCACTATGTAATTTGTTTTTTTTAATCTGATTCTGTCAGCATAAGAAGCTATCAGTGTGAAAATTCTCTCCCCTATTGGCCATCAGCAACTTATCTCTAACTTAATTTTGGAGAATTGCCTGTATTCTGGGAGATTAAACGACTTGCCCAGGGTGACAGCCTTTCAGTTCTACTTAGGAGGAAAAAAAAGCAAGAAACTTTTGCAGTTTCCATTTCTAAATCAATAATATGCTGTACTCTTTTAAACTTACTAAAAAGGAGATTATGTATTTTAACCATTTCTACAAATCCTTAGGTCAGGCCTCTTCTAGTTAAAACATGCCTTAGGATGCTGTTTCCTGACCCATTTAATGGAGTTCTTGTAGGGAAAGTGATCAAAAGCTACCAATTTTAAATATTATTTTTATTTACGTCCTACAATAGAAGTAGGTATAAATGTTCAAGTATTTTTTCTTAATACTTTAATGATCCATAAGTTTATGGGTGTGGGCATTTTCTCCACAGACGTAGCTCAAAGCCCCTCCTTGTCTTAGTAGATAATTTCTTGAGTTTCTGTAGCTGAAAAAACAATTCTCCTGTGGGTGATGGCCTCTTTGCACTTGGCTGTGTAGTTCCTCAGACAGACACAATGCATTACCTGATCTTTGTGAGTCTGGGTACTCTTGGCATGAAATAAAGGCCAAAATGAGGCATTGTGGTAGAACTTGAAGGAAGGGGCTTCTGATTTCATTAGTCCTCAGACCTCCTCAACATAGAGAAGAGAAATGGCAGCTTGTCCAAGGGCATGTGACTGGTTAAGTGTCAGAGAGCCAAGAAGTAATTCAACGTCTTTCAACTTTGAATCCAGTGTTCTTTCCATTACTCCATGCTGTGTCTTACACCTGCCTTCATTTCCAAAATTCAAAGGACTTTCCAGACTCGTAGGGGCAGACTTGTTTGAGGAAGGGGTGAGTGGATAATAAAGGGGGGAAGAAAAACACTATATTGAACTGAGTTTTGAAGGAGACCAAAAGGTAGCTGGATTGTTGAGTTTATGGACAGAACTAAAGTGTAAAACCTGAACATAGAAAGGAGCTGGGATATAAAGGACTTTCAGTGTCAAACAGAGGCTTTTGTAGCTGATACTGGAAATACTAGCCACCTGAGTTCTGAAGGGAGATGTGATCAGACCTGCACTTAGGAAAATCATTTTGGCAGCTAACTGGAGGAGAGATTGGAAAGGGAAGAGGCAGAGAAACCAATTAGGAGGCTATTATAATAGTCCAGTGCTGAAGTGATTGGGGGGCCTACTCCAGAATGGCAACTGAGTGAGTAGAGAGATGGGGACATATTAGAATAGTACTGTAAAGGTAGACATGGTAAAACTTGACAACAGATCAGATATATGGAGTTTGTGTGAGTGAGGAGTTGAAGGTGACACCAAAGTTGTGACTGGGAGAATGAAGGTGCCTTCAGCAATAATAGGAAAGTTAGGAAGGTGGGGAAAGTTGGGGAATAAAGATGGAGTTCCGCTTTGGACTTGTTGAGTTTGACAGACCTGCAGAACTTCCAATCCAAGATATCCAAAAGGCAGTTGGTGATGCAAGATGGATACTCAGGAGAGAGAGAGGGAGATAGACATATAGACCTAGGAACCATGTGCATAGAGATTGAACTTGTGAGCCAACGAGATCCCCAGCTGAAATATACACATACTTGATGAAGCTAGTGATAATGAGCTTGAGTGATTTAACTCAAAGCTACTATCAAGTTACTAAAGAAGGAGAAACTAGAACCCAAATCTCTTGGTTCCCCAGTCCACGCATTATGTGGTCATCTAGCATATGATCTTCGGTTTATATTCACATCATATATCCAGGAGTCATTTTCTGGTTATAACATACTCTCCAAAAACATTTTTTCCCACTATTATAAGTAAGTGCTTGTTGAATGTCATAATTTTCTACTTGTGATATGAAGTGCATTTTTGGTAGCTTTTGTATGATCTCTAGCATTGGGTAATTATCTCCAGTGTTGCAACTTCACAGAGAGCTTTTTTAAAGGAACCCTGTGGAGCTGATATTAGAAGAATGACCCCCCTCATTTGGAACTGACCTCAAAAGATTCAGCTGACGGCATAAAGCTATGTGTGAATTTTTAAGTGAGTCAGGTCTGAAGGTTCTCTTTTTTTATTCACTTCCAAATTTGATCTTGGTGAACTGACTTAGTGATTTTTGCAGTCTTGTTTCATAAAGTCAGAATTTACCTCTTGTATTAATTGACTTGCAGAATAGGAACCAAATGTACTGCCAACATTTCCAGAAAGTTGAGAAGCTATGAGTTACTTGCCTACTGCCTAGCTTAATGGGATTGTTTCAAATTAACATAGTTAGATAGCTTGTAAAAAGGAGAGAGAATGTAAGGGTCATTTAGGGGAAGAGATTGAGAGATAGCAGAGGAACATGGAAGCCAGCTGTATTTCCTGAGATATGTTAAGTTCTCCATTGGCCCCAGATCCCCTGAAGAAGTTTATTACCGTCCCAATTTCTTTACTGTTTCCAAAACAAAATCAACCTTTTGGTTGGTTTTTCTTTGACATTAGTCTTCAAAAATAAAAAAATAATAATAAACTCTTGAGAAATAGGTATGGTCATTACAAGACTGGGAAGTAACAATTTGAGAACCATGACTAGTCTACCAAATTTTTTTCACATTGAGTATTCATTTGATAGTCAAAGTTAGATTTAAACACCTTCTTGAAGGTATTTTCAAGGAAAGTTTCTCATTCAGCATCATCTTTTTAATTGGAGCCCATTTTTGTGAATTTAATTGACATAAGATTACCAGAATCTTCTTAGTAAACTGTGGGGGTGGGTGCAGGTGAATTGGGCCTGGTTCATTTATCTATTCATAATTGTTGGTCAGAGGAAAAAATAAGTTAAACCTGTCAGCACTACATAGAAATAATCTGACTCATGATCTTTTTATTTTTGTATTTATATTAAGAAATATAGCCTAGTAAAGTGGATAAACTCTTGAACTTAGAGTCAGTAATACATGGGTTCAAATCCTACTTCAGACATTATATTTTATGAGGAAGTCATATAAACCCTCCTTAAAAGTAATCAGCAAGTCAACAAACATTTAGTTACATATTTACCATGTACAAGGCACTGTCTTAAGTATTATGTTTTTTTTTAACAAAAAAAGAAAAAAATTATCTTATCTTCAAGGAGCTTCCATTCTAATAGGGGAGATAACATTCAAAAACAAAAGTACATATAAGATATATTTTCTGAAAAAAAAAGAGATGGCATCTGAGTAGTATAACGACTAGAGTTCTGAAATTTGGAATCAGGAAGACTTAGGTTTAAATCCTTCCTCACATTTATCAGCTGCATAAGTTTTGGAAAATGACTTTTTTTTTTAGCCTTCTTTTCCTCATCTGTAAAATGGGGGTAAGGAGGTAATAATAGCTCCTGCTTTACAGGGTTATTGTCAGGATCAAATGAGACAGTATATGAAAAATGCTTCACAAGTTTTAAAGGCTATATAAATTCTAGGTATTATTATTTATTACATTATTACACATCACATATAATAAATATGTTATTCATTATTATTATTTATACAAAGGTGTTATATTTTAAATTACTTGGTAAATATCTAGGGAATGCTACCAATATGTTCCTGACTGTGAAGTAGAAAAGGAGTTGTTAAAGAATAGAGTTAAGATTCTAAAAGTTACACAATAAAACCTATGGAGTTATTTTCAGTTTAAATCATAGTTAAATTATAAATTCTATGAAGGATTGTGAGTAGAGTTCTAGCCACAGAAAGCAAGGGTTACAAAGTCATATCGAACAGTAGGATCATCAAGAGCATTTTTGTTTTGACTCTGGGTATTTAAGTATCTGCATCATTTTTTATGTGAACAGTGTGGCCTCAGGTCCATCTGATCCACCTGATCCATCCAATTACATAGATCCTTCCATTCCTCATGACTTCAGTTCCATAAGACCTTGCCCTCAAAGTCTCAGTTTAGTATGCCAGGAAAAAGTAAGCATTCTGATTTTTATCTGTTGAGCCTAGAGATTTATAAAAGTCCTTGAAATCTATTTATAATGCCTTCATCCTCATTCTTGGCTTTTGTTTTTTTTTCTGTTGGTATGTTTTGGTTTTAGATTAAAAACATTTACAGATTACTCCTACTTCATCAGAAGTCTCCTATAACAAAATAATAAAAAACAGTTAAGTAAAATTAATAATGTGGTAAGCTCAACTAAAAGTACAGATGATGTTTTACATCTGTAGCCTCACCTATCTCTATTTAAAAAAAAATTAATTGATTTTCTCTCCTTCCCACCCTACCCATTTTGCCCTCATTTCTGAACCTCCAAGTCATTATCTCAACTCCTTCAGTAATTTTAGCAAAAAGGTCACAACCTTCCTCTTTATGCATTTCCTATCTTCATCCTTGGAGATGTCAGTTACATCTCTAATGCCCACATCAAGTAATTCAAATTTCCTCTTCTTCTCTTGAACTTACCCTTCCTGGGACTAGATTTATATCTTAGACTTGACTGTCTTGTGAAAAGAATCTTTATCATTCCTAAAACAATAGACTTGGAAATTCCACCTTCTAAATATAATTTACTGTCCTTCTACTTCTCACACTTAACTCCTGCTCTTTTCTAAAACTTAATTTATTTTTTCTGAACTTAGCACCAAATAAAATAAACATTTCCATATAGATTGTAGAACAGAAGGAGAGAACTGTACATGAAACCAAATCTCCATTACATAGCACTTACTTTTCTTTTTATGTATATAATAAATTCATCGTGTAACTTTCAAAGCTGTTCTGCTTATCTTTGATTCTGTTCAGTCTTCCTTCTGTTCTCTTTAAAAAATATTTTCTCAGGGACAAATCTTATCTCAATCTCTCTTCTTTTCTTCCACCATTGAGAAAAAGAAAAGAAAGCCTAATAATAAACATGTATATAGTAATATGTATATAATAATAAAACAAATTCTCACATTGTTCAGGTCTAAAAATGTTACGTCGTATTCTGCATCTCCTTTGTCAGGAGATGGGTGCCATATGTCTTTGTTGGTCCTTTGGAGTTGTGGTTGCTCATTTCCCACCACCTTCACTCTTTTTGACTCCATCCTGCCCCCACACAAGGTATCTTCTCTTCCCTCTTCCCCTTTTTAGCTTTCTTTTATGTGTTGTCTTCCTCCATTAGATTGTAAACTCATTGAGAACAGAGACTGCCTTTTTTTGTAGTTGTATCCCCAGAACTCAGTACAGTGCCTAGCACACAGTAGGCACTTAATTAATGTTTATTGACTGATAGATTTATTGATCAGTTTTTAAGTCTGTCAAAATTGTTTTTCTTTAATGTTGTTACTATATGTTTTGTTCTCATGGTTCTGCTCACTTCACAGTGCATCAGTTCGCACAAGTATTCCCAGGTTTCTCCAGACCATCCCTCTCATCATTTCTTGCACCACAATACTATTCCATTACATTACATTCACATGCCATAATTTGTTTAGCTGTTCCCCAATAAATGAACTCTTCATTTCTACCTCTTTGCCAGTATAAAATTAACCTATTCTTTAACATGAGCTCAGATTTGGAACTGGAAGAGACATGAGAGATAATTTATTCCAATCCCTCATGTTATAGATGAGGAAACTGAGATTCATGGAGGTTAAATTACCTATCCAAGGTCTCCTAGGTAGACCTTGTCCCCTTTTCTATTATCCAAGACTACTTTTACCATTGTAATTATCGGGTTTTTTCCCAACCTTGATCACAAGGTCTGAGTAAATTACTCACTAACTACACCTAGTGACTCTCTTATTCTCTCCCAGACCCTTTTACCATTCTTGACCTGCTAATTCTCAGCTCTGGGTAAAATCAGACGTATAGCCCCCTTGCTCTTCTTTCCAGCGTTGCTGGAAGATATGGAGAAATCCAGCTGATTTTACCCTCTAGAAAATTATGGTAGATTACCTCATCTAGTGACCTTTCTGTACTCATATAGAGTCCTTAGCTTATTCCATAGAGTGACTACTGGTGGACACCTTTTTTGTTTCCTCAAAACTCAGATTTCTCTTTTATTTCTACCGACTCCCAAATCTCTACGTATTTCTGGCAAATTGCTTAGCATCTTAATTTACTTGGAGGATCAGTCATTTTACAGAAATTCCTTTGGTCCTCATATTTTAAACTGTCCATCATCTTTATTGATCCTCTCTTCATCTCTTCATAATACATACATATGTGTGTATATACATAGATTTGTGTGTGTGTATTCTGTATAGTATATATACTACATATAGTATATTTACTCTGTTTGTATATATATATGCATATACATACATATATTTATATACACATACTAAGCCTAATTTATCTAACAAATCCTTGATTCCATTCCCTCAAGAGCCTAGCTCTCCAATCATCCCTTCGATGAAGAATCTTCACTGCCTTCCTTTCTTCTGAGCTCTGTTGGCTTAAAAACACATTCAGGTGTTCTTGTAAAAAAAAAAATCCTGCCCTTGACTTCTCTTTACATCTTTTGGTCAAAGTTATTAAAGTTATCTGTACCAGGTGCCTCCACTTTCTCAATGCCCTCTATTTAATAAGGTATCATCTGATTCCTCACACTTCCACTATTCTGGAAACTACCCTGTCCAAGATAATATTTTAATCACTTAACCTAAATCATGTCTTTTTTCAGTTTTAACCTCCTTGACCTCTTTTACAGCATATGATACTTTACTCTTCCTGTCATTTTCAATTATGTCGTCATTAAGCACCTACTGTGTGCCAGACATTAGAGACACAAGTGCAGAGAATAGAACCCTTCCTATTCATGGAACTTACGTTTTTGCATAATGGTAAGAAAGCAAGTACATATGTAAATATATAGCAAGGATACATAAATGTATACAAACCAGCTAAATACAAGGTGACTTGTAAGGAGGCACCACACCAACAGGAGGATCAGAAAAGGCTTCATGCCGAAAATGGTACTTTAGTTGTATTGTAAATGAAGGAAGAGACTCTATAAAGTGGCATTAAGAACCATTCCAGCATGGGGGATGGCCAGTGCAAAAACAGAGATGGAGATGGATGAGGAACGTGGGTGAAGAACAAAAAGGAGACCAGTTTGTTTGGAGTGTGACAAAGGGAATAATGTCCAGTGAGACTGAAAAGACATGTTGGGACCATGTTGCGTAGGGCTTGGAAAACCTAAACAAAGGAGTTTATCATTTTATTCTAAGTGGAATAGGAAACCCTTGGAGTTGAATCCCTCCCCAAGTTGGTAATGGCTTTTTCCTCCTTGGGTATAATACTTTAGTTTCACCTCTCTAATATACTTCTTCACTTTTATTTCAATTATGTGTTTGTGTAAGAGAGAAAGAGAGAAAAAGAAGAAGCATAGAGACACAAATGTGTGTATGTACTTCTTCCCTATTAGACTGTAAACTCCATGAGAAGATAGAACCATATCCTATACAAACTTTGTATCTCATTCAGACCTTAGCACAGTATTCTTCACATAGTAACTCTTTAATAAATATTTGTTGAATGAAATCAAGTTGTACTTGTCACCTAAGAGAAACTTTTATGTTGGGATATATTTTAGAAACTCTAAAATTGTTTTCTACACAAATAATAATTTTAAATGAGTAAATATTTAAGATGTTGCTATTCTAAATCACAATTTTCATCTGCAGTTGATAGCATATTTTTGGTAAAGACAATTAAAGGTACTAATTTATTGCTGCCAGATTGTTTAATGAATGTTTTAAGAATACACTATTATCCTGCCAATGAAAAAGTATTTGCTTAACACAGCTTGTCACCATCATGAAAGAATCTAGCTTTGTTAACTAATCATATAAGTAGGGCACAGACAATATACATTAAGTGGAACTATGAAACATTTTCTTGACCCTTTTCCTACCAAATTTCTGAGAAGCACACTTACAATCAAGTAAGTAAATACACTAACATTTCAATAAAACAAGGTCTGTTAGTAGAGGAAATTTTAATAGAAATTGGGTTTAACTTGGACTTCAAAGGAATTTAGATAGTGAAATGATAAAAAGATTATTTTAAAAGGAAGTTTTACTGATGAAGTATTCTTCTGGTTAGAAATTAGAGGCCAATATTTTAATGAGACTCCCATAAAGTCGCAGTAATTGTTAATGTGCTACAAAAATCATAGTAGAAAAAAGCTGGTTGTCACCTAATGAAATTACATACAGTGAACTCTCAGTTTTCCATGGCATTAAAAAGGGTTCTATCCTAACAACTTATATATAGCTTATATAGCTCAAGGTGGTATATAGGTGAGCCTGAGCTCTTGAAGTATATGGCAGCTGACAGGGTCTATCAAGCTAAAATGGCTACCAAGGACAGCATCTGGCAGGGAGGTAAAGCAATCTGAAAAATGAATTGACCTGGGAGTGAAGGGAGCAGCATGTGTGGGATCTATAAGAAATAGATATCACATCCACAAGAGTGTTGAGACATTCCAATAAGTCCCTCTGGGAACTTATGTAATTGTTACAGCCGTTTCACTATGGCTTAGAATAGGCCTGGGGAACCTGTGGCCTCAAGGACACACGTGGACTTCTAGGTCCTTGAGTATGGCCTTTTGACTGAGTCCAAGTTTAATAGAACAAATCCTTTTATTAAAGTTATTTGTTCTGTAACTTTAAATTAAGTCAAAGGGCCACCATTGAGGATCTAGAGGGCCACATGTGGCCTTGAGGCCGCATTTTTCCCACCCCTGGCTTCAAACATCCGTGAAATTCTTCAATGGGAGTTTCCTTTAAAGCCTAAATAGGATATATGCTTTAGATGCCATGACTACTTGGAGCCCATTTTGGAGAAAATGGAAGCTATCTCTTTTCCCATCCCTTTCTTGGGTACTGAATAATGGATGATTTGGGGGTTTTTAAAATCATTATTAGAAGTCATTTGTATTCAATGCCAAACAAGGAAGGGATGACTTCAGGTTGGATAGATCGTAGAAGATTTCATGGTTGACATATTATTTAAGCTTGGTCTTTAAGGATGGATGTAATTATGATAGGTGTCAGTGAGGGCATTCCAGGTAGGAGAAATGGTGTATACAAAGGATGGAAAGCAAAAAATGTTTCCAGGGAACAATGAGTATACTGTATTGAGCAGAGTAGGGGATTTGTGTAGGGTCACAGGGTGAGATGTAACTGGAAAGGTAGGTTTGAGCCAGATTGTTATGGTCCTTGCATACCAGGCTAAGGAATGTGAACTTCATCCCCTTATAAGCAACAAGGAATGATCAAAAAATGATTAAGCAAGAGCGTGGCATGGTCAAGGCAGTGTTTTAGGAAGATGGATTTGACCAGAACAATTAACGTAAGTGTTCAGAGAATATTCAATACATGTTGCTAAGTAAAACCTTACACTAGGAGCAGAAATATTAAATAGATCTGGATACAGGTTATGATTAGAAGGATGGAAGCTGGGACGTTTAGCAGAGCAAGGCACCTTCAAATAAATGAGAGTGGTTTTAGCATCTATTTTCTGAATAAAAAAATAAATGCAAGAAGCTATTGCGAATCCTAGACGACCTTAAGATAATTCTTAAAAATTCATGTGTATATTTTCAAACTTTTATGATGTAATCAGTTATGCTGATTTTTTTTTACTTTTTCTTTTCTTTTTTTAATATTTGTTCTCATAGTGGGGCAGGAGAGGGATACTGGACAAAAATGAAGTGAGGTTAAAAAAAAGCAATAAAAACTTATTTTTAAAAATGAATCTATAAATATAAACAAATCATCATGTTACTTTGGGGCTACATAGCATGATTTTCTCGTAGTGTTACTTTAATTAAATCTTAATTCATAATCCCCTGAACTGTTTTGGACCCCAAATTCAGATTAAACATGCAAAAAAACCATGTAAAAGGGAAAGAAAGTTATAGGACTCAATAGTCAGAGGGCTTAGAATTTTATTCAGCAAACATGTATTAAATCCCAACCATGTGTGGTATCAAACATACAGCCCCCAACACTCCCAAATGCTGCCCAAACCAGATTAAAATGTGATTGGGAAACATTTAACATTATATATAAAAATACAGTAAAATGTAGATAACATTGTATCTTAAAACTAAGTCAATATTCAACCAGCTGGGATCCTTATGTATGGATTAGTGGCTCATATTTCTATTCGAGTTTGACACCACTGATGTTGTTTGTAAAGAATTAATTTCCTAATGTCAAGAAGACCTGTATTCCAGTCCTACCTACCTTTATGACTTTGAGCAGGTCATCATTTCACATCCCAGCACTCCTGGGCAGTTTTCTAAGAATATACATTGAAGACAAGTTAGGAGATGCATTGGTAGAGGGAGTTCCCTCTTTAGGAGCTCCCCTACCAATGAAACCACAGGTTCAGTTTAAAAAAAGTAAGCAAGGTAGTATGTATACAAAGACAGTAACAAAACCATCCTTACCTTCAAGGCAGTTATATTTTTTTCTAAATAACTTTGACTAAATAACTAAATAACAGAAGCTGAATGTTGAACTCCAAAAAAGGAGATAGAAACTAGTTTATCTCCTGGGGTACATCCATTGGGTGCACAGTGGGTGTGTTAGCTCGGGCAGCTTTGGTACTTGAACTGATTTTTATCTTTTTGTCTTGATTTACCTTTATCTCTTGAGGCCACAACGTCTCCTACAATCATGTTAGTTGCTTACTAGTGGCCAGGAGGTGCATCTTCATTCCCACCATTTATTCCTAACATTTAATGGTTTTGCCATTGCCCCAACCATAGTTTAGTAATTTATTTCATTTTCTTCTGCTGATTAGTGGACTGATCTTTTTTTCTTTTTTCTTAGCTATACCTTTTTTTTGGAGGGGGCAATTGGGGTTAAGTGACTTGCCCAAGGTCGCACAGCTAGTAAGTGTGTCAAATGTCTGAGGCTGCATTTGAACTCAGGTCCTCCTGACTCCAGGGCCCTTACTCTATTCACTGTACCACCTAGCCATCCCCCATTAGCTATACTTTTGATACTAGTTCATTATATCACCTGGATGGAGGGGGGAATGCAGTTAAAATGAAAAAAAAAATGCTTCCTTTTAAAGCCTGTAGTGTTAGACAACTTGTTTAGTGATACAGTTTCACAGACAGCCTACTTTAGAAAGCCTTTTTCTGTAACCAGTGTAATGGCATTAAAATCTTATAACAAGATTTGTGTTCTAGCTTAATGCCAAATTTGCTAAAGATTTCAAAGCTTTCTTATTATTGTATCCTCTTTTTCGGACAGCTTGTTATAAAATTATATCTCCGGCAGACAAAACATATCCAGCAGGGTTCTCTTCAGGCAAAAAGAAAAAAAGCAGTATGTAATAGTGATAAGTATATTTTCATCCTCTTTTGACCAGAACCAGGTCTTTATCTTCTCTAGCAGTTCTTTAAACCAAGGAAATCACCAGTCCACATTTAAAGTAATAGTAATAACAAGGAAGGTAAAAATATTTACTCTACATACTATAAGGGTTCTTGTGAGGCACACATATGGTAGCATGTTCAAAAGTGCTTTGAAAACTGAAAGTAAAACACATTCCAATTCAGCATTGTCCTTTTTTATTATTTGCCACAGAATTTAGGAAACAGTGAATTTTTTTTAAAGATTCAATGAAATCTTAACTTTAAGATTTCATAACCCTAAAGGTTGTGTGTAGCACCAATGCAATATTCACAGTGGCAATGGTCACTATAAATATATCAGTAGTAGTGCTTGATCACAAAATATAGTAGACTCTCCATATAGAAGATAGAAGCAAACCATTTAGTGAGACACCAGAAAACTGAGTCCCAAAACCAGTAAGCTGATTTCATCATAGCAGCAAAGAAGGTAATGAGCCATAAGAGCACAGAGAGCCACAGCATCCATTAGCCTTCCTACAAACCAACACAAATCTAGCTATTACAGCAAGTGGCAAACACCAACATTTACTCACCAGCTTAACTGTCTCCCTCCAATGCATCCTCTCCTCCTACTGTCTAGCTGCTCTGACTCCCAGCTTCATGTGGGCTCTCCTCCACCCTTCAATAAACTCCTCCTACCACAGGCTCCATGTAATTACATTCAACCTGTTAGAGGACAGGGTATCTTTTCAAAGCACAGAAGGTCTTCAGATTCCCTTAGGCTTATTAAGGGATGAGGAAGATCTTCAAATTCCTGTTACATTACATGGTAAAAAAAAAAAAAGGCACACCTGTGAGAATAGGGAAAACACAGTCAATAAGCTTATGATGTATTATTTTAGTTATTATAATTGTTATTTATTTTCTCAAAAAATTATGAAAGCTTTTGTAGAGGGTTATTTTTTTTCTTAATTGGACCTATTTCACTAGTGTAGGACATTGTTAATAAAGAAACTTCTACTAATGAAAATGTAAACTGACTCCACAATTTAGTCTTAGACAGCTACCTAGATCCATTGAGAAATTGAGTGATTTGCCCCAAAATCATATACCTAAAATATATCAATAATATACTGGAACTTGAACCTCTCTCTTCCTGACACTGATGCCAACTCTCCACTACATCAGACTGCCTTACTAATAAAGGTTACATGTGTAATCTGTTGATGTAATTCTCCTTTAATTATCAGGGTCACAATAGAAGCATTTCTCGTATCCAAGCAACAAATGTCCTGTTCTAAGCACTGATGATATAAAGTCCTACATTAAAGATGCATAATTTATTTCTCTGGGATCCAAAAACCCAGTTCTGTAACACATTCAAAGCTGAGAGTCCCTTCTATAGATTGAAGGGGAAAATGTTCACAAACACGGATGAAATTGTAAGGACATGGATAGCTGCTGATGAAAGAAAATAGATGATCCCAGTGTGTAGATAATCCTGAACTGTCTCTACAAATTAAATGATTTATTGGTGCCTATCCAGAATGAAGTAACCCTGCTTTCAAAGAACTGATGGTTCTAGAAAAACAACCAACATGCTTCATTGTCATTGTCATTACTCCCTAATCTACTCATCAAAGATGCTCAGTATAATGTTTCAAAGTGTTTTCACAGTTTAAGAACACTTCTTGTTCAAGGACTATTGTGTTAGAAAACATCACTGTTCAGCAAAACTTTGAATGCTATGCTAAATATTCCATGTGAAAATGGTTTGTATCTTAAGCCTTTGGTATTGACTATTGAGGGAGAAAACAGCCTGCCTCAGTAAAAGAGAAACTTGCATAAAAAGGAGACTTTTTTTTTGGAAGGGTGTGGGGAGCAGATGTGCATGAATATATGGATGTACTCATTTCCACATTAGAAATTATATATATTTTTGGGGCAGCTAGGTGGCGCAGTGAATAGAGCACCGGCCCTGGAGTCAGGAGTACCTGAGTTCAAATGCGGCCTCAGACACTTAACACAAAAAAAAACTAGCCGTGTGACCTTGGGCAAGTCACTTAACCCCAACTGCCCTCCAAAAAGCAAAATATATATATATATATATATTTAAGTCTATGGCCTTTTTGCTACCATAGAACCTAAATGTTCTGGTTGTTTTTTTTTTTAAGTTACCCAATATACTATACTTCTATTTCTCAATGAGTTTTAAATCATTGTCTGTTTTCATTCACTACATATAATTAGAAGCAAGTGCAGATCACTCTGGGCTGAGGTAAAGTCTCTGTAAAAAT
>CM053599.1:145744982-145801819 GCA_028646575.1 Pseudocheirus occidentalis
GCCACCTAGCCGCCCCTTTCTAACCCATTATTGTCATTTCTTGCTGGGTCGCTTTCCCCCAAGAGATCCCTCCCTTGTAACAAATAACAAATAAGTAAAGTCATGGAAAACAAATCAACACATTAGCCATGTCTAAGAATATATGCCCTCTTCCACACCTGTAGTTTACCACTCTAGTGAAAAACAGGAAGCACCATACACCATCCATCTTATGTAGTCATGACTGGTCACTGCTCCAATCTCTGATGGAATCACAAGGCCACAACTTATTTCACTTCGTTCATTCATTCAATTATATTTCAGTCTTCCTCTTACTGGTTTCTTGCTTAAATGTAGCTTGGATTTTTAAATAATGTAAGATAAGAAGGAGAATTAATAGAAGAAATGAGAGATCAAGATGAAACACTGTAAAAGAAACATGATGCCCATGATCCATTCATTTTGTTCATTGAATAAGGCAAATTAGAATAATGTAGTTGCTGATTACAACCTTTATTTAGCCTCCATATTTAATGATCTAAAACAACAATATTCCATATTTATTGGCACCCTATACCAAATTTATCAAATGCTGCCTACTTTCCTACCATGGACAGTAGATTCATTTGTCCAATTCCTTTGTTGAGTAAGCTCAGGAGACCCATACAAGGTACACTCTTCTAACCCAAAATAAGTTATAAACAGACAGGTAGATGTTACTGTTGTCAACACCCAAATTAGCTGCTTCTATTTGTTTCTTTGAACAATCCTATTTTTTTTAAATACTAAAAACGTTTATGCTTTTCTGCTTTCATGTTTTCACTCAGAGTATACCTATATTTTATTTTATATACACTGTTATTTTTCTTCATAGTTTAATTTGGACATATGTCTAAAACACAGTCATGTCCACTTACCCATGTTTGTGATAGCTCAACTCTTGGAGGGGCTAGATGATAGGGCAGTGCCCTTCTGTTTAAAGTAGCACAAATTTTAATTTCCCATCATGTATTCAATATCACTGGGGTTGATGAAGTACCATTCCTTAGGAGAGCCACACAGAATGTTGAATCAGTGGTACCCTTACACAGCTGACTTCATGCTGTGGATTGGCAGGGAAGCTTGCTTAGAGGAGATTCTAGCTGAGAAGACATCTGTTCTGTTCTCAGTCAGTGGACATGTGGTATTGGTTGCATGTGCATCAAGAGACTTTATACAAACGATTAAAATTTTCTAGAGGAGAAATTAGCCTGAAGAAAAAAGAAAACTTGCTATAATTTAACATTAAAATGGACATTTCTCATCTGTGTATTTTTTTCTTTTCTTTTCTTAAAATTTTAATTGTAGCGAAGGGAGCAATCTGACCCCAGCTCATCACTACCCAGACTTCAGATTTAAGACATATGCTCCAATAGCATTTCGGTATTTCAGAGAACTTTTTGGTATCAAGCCTGATGATTACTTGGTAAGAATTTGTAATTTTCCTCTCTCTTACTAAAATATGTGTGATGCAACTAATTTGTCTCATTTGTCTCACTGTCAACTTGTGACTATTGTTTTCCAAGACTCAGAGAAGAGTTTTACATTCCAAGTTTTGTAACAAATACATATTTATGCCCCAAGATGAAATGGACTGCCTCTGGGAGTAGTAGGCTTCCCCCTTCAAAAAAAACTAGATGATTAAATTTCTACAAATTTAGTTCTAGAAAATAGTTTTAAATTCTGTAGCTTTTAACAGATATCTACAAAAATTGCCATGCTGGTTGGTATTTAAGTGACTTTAGTATTGGTTGCTACTTCAGATAAATTATTCTAAGAGATATATTATAATTAGATATACTCTTGTGAATTTAGCTGATGGAATTCTTTTTGAAAACCTTATCTTAATTGCCTTACTTGTACAGTTCATCTCAAACTTGCCTTGGCCCACAATAATTTTCACCTTGACCTGAAATTTGTATAATGTTTGCTAAAACACCATATTCTTCACCAATTCTGATTAACCTGACTCCATGTAAGTATAGTTCTATTTTATAACTCTGAATGTTGTATTCAGAGAAATGTGTTTTTTTCCCACATTCCAACCTCACTCCATATACTTCATGAATACAGGAAATAAATATCAAAACTTGCTGTGGGGTAGCCTGCTTTAGCTTCCAAGTTCATGACATTTAGGTTTCAAGTGACCATAAATTTCTTTTTATTCATTCAACAAAGTCATTAAATCACTGTTCTGTGAAGAGTACTGAGTTAGGCACTGGGTATGAGAGATGTGGAAGTGCACCTGGGTTATAGTTCTTGTCTTCATAGGTTTCATGATCTCATAGAGCAGTGGTTCTCAACCTTCCTAATGCCGAGACCCTTTAATACAGTTCCTCATGTTGTGGTGACCCCCAACCATAAAATTATTTTCGTTGCTACTTCATAACTGTAATTTTGCTACTGTTATGAATCCAAATGTAAATATCTGATATTCAGGATGTATTTTCATTGTTACAAATTGAACGTAACCCACAGGTTGGGAACCGCTGTCATAGAGAGATTAGATACATATACAGAAAGCTATAATACATATTTCATGCATACTGTATAGATACGAGTTTTCCTACTTATTCATTACTTCATGGTGAGTAAATTAGAGGGTTATGGTACAAAGTATCATGGGTTCAAAGTGGGAAGATCTTGTTGACATGGAGATTAGGAAAGATATTATTTCTAAACGGTAATTGGGAATTCTAACCACACAAAATCAAAAAATCTCAGAGTTGGAATGGGCTCTTTACTGTAAGCTGTATTTGAACATGAATCCCCTCCACCTCATCCCTAATAAGTAGTTATGCAGGGTTTCCTTTAAAAGAGACCATTCTACTTTTGAACTAACCATTTGGATGTTTTTCTGTTCATTGAACTGAAATTTACCTCTTTGCAACTTCCATTTATTTTTCCTAGTTTTGTCCTCTGGAGCCAATCTAAACAATGTAACAACTCTTCCTTTACTTGAACATAGCTATTATGTGCTCACAAAGACTTGTTTCCTTCAGGCTGAATGTTCTTAATTCCTTTAACTCAGGGGTTCTCAAAAATATAGTCCAAGAATCCTTGAGGGGCCCCTCAGACCCTTTCAAGAGATCCTCAAAGATAAAACTATTTTCATAATAATACAAAGATATTATTTGTTTTTTCAAATACTCTTCCCTTTTCCATTACATAGCTATGTGAGGACAAATTTTCTTCATATATTTCAACCAAAACAACATATTGCAATGGAGTGAATGCAAAAGCAGATATGACATTCCAGCTTTCTTCAATTCAGTCAGACAATAAAAAGATTTGCAGATATATGTAAAACAAGGTCACTCTTCTAGTTAATTCTTTTTTATTTGGAAAATGTACATATTTTCCCCCAAAAAATACATTATGTTAACATAACATAGGCTCATCATTTTAAATAAATTAATAAATATTTTAAACTTTATCAGTTTTAATTTCTAATGTAGCAAATGTCAATAGATATAGCCCATATAAGGAAAAGCTCTAACTTGTAACAGAGCCCAGTACTCTTTTCACTATAATCGTAAGGTGCTTCACCATATGAAAAACTGGTTCCTCCTAAAGAATGCACTTGAGAAAGGACTGAGATGTCCAGAATACGGCAGAAAATGACAAGATCCTGGTCTAACACTAGAATCCTAAGCTAAGAGCTCAGCTCTTCAGTTACAAGGCTTAGGTAGCTTTTCTGGAGCAGGAAAATATCATTTAGTTCAGTTTAACAATCCAGTTTGTATAAAATGGCCAACCCATTGGGGTTAGAAAGATACAACCCAGACTAGACTTTCAAGGAGATTATAATCTAAATGAGGAAAAAGACATATGTAAAAACCTATGATAAAAAGGAGGGTGAGCGAAATACAAAGGAGCAGTACAAAGTACTATGAGAAAAGAAAGAAGAGTTCATTTTTACACCGGGACAGGAAATGGTAACATCAGAGAAGGAAGCATGAAGGACAACTCAAAGAAGGCCCTTAATTGGGACTAAGGTAAGAGACAAGTCTGTCCTAGGCATGGGGAATGGCATGAAAGTTGGGAAGAATGTGTAGAATGGTAAGTACAGGGGCAAGGATTAAGCCTCAAGATTCCTTGACATATAAAAGGCAAAGAAGAAGTGAGAGGAGATGGAGAAGCTGTGATAATAGATCCAAAGAGTATACTGTCATAAAAACTAAGTGAAAAGAATACTTATGGAAGGATGAAATAGTGCCAAATGCCAAAGAGATATAAGGAGAATATAAATTGAGTTTTTTTTAAAGGCCATTGGATTTGTAGTTCAGTGGCTAACCTTGCAATGAGGAGAACAGATGAGAAAATATAAGTAAAGAGAGTCCAAAGATAATGTCATTCCTAAACCGTTGCCTTTCAGAGAAGCAATGATTTCATATGTGGCATGGTCTTGGAGGCTAACTTTTTCAGTTGGCCAGTTAATAAGCATTATTAAGTGCCTACTATATGTCAGACATTGTGCCAAGTGCTAGAGATATAAAGAAAGTCAAAAGATAGTCCTTGCTCTCAAGGAGTTCACAATCTAATTCAGGAGATGACATAGAAACAAGTTGGTATGGACAAGTCATATACAGGACAAATTTAAAATAATCAAGAGAAGAAAGGCACTAAAATTTAAGGAGATTGGAAAGGACGTAGGAAACATAAGCTTGGGGGTCCCTTCATGAGAATCCCAAGTTTAGAAGTTCAGGGACTTGTCCTTGCAGAGTGAGAAGGGGAGTTCTTAAGTAGGATGTAGTTTGGAGAAAGAACAGAATCACCCATGTGGCCCTCACGATTGGAAGGGGAGGAAAAAGGAGATTATAGTATTGACCTTGTCAGCAAGAGATCAAGACTTTGCCACATCCTCCCATCCTCTGTTTATATGCTCCAGTCTACTTCATTTCTCATCAAGGTCAACTCTTCTACTTGGGCCCTTGATCCCATGCTCCCTTGTTTCCTTCTGTAGCTTGTCCCCACAGATCATCTCTTCTTTCTCCAATTATCAGTCTCTTCCTATTGGCTCCCTACCTGCTACCTACAAAGTCACTCTCACTTAAAAAAAAGGCTTCTCTGAATTCCAGTACACTGTAGCACTGATATTGTATTTGACACATAATGTTGTTATGATACAGTATGGTGAGAAAAGCTCTAAGCTCAGTTAAGAAACCTAAAGCTCCCCACTTTGTGGAAGAAGTATAGGCTCCTTGGCCATCCCCCAGGAATTCAGAGTTTCTAAGATATAAGAACAGAGTTAGGGTACTCTTGTTATCCTGATAGTAGTTTAAGGATTCTAGTGTTAGACCAGGATCTTGACATTTTCTGCCATATTTTGGACATCTCATGGATGGGAAGATGAGGACTGTAACTATCACTTTGTGTGCCTGATGTAGAGTCAAGGTGAAGATCAGCTTGTTAACTCTGTGTTAAACCTCAAACACAGAGTTTTATATTTGATATTTGGGGTTATAGAGAGTCACTGGAAGAGAGCCAACGACCCTGGCCTCTTGATTCTGAGGCCAGTTCTCTATACACTATGGCACACTGTCATGTGTGGGTGCATGTGTACATGTGTCGTAATGAGAAGGCTCTGATAACATTGGTGATGATGATGTTATAGTCAAAGAGAAAGGACATCTTAGTCCTTTCTCAAGTGCATTCTTTAGGAGGTACCAGTTTTCCATATAGTGATAAACTTGACAATATAATAGATTACACATAAACAGAAACTCATTCATTCATATAACAAATGTTTAAGCACCTACTGTGAAGGAGACATTAGAGATACAAAAACAAAGGCAGCTAGTGCCCTAAAGAGTTTATATCATATTGAGAGAAAACAATATGGGCACAGATACTTAAACACAAAATAAATACAAAATATTTTCTGGGAAAAGACTGGCAACCTGAGTTATCAGTTATCAGAATAGGATCCTTTAAATTAAAAGATAACATGTGAGCTGAGCCTTAAAGAAACAAGTTCAGAGTGCCTAGAAAAGGAGGTAAGAAGGGAGTGAATTTCATGCATGGGGAATTGGCCAAGGAAAAATTTAGAGAAAGGAAAAGGGATTTCCTATCCAGAGAACAGCAGGTAGACCAGTTTGTTGGGAGGTCAGATTCCCAGGAAAGATTGTGCATTAAGCATGGGGAAATAGTCTGGAGATGGATTTGGAAGATTTTGAATACCCAAAAAGAGAAGTGTGTGTTTTATCCTCTATGTCAATTAGGAAGCTATCAAAAGACTGCAAGTAAGAAATGAAGGCCTCAGCCAGGGTGGTGACTAAATGACTGGGAGGATGGGAAGAGATGCTAGTGATGTCCTGGAGGTATAATTGACGAGATCTGAAAAACTGACTAGATATGAAAGTTGAAGGAGAGGGGAAAGTTGAAGATGACTCTGAAGTTATGAACTTGGGTTACTGGAAGGATGTTGGTACTTTCGATGGAACAGGAGAATGTGTTAAGGTTTGAAAAGATGGACAGTGAATTCTGTTTTGGATAAGTAGAATTTAAGATGTCTGCAGGGCATCCAAGCCAAAATGTTTAATAAGTAGTTGGCAGTGTGGGACTAGAGCTGATGAGAGAAAACTACATTGTGTATATAGATCTGAGAGTCATCTACAAGAACTGAGAAGTGAGCTCATGAGAGCTGCTAAAATCACCAAAATAGAAAAAAAAAAGACCTCACGACAAAGCCCTAGAAGGCAACCCCCCATGGAGAGCAGGTCACAGATGATGAATTCAGGAAATGAGACTGTGATGGGTCAGTTAAACGGGTGTAATAAGTCAAGGAAGAGAGCAATACTTTGAAAACACAGAGAAGAGAAATATCCAAGAAGAGGGTGTGGCCAACACTATAGAATCTTGTATACTTGTTACAAATGTTTTGTTTTTCTTTTAATTTTTTTATTGTTGAGAAGTAGGAAATGGGAGGGAGAAAAAATAAATGCTTGTTAATTGAAAAAAATAATTTTTAAGGTCTGAGAAGAGTTCATCACATTTGACAATGATGAGATCATGAACCTTGGAAAGAATTAAACGAAATCGGGAGCCAGATTGCAAAGAGATGGGGAATAAATGTGAGGAAAGGAAATTTCAGGCAATGAGTATAAACAGCTTTTTCTGTGACTTTGGCTATGGAGAAAAGGAGAGAGATAACTTGAAGGTATGTTAAGATCTAGAGAAGATCTTTAAAAAAAAACAAGAGTGAATTGGTAATACTTGTAGGCACCAGGCAAGAAGTCAGTAGGTAAGGGAGAGATTGGAAATTGGAGAAAGAAAGGAGATGATTGTGGAGACAAGATGTAGGCATTGGTGAGGGAGAATGGAATCAAAGGCCCGTGAAGAAGGGTTGACCTCAGAGAAAATGGAAGAGGACAGGAGTATATGAAGCAAGGTTTGAGGAGGTCCAGGTTGAAATGAAGGATTTTTAAGCATGGCAAGTGATCTCTATATTCTCAGTTAAATATGAGGCATGGTTTTCTGATAGGGAGCAGGTTCTGGTAGAGGAGGATGGGCTGGGCAGGGGTGGGGGGAAAATAGTTTGAAGTAGTTTCTGTGGGGCATTTGATAGAGAAGGAAGGTTAAAAGGGTTCCTTCACTCATGTGAGGCTCAAAATGAAATTAGATAATAAAAAATTTAGTGAGAAGTTTTATGATTTCCTCTAGCACTGCTTAATGTCATGTAAGAACAGAAAATGCACATGGTGGGGAAAATCCAGAGTTAAGGCTGTAAAAGGCATGAGTGTCAATAGGACAAGAGAGGCAAGGAATTCAAATATAGAAAATGGGGTTAATATTTGTATAAGACTAAAGTAAAATTGGAGCAAAGATGATAGCCTTGGAGAGCACTAAGAAATGGATTGATTCATGGTCAAAGACAGAACAAAGAACAGGTGTAGGGGGAGATGATGGAAGGATAGGGGGTAATCACCAGATATAAGAATTTCAGAGTTCCTGATTATGGAAGTGGATCATCGTGGATGGGAAGATGAGGATTGTAACTATCACTTTGTGTGCCTGACGTAGAGTCAAGGTGAAGATCAGGGAAACTGAGGCTTGTGAACTGGGAAATCAGATTTCTGAGAAACATCTACATATCAGTCAATTCATAGGTAAATAAACATTTATTTAGTACCTACTATGGGACAAGCACTGTGCTAAATTTTGGGGATATAAAGAAAAGTAAAAGATAATTCCTACTTTCAAGGAGCTCACAGTCTAATAGGAGAGACAACATGCAAATACCTATGTGCAAACAAGATTGTATGTCTATACATACAAATATATATGATAAATTAAAAATAGGGGCAGCTAGGTAGATAGAGCAGTGGGCTTGGAATGAGGAAGACTCATCTTTATGAGTTCAAATCCAGCCTCGTACTCCCCAGCTGTGTGACCCTGGGCAAATCACTTAGCCCTGTTTGTCTCAGTTTCCTCATCTGTAAAATGAGCCGGAGAAGGAAATGGCAAACCGCTCCTGTATATTTGCCAAGAAAACTCCAAATGGGGGTCATAGAATGTTGGATGTGACTGAAAAATTACTTAATGACAAATTAGAAATAGTCAAAAGAGGAAGACAGAAATCAAAGAGATCAGGAAGGCCTTCCTAAAAATTACTTAATGACAAATTAGAAATAATCAAGAGAGGTAGGACAGAATTAAAAGGGATCCAGGAAGGACTTTCTAAAGAAGGTGGGATTTTTAACTGGGACCTGAAGGAAAGCTGGGAAGGCAGTATGCAGAAATTAGGAGGGTGAGCATTACAGATACGGAGGACAGCCAGTGAAAATGCCCAGAGTTGAGAGATGAATGTCTTGTGCAAGGAACAACAAAGAGGCTGGATCCTGGTAGGGTTCAAGACATAAGAAGGATGGAAAGGAAAGAGCAGGTTATGAAATGCTTTAAACCCCAAACACAGAGTTTTGTATTTTATCTTTGAGGTTATAGAGAGTCACTGGAATTTATTGAATAGTTTAGTGACATGGTCAGATCTGTGCTTTAGGGAGATCCCTTTGGTAGCTGAATGAAGGATGAACTAAAATGGGGAGAGACTTATAGCAGACAAACTAACCAACAGGCTATTTAATGAGGAGTACCAGGGAGTACCACTGTCACAGGAGAGAAGGGGACCTATACTAGAGATGATACAAAGATAAAATTGACAGACCTTGACAACATATTGGGTATAGGGTGTGAGAGAAAGTGCAGAGTTACAGATGGCACCTAGGTTGTAAGCCTTGAGTCACCGTCTTGATAACGGTACCCTCACAATATTAGGGAGGTTAGGAAAGGAGTAAGATTTAGGGCATCCATTTGTAAAAAGCAAGAGTTGAGGGGCAGTTAGGTGACACAGTGAATAGAGTAGTGGCCCTGGAGTTAGGAGGACCTGAGCTCAAATCCAGCCTCAGACACTTAATATTTGCTAACTGTATGAACTTGGGCAAGTCACTTAATCCCAACTGCCCTGTCTTCTCCCCTCCAAAAAAGACCTCCCCCCAAAAAAGAGTTGAGTTATAGAGGAAGTCTTCTTGAGAAAGGAAGAATAAAATGGCATATTTAATAGAAGTATCAAATTAGTATTATAGAGAGTAAGGAGACAGTAATCACTTCCTGGCAGTGTTGTTAAGTTAAATCAATAAGTCAAAAAGCATTTACTAAATACTTAATAAATCCAAGAAATTGCACTGCGTGCTTATCAGGGACAGTTTTACAGAGTAGGTAGAGTGTAGGCTTCTTGAAGCATGTATGCAACTCTGATGGGCAGAGAAGAAGAAAGACATTCCATCTCTGGAAGGGAACCGTGTGAGCAGAAGTAAGAAAGCTCAAGACATTTTCAAAGGAAGGTGTCTAGACCAATTTGGTTAGAGCAGAAAGTTGTATGGAAGGGATATTGGAAGATAAGGCTGCAAATGTGAATGTGCCTTTTTTCAGTCAGTGTGTTTGTTTATTTATACTATGGACATGGTCTGCTGTGTTGAGGGCATTGTAACAGGAAACAAAAGAAATAAAAAAGATTAAATAAAATATGGTCCCTGTGTTTATGGGTGTTATGGTCAAAGAGAAGTAAGATGTAAGGGTTGACCTGTATACATGATTGTGTTACATTTATCCAAATGTTTATGGTTCCCTGGAAGTAGAGGAATAATTGACTGAATATGGCCAACATAACTGATCCCAGGAGCCCCAAGGAGTCCTTCCTAGGCATGACATCTCTGAACTCTTCAAAATCCAAAGCCGTGAGGACTTGCTTTGGTGAGTCTCAGGCATGCCCACAGCTCATCATTAAGGCTGTTGGACTCTAGGGCACTTCCTAATGATTTAGAAGTGTGAGAAATGAAGAGGCTCTTATTGAAAAGCTGAAAAATCAATGTGCTTCCTTATGTCCTGAAGGTCTCATTTTTTAACCGATTTTGAGTCACAGATTCCCCATTTGATATGCTTTTCAAGGCAACTCTTCCTTATCTAACCAATCACAATGAACCATCTGTTTCAGAGGAACAAGGGCTCCTGAGCTTTAAAAGCGACACTTGAATGAGGGAGTTCTAAATGGAGCAGAAATGTTGAAGCTCAATTTCTCTTGACATGTATGTGGACGTGATGACTATGGGAAAATAAAATCACATCTCGATGCATACATTCTGCTGCTTGCCAAATTCAAGCCATTAAAAAATAGTTTGTGATGACTTGCTAAGCTATAGATGCCCTATGCTTGCTTCAATGCAGGATCAAGTACCAGTAGATGATTGATATATGTATGGTGATTGATGTGTGTGTGTATGTGTGTGTGTGTTAGACACTGAGCAGAAATGTTCAGACCAGACCTCTGATTTTAGTAGCATAAGGAACTCCTACTGAGAAAATTTCTCCTACCAATATGGCTTATCACCAACTGCTCCACAATTTAAAGTCTTAGAGAATTGCTTAGTGCATTGAGAATTTAAATGGTTTCTCTTGGGTCACACAACTAGTGTACGTCAGATGTGGGGCTTGAAACTATGTTTTCTTGGTTCTGAGGCCAGTTCTCTATAAACTATGCCACACTGTCATACATGGGTGCATGTATACATGTGTCTTAATGACAAGGCTATGATAACATTGGTGATGATAATGGTTAGGTTCCCATGAATCTATTTAGCCCATAATACACTTGAAGAATAGTTTTAAACTGCTTTAAACTTTTTTGGTCCAAACCTGCGATTGCATCGTTGTAAGGAATTTCCAGAGAGGATAACTCTCTGCCAATGCAGATTGACAATGCTCTTGAATTTATAATCTTGAGTTTCGTGATGCCTTAAGGGGTTCAGGGACTTACCCAGGGTCACATAGCCAGTATGTAGATAGCCAGAGGTGAAGTTTTAACCCAGGTCTCCCTAGCTCCAAAGGCAGCTCTCTTCTCCACTACACTAGATTGCCTCTCTTTTTCTCCTATGTGCATATAGATAGATATGTTTACCTTTTGCTTGTTGCATCTCCGTTTCAACTTCTCTGAATTCTTCCATTTTAGGTTCCTAAAGTACATTAACCTGTGCACATTGATTATAAATTTCATGTTGAAACATACAACTACTGGACTATGAGGCAGTCAAGGAAGATGTCTCTGAGAAATACAACCATTCAGATGCCCCTTTTTTCTCATTCATTCGTAAATGAATGCACACCAAAGGGAGAAAAGGAACCAAGCTGAATTAATATCCATCTTTCCTTAGGCAGCAAGCTATTAGTTTCCTCCCATCTCCAACATGTGCACTGTGATGCCAGAATCTAGTGTGCATTAAATGATGGCTTTTCAGTCTCAGGAAGTGCCTGCTTGAAACAGCAGGGTGGCTGTTTTACATTCCACGCTGTTTAAGGGAAGAAAGGCAGGCAGGCAAAGTATCTCAGCAATGCCGGGCAACTTTAGACTGTTAATTTGCATTGGCAGGACACAGCTGTGTTGTAGCTTTGCTTTCTCCAGTGGGTAAAATAGGGAGGCACTGCAGGAAACAGGAGCAAGACAATTAATAAATTTGAACAGCTTGCTCCAGTGGAAGTGCCTGGAAGATGTACAGACATGCCCACATGCATGGCATAGGCACCAGTTAGAACTCTCCTCTTTCTTTTTCACTTGGTCTTAAAAGATAAGATCCCAAAGAACCAGTTTTCAGAGAATTGTTCCAAAGAGATATGGGGTGAGAAGACAGAGAATTCTACAGAGTAATACCTATGGTCCTATAAATAGACATTTATGGAGCATTGATTTTAGATATCCATTTTAAAAGTTCTTAAAATGTTTTGCATTGTTTTTGCTTTAATATCTTAACATAATTATATTGAGAAAGTAGGGGGATAATTGACAACCAAATACATGATAAAAAAATTCACCATATCACATCACTGTTGTTAGAAGAATAAGTTGGCTTTTTTTAAATTAAATTTACTTGTTTATTTACTTTTAGTTTACAAGATTCAGTTCCACAGTCCCTTGAGTTTCAAATGTTCTCCCCTCCCTCTCCCCCCACCCCCATGGCAGTATGCAATTGAGTATAGGATCTGCAAATACTTTCACACTGAATATTAGTCTGGTTGTATAGAAGGGGTTGTATAAGTTGACTTTTTTTAAATGCAAATGTGAATACTGTTTTCCTCTACACACTCCTTCCTTACCCACCCTGATGTCTTTATTAACACACTTTTATTTCTACATTCAAAATCTTTGTCCTTCTGTATCTTTTTTCATTTTATCAGAAAGGACTAGTTCTTTGTAGGGTAACATAAAAATAACAACTATCAGGATTTCTAAGGTCCCAATCCTGTACCAGTCAGTTTAAAATTTTTTTTTTTGAGCAGGGAGGCAAGGCAATTGATTAAGTGACTTGCCAGTTAAGTGTCAAGTATCTGAGGTCAGATTTGAACTCAGGTCCTCCTGACTTCAGGGCTGGTGCTGTGTTCACTGAGCCACCTAGCTGCCCCTACTCAGTTTAATTTTCCCTGTGTTTTTCAGCTGGCTAATTGATCATTCTAGGAAACCATCAAGATTTGCTGATGCCTCAACCAGGATCTTTCAATAGTGGTTTTGTTCTTTTTAAAACTAAAAGGGAAATAGCTATGCCCCTATATATTCTGAGTTTTCTTTACACTTTGTCCCATGTATAATCAGTTATCTATTCTCTGCTTGCCCATATTTCAGGTGATCTGTACATCACCAGAGGCCATCTTTCAACTTTATCACTTAACTAATTATACAGGATCAACACCTGGTCCATTTCTTCACAATTTCCTATGATTTCCCTGCATTCCCTTCTAAGGTTTTACAGAATCCATTTTGTTTCCTTTGGCATTTCCTTTTCACATCTTATCATTACAGTCAGCAGTGTGGATGTGCAATAGATTAGTCAAGGTAGAAAAGATGGAGAAGTGGGTATATTGATTTTCATCAGGAGTTTAACAATCACCTTTTTTTAGGTTTTGAATAATTTATGTGTGTTTAAGTTTAAGTTGTTAGTTTACTTGGGGTGGGGGACTTGGTAGGGGAAAGTTATCAAAACAGTTTTTTCTCTTGGAATTCCATGGGTACCAAGGAAAGAGCCACAAGATTTTTAACTCCCCCCTCCCCTGCCCCTTAATCTCATAATCATGCCCGAGTATTCCACTTCACTAATCCAGAACTCTGTAATTCTTCTAACTATAACCTCTTATCCTTTAGTTTCTCCCAAGGTCTCTCTGCTCCTAAACCTCTACATTCTTACCTCCAGTCATTCCACTACCTGTCCTGATTTCCCAATTCCATTTTTCTGGTCTGGCATTACTTTTCTTCTTAACCCTTTACACAACCAGTTGAATTTTTACTATTCTTTACCCTCTAATTACATTTTCCTTTGTATTGTTCCATTGCTTAGTGCAGGGCTTTACACGTAGCAAGTCTTTAATAAATGTTTGTTGGATAGAAATAAGGTTGAAGGGTTACTTAGCTGCCTAATTTTGAGGGGTCTCAAATAGCAGGTGAGGAATTTGGGCTCAATTCTGAAGACATTAGAGAGCCAACCAATAGATGACTGATGTTCACTAAATGATATTTTAGGAAGATGACTTCTCTCCATACCCATCCATTAAGACCCAGTTTAAATTCTGCCTTTTAAATGAAACCTTCCTTGACTACCCCTCAAATGGGATCCACCTTTTTCTATATATAATATTAACTGTCTATATGTTCTTTTTTTGTATTACAATTCATGAAAAAAACAATCATTTCCATAACAGTACAATAAAACAGATGATTACATGTGAAAATCTGTTATGTACAACTTGCTGTCCCCTCCAAATATGTAACAAAGTTATCATGTAGCTTTCTCTTTTTTTCCCCTCTTTTTCTTCCCTTCCCACCCCTCCTGCCCACAGTCCCAGAAATGGCTATCAATAGACACAAATAGGTATTTATGTAAAATTATCCTCTTTGGGTGTATATCACATAGTGCCTTATATTCTTAGTGAAACTTTCATGTTTTCTCATCCTTTTTTTCCCCACCACAGTAAGCTCATAATCATCTATGACCATTTCAGTCTCCCACAAAATCTATCTTGCCATTCTAGTGTTTGGTTAGAACTTGCTCTGACTGTATTTGTCCATTGATATAACACATTTGAAACAATTAATTCACAGTGAAACTGTTACATTTGAAAACATGATACAATGGGAAGAGTATTGGATTTTGAATTAAATGACCTGGGTTTGAATTCTGACTCTCCTAATTGCTATCTACCTTGGGCAAGTAATTTAAGTCTCCCTGGGTTTCAGCTTCTTTCTCTGTCTTTAAAATGATAATGTTGGACTAGATGATCTCTATGTCTCCTTCTGTCTCTGACTCTAAGATCTATGATTTGGGGGCAGCTCGGTGGCGCAGTGAATAGAGCACTGGCCCTGGAGTCAGGAGGACTTGAGTTCAAATCCAGCCACAGACACTTAAGACATACTAGCTGTGTGACCTTGAGCAAGTCACTTAAACGTAATTGCCCTGCTTTCCTCCCTCCAAAAAGGAAGGAAGGAAGTGAGGAAGGAAGGGAGGAAGGAAGGAAGGAAGGGAGGAAGGAAGGAAAGAAGGGAGGAAGGGAGGGAGGAAGGAAGAGAAAGAGACGAGAAAGTAAGATCTGTGATTTTGTGCATGGTATTTTTAGTCAACTGACTAATCAATAAACATTTCTCAAGGGTCCTACTATGTGCCAGGCACTGTCCTAAGCAGATAGTGCCTACAAAGAAAGGCAAAAAAAAAAAAAAAATAGGCCCCGCTTTGAAGGAGCTTACAGTCTAACAGCGGAGACAACATGCAAATGACTATGTATGAATAAGTTGTAGACAGGATAAATTAGAAGTATTTTTTAAAGCTTAGATCTAGTGATTAAAATAAAGTGGTTTTCAGTAATGGGTTCTTTCAGCATTCGCGTGTTGAACACACACTGTATTCTGTTGCTAGCTAACATTTATTGACTAATTCTTAAGAGATAGAACCTTGCTCATCATGTTGGTTGCTACACAGTTTGGTTTCTGCATTTTCTAGTGCTTCTGGCTGTATCATTTGACAGTCCTTTGTTTCTCACTATAAAAGCAGTTAAAGTATAAAGTGTTTGTTCTTTATTGGAGGTAACAAGTATATAGACTGAAATAGAAAGTATTTTCGTCCTGCCTATTAATACTCTCCCCCTGCCTACAATTATTGTGAAGGTTAAGAGGGGGAAAAAAACTCAGAAATGATACAAATATATTTATTATTACCTTGGGAGAATACTTATTTAAGCTCAAGAAACTTTTCAAGTTTGCTTTTCTTTCTTAGAAGCAGCATGGTTTTATGTGATAATACTGTTGTCTTTCCTTTAGTATTCCATCTGCAGTGAGCCTTTAATAGAATTATCCAATCCTGGGGCAAGTGGATCCTTGTTTTTTGTAACTAGTGACGATGAGTTTATCATCAAAACAGTTCAACATAAAGAAGCCGAATTCCTTCAGAAGTTGCTGCCAGGTTATTACATGGTGAGTACAGAAACCTGGGAAGAGATAGATGTCCCCTCTTAGTCATATGACTTCTGAATGTATTTCTGCTGGTTTTCAGTGTTAATTCTTTCACTTTGACTGACTAAAAAAATCTGGGATTTTTGATTATCAAAAAAAAAATTTTTTTTTAAGAAAACAGAAGATCTACCAGGAGAACTTCAAATTCATGGTTCAGGATTTTGATGACTAAAGAGCTGAGAACAAATATATTAACATTTTAAAAGCCACAAGGATATAACCTTGAAAATTAGCCAGAGGATCTATATCACTAGGAATCTAAAGAAGTAGTGCTTTTCCTTGCTTTAAGTAAGCAGGTATAAAACTCTGGATTTACTTGATAAAATCTCCATCATCTAGAGACAGAGGTGGGGAACCTGTGGTCTTGAGGCCATATGTGGCCTTCTCGGACCTCCAGTAGTCTTTTGATTGAGTCCAAGTTTTACAGAACAAATCCTTTTATTAAGGGGATTTGTTCTGTGAAGTATGGATTTAGTGACAGGGTCTTACTTTAGGACCTAGAGGGCCACATGTGGCCTTGAGGCCAAAGATTCCTCACCCCTGACTAAAACGTTAGCAGGCTACTAGTAAATATTTCTTTAGTAAACAATTAGTAACCACCTCTTAGGGGCTAGGCAATATGCTAGATACACAGAATACTAGTCCGAAGAATAAGTCTTTAGTCAGCAGGGGCTTACAATCTCATTGTTGTTGTATAGTTGTTTCAGTTACGTCCAACTCTTTGTAACACCAGTTGGGGTTTTCTTGGCAAAGATACTGGAGTAGTTTGTGATTTCCTTCTCCAGCTCATTTTGCATTTAAAGAAACTGGGCCAAAAGGAGTTAAATGACTTGCCCGGGATCATACAACTAGTAAGCATCTGAGGATTTTAACTCAGGTCTTCCTGACTCCAGGCCCGTACCATCCACCATCTAGCTGTCTCCCACATTCTAATAGGGTAGACAGCAATTACATATAGAAGTAGATATACAGCATAATTATCAACTGAGTAAATATAAATATATAAAAAGCAATCAAGACCAATATTCACTTAATTCATTAAAATGGAATTCTACTATATAGCATGTCTCATTGTTTTTAAAATATGATTTTAAAAAATATCTGCAGCTTTACAGTGTTTAAGGAGCATAATTTGTCATTAAATTAGAGCTATAATTTTACTGCCTGCATTATTTTACTGATTTTTAAAATTTTGATTATTTTTCTTCTATATTCCCAAATATTACTATGTTTCTACTATTTTCTTTTTCTACTTTTTTCGTCCCACCACCTCCCTTTTTTAAGACTTGGCCCATCAGACTGAAAGTTCAGAGCCTACTTATGACCTCGATCTGTTCTGATGAGAACAGGAACTCCATTTCTCACTTGAGTCAATTTACTTCTCCTTAATCAAACTATTTTGTAAGCTTAGGGCTCATCATATTAATTATAAACTGTGAAACAGACACCCAATTGTCATAGACCATTGCAGCTCAGAACTTCCAAGTATAACAGCTCTACTAGCATTAACATTCTAGGTAACTGTGCCACTATGCCCAGATGTTTCTACCATTTTTAGTAGCATTTTTCTCATTTTCTTTGATAGGAGATCATACTTTAGTGAGTCTCAAAGTATAATCTGGGGTTCCTGGAGGTCCCAAAGATCCTTTGAGGGAACCTGAGAGATCAAAATTATTTTAATAATAACATTAAGATTTTTTTTTACTTCTAACATGGCAGATATTGACAGATATAATCAACATAAACAAAAAGCTCTTTAGGATCCTCAATATTTTTTAGGCATATAAAGGGGTCCCAAGTCCAAAAACCTGAGAACCACTAAATAGAGTACATGTTGTAGCTAGCCAAGTGGTAGATTAGGAGTCAGGAAGAAATGACATCAAATACTGCCTTCAATGCTTACTACCTCAATGACCATGGGTGAGTCACTTCAGTTCCCTGAACCCTGGTTTCTTCATTTAGAAAAAAGAGGTCATAACGCCCAGAGTTTCTTCTTGACAGAGTGGTTATGAAGGTTAAATGGGGGTAATATACGTACTTTACTTTGCAAACTGTAAAGCGCTATATAAAAGATTGCTATCAGTATAATTATTGTTGTTGGTCCTTAAAGCACTTTACAAAGCTTAAAGCTTTGCAGTTAGGTGGCACCATGGATACAGAATGCTGGACCTAGATTCAGGAAGAGCAGAGTTCAAATTCAGTCTCAGATTGGAGCCTCACTGGCTTTGTGGTGCTGGGCAAGTAATTTAACTTCTGTCTGCCTCATCTCTAAAATGGGGAGAATAATAGCATTTAACTCCCAGAGTTTTTGTGAAGATAAAATGAGGCATTTACAAACAGCTTTGCAAAACTTGAAATGCTATATAAATGCTCATATTATTATATAAATATCAACCATGATTATTGTAGTAACAATAACTCACATATATAATCCTTAAGCTTTGCAAAGTATGTCATATGAATTATTTCACCTGAACTTTACAAGAACCCTATCAATCAGATAATATAGGTATTATTGTACTCCATTTTACAGATGAGGAAATTGTGCCTCAGTGAGGTTTTATGATTTTGCGTGGGTTTGACTATTGCTGCTAATACCTTGATCACATCTCCCTATAGTTCCATTGTCTTGCATTATAGTCATTAAAGTAACAGACAAATGTAACTATGAACTTATTGATGTACAACAACTCTATTACCATCATGAGAAAAAAAACTGGTGGGATAAATTTCCTAATTATAATTATAAACATTATTAAAGTAACCTGTTTAAAATCTGGTTTTTCTTCTTTGTTGGACTCATTTAGAATGATTTATCTATGATGAAGGTTCTGAGATCAATATAGCCTTTGCATATTTAAATAAATATGGTTTATTATGAATGAATTCATTCTACTGTAGAATTTTCAAAAGAAAGAATATAGTTTTCATATAGATGATATGTGCATGTCATGCCTATTAATACATACTTTTTTCTTTCTAGTTATCATTTCCTGCCTCAAACTATTAAATGCATAATTTTTAAAATAGAATATTCCCTTAATCACAAATCTAGTTTTTGTTTGACTTGGAATTAATTTCATGAAATCATTTACAACTAGAAGACACCTCAGAGGGTATCTAGTCCAATTCCATTTTTACAGAAGAGGGAACAAAGATCCAGACCATTCTAAGTGATTTGTGTGAGGTCACATAATTAGTACATGGGAGAACTTGTAAATCTTCTGACTCTCAATCCAAGGCAAATTGTATTCAGGCATTTCAGTCATGTCCAACTCTTTGTGACCGCATTTGGGGTTTTCTTGGCAGAGATACTGGAGGGGTTCAACATTTCCTTCTCCAGCTCATTTTACAGATGAGAAGACTGAGGCAAAAAGGATTAAGTGACTTGCCCAGGATCACAGTGCTAAGAAGAGTTTGAGGCCAGATTTCTGATATCGGTCTTCTTCGAAAAACAAAACAAAACAAAAAAAACACCAAAGACATACTCAGGAAGATGAGTCTTCCTGACTCCACTCCACCATCTAACTGCCCCACAAGACAAGTTAAAAAGCATTTATTAGGCTCTTAACTATATAAGAGTCATTCCAGTGTTATTTCTTCTGGACCACAATCTCTCCTCATGATCCCTTCCACTTCATTCCATTTTCATGTTCTGGATTTAGGATGAAAATGATACAGCATTAAGTGAAATTAGAATCTGAGACAAAGATAAAGAGAAATTTACATTCGACATTCTTTCCTAATGCTAGCATAAAAACACCACTTTAAACAAACAAAAGAGGACTGCATATCATAAAGTGGATAGTTTTTGTTACATAAAATTAATGTTTTGCAGAAACAAATTCATTTAAAACAAGATTAAAAGGGAAACAACTGGAAGGAAAATCTTTGCATTAAGTTTTGCTGATAAAAGGCTTCATTTCCAAAATATATTAAGAACTGATTAAAATTTATAAGAATAAAAACTATTCCCCAGTTGATAAATGGTCTAAGGGTATGAACCAGCCATGCTAAAGAAAGAGAAGAAACCCTCATGGCTATCCATATCATTTTTTTAATGCTCTACATCATTAATAACTGTAGAAGTATAAATTAAGCAATTCTGGGATCCCACCTCATACCCATCAGATTGACAAAAATTGAAAGAAGGAGGAGAAGGAAAAATTGGCAAATAATAGAGGAGCTGTGGAGAAATAGGTACATTAATGAACTGTTAGTGGAATTGTTCATTGGTACAACCATTCTGGAAAATAATTTGGAATTATACACACACACACACACACACACACACATAAACACACACACACAAGTATTAAACAGTGCACATCCTTTAATGAAGCTATATCACTGCTAGATCTATACCCCAAAAAAAATCAAAGAAATAGAAGGTTCTATTTTTATGAAAATATTTATAGCAATTCTTTTATGGCATTAAAAAGTTGGAAAGTAAGAGGATACAGATCAGTTGGGAAATGACTGAACAAATGATATACGAATATGAAGGAATACTATATGTTCATAAGAAATAAGGAAATAGATGCTTTCATGGAGACATGGAAACACTTGTGCAAACCAGTGCAAAGTGAAATAAGCAAAATCAGAAAAACAACTTATAGTATCAATTATATTATTAACATAATAATTTTACATGGTTATAAAAATTAACAGTTTTGAAAACTGGTGAAAAAATTGAAGAAGAAATGAGGAGAACTAGAAGAACGATTTATGTAAGGATAGCATTGTAAAAGCAAACAGATTTGAGAACTGTAAGAATTTTGGTTCATAGAATAATATTCTTGACTCCAGAAGACCAGAGATGATGCATCTTACCCTTTTCTTGACAGGTGGTGATGACAATGATTGTGATAGCTAGCATTATATAACACTTTGAAGTTTTCACAAAATATTTTACAAATATTATTTCATTTTGTCCCCATGAAAACCCTAAGGGCTAAATGCTATTATTACCATTATTTTTATTATTACTATCATTTGACACATGAGGAAACTGAGGTAGACAGGAGAAATGCCTCTCCCAGTGTCACCCAGCTAATGAGTGTCTGTAGCCAGATTTGAGCTTAGGTTTCATTGATTCCAGGTCTAGGACCACTATACCACCTAGCTGGTTTGGGGGTTGAGAATTAGACATATTTTTCAAATATAGTGAATAAAAGAATTTGTTTTCCGTAACTATGCATATTTGTTACAAGAAATTTGTTTTTCTTTTTCTCAATTAGGTGGAGAGTGTAAGAGAAAATAGATATCTATTAACTTTTTAAAAGCCTTTGACAAAAACAGCTCCTTTGATTTATTGTCACAATTTTTAAATGGTTATTCTCATTTTTCTTTCTCTCTTTTTTGTCCTAGAATTTAAACCAGAATCCTAGGACTCTTTTACCAAAGTTTTATGGACTCTACTGTGTGCAGTCAGGGGGCATTAACATCAGGATTGTGGTGATGAACAACATTTTGCCTCGTTCAATGAAAATGCACTTTACCTATGACTTGAAAGGTTCTACATACAAGCGACGAGCATCCAGAAAAGAGAGAGAAAAATTAAATCCTACATTCAAGGACTTGGATTTCTTGCAAGACATGCATGAAGGATTATATTTTGATACAGAAACATACAACGCATTGATGAAGACACTCCAGCGAGACTGTCGGGTAAGGAGAGGCCATTGTTTTGATTTGTACTGGAAAGTCATGCTCCCTGATGAAAACTTGAGTTACTAAGTCTCTCATGAGGATGGGAGAGCAATCTAGTCCTTGTTCTGGCAAATTAGTAGTAGTAAGACTTTTGCTCTAAACCAGTGGTTTTCCACCTTCCTAATGCCACGACCATTTAATACAATTCTTCATGTTGTGGTGACCCCCAACCATAAAATTAATTTTGTTGCTACTTCATAACTGTAATTTTGCTACTGTTATGAATTGTACTGCAAATATCTGACATGCAGGATGTATTGTCATTGTTATAAATTGAACGTAACCCACAGGTTGAGAACCACTGCTCTAAATGAAGTAAACATAAGAGTTCTCCAGGCTGCAATGAGTTAATAAAGGATAAGGCATTTACAAAAGAAGGACTTACTTTTTACCATTCTTTTCTATGAGATGGGGATATGGAAACAAAAGCAAAGATACCTTTTTCCCTCATGGAGCTTCCATTCTAATAAGGGGAGACAACACAAATTATGTAGTGGTAGCCAGCGAGGATGGTGAAAATAGCTATAGAAAAGTGGTTTAACACACTCCTTGCAGGAGCAATGAAAGAGATGATTTAATCATGGTTCCAGAATGTGTTAAGACAGATGCATATGGTGGTAATGTAATTAATTGATGCTGAAGGAATACTGTCTCAGTACCCTTGACTCACTACAGAAAAAAGAGTGACAGAAATTTTGTTTTCCTTCTACCTTTGCAGTAGGGAAATTTGTCAAACTAATGGAGAACAGATATTTGGAAAATATAGTGATTAAGCAAATAAGCTATATGCAATTCTTGGGGGAAGAGGGATTCCTGAAGGGGAGAGAGTTTTGGAGGCAGATTGCATGATAATGTAAATAAGTGGATCCCAGGAGGTCCATGTGTGGACACAAACCAATTATGCAAACCATTTGCTGAAATTGCTTTCTGTTATCTGGATGAGAAGCAATCAGGAGCTGAGACTCAAGGGCTTCAAGTACAAAAGCTTATTATGTACAAACTTGGCCTAAGTAACTACCCAAAACTATGGCCAAGTGATGCTCAAGGGAGATTTTTACATTGTGGAATTGCACAAAATATATATTGAGATCTGTGTCTAGAAAAAATATGAAATTCATCCTACATTGGCTTTTGCCAGTTTAATGGTAGCTGGACAGACAAATCCTCTGAGAAGAGAGCCTCTTAACAAAATCAGTCTAAGCACAGAATGGATTGGGAAAAGTTCCAGACTTCTTAGTGCTGGGTCACTAACTATGGTGGTTGTTAGCTGGGAAAGGTCTGTAATACAATTAGGAACAGGTCAAGGGAGGGTTCTATTTACTGATCATGTACAATCTAGTCACATGTGAATATGAGAGGAATTCCCTATGCCATGTCCATATGCCCTAAGGAGCTTATCATCTATTCAGAGGAAATAGCATGAACACAGAAAAGTAAATACAGAATTTTATACAAAGTAATTTCAAGGGAAACTGGGAAAGAATTAGTAACTGGGCTTATCCAAATAGGCTTCACATAAGAGGTGGACCTTGAGCTCAGCCTCAAAGAAAGGTAAGAGGGAGTGGAGATGGAGGGGAGATGAGAGAAGAATACTGACCCAGCAAAGAGACAGAAGAAGCAAAGTGGATAAACCTCTGGGCCTGGAGTCAGGAAGACCTGAATTCAAATGTGGATTCAGACATTCAGACACATCCAGCTGTGTGACACTGGGCAAGGCACTTGACTTTTGTTTGCTTCATTATCCTTAACGAAAAAATTAAGATGATAATTGTACCCGTCTTCCAGGGTTGTTGTGATGACTAAATGAGATATTTGTAAAGCTCTTAGCATATTACCTATCACAGAGGAGAGTGCTATATAAATGCTAGTCATTATTATTTTTATTATCATTATTTTCCAGGAAACAGCAGTAGGCCAGTTTGGTGGGAATATATGAAGGAAAGTAATATGCAGTAAGTCTGGGAAAAAATAGGCTAGAGACAAATGGTAAAGGCGTTTAAACGAGCGTTCAATATGGGAGTAGCTTCTGGGCTGTGACCACGTATGGTTTCTAAGTCACTGAGGGACATCTTGAGAAGAGGCAATAATATCTCCTCCAGAACAATTCATGAAGAATGGGAGGAGTCCGTCTCATTTGGCTGGAAGGGATGGAGTTGCCCCTACCATATTACAAAATAGTAAGGAGGGAAATCATTTCTAGGCCCTCGGCCTGTCTATTACGAGTAACAATGCTTCTGACTGTAAAGTGTATTTGGGGGATGCATCCTTTTCATTTAGTAGAAGTATAATTCTGTAGGCTTTGTTCCCAAAAATAGTGGCATCAGATGAAACAATATTTGTATGTAAAGTCTACAGATAAAAAAGGAGTGAGGTTATTTTTAAGAGGGTGATTAATGAGCCTCTACAAAAGGAAGAGGTGATTACAAAGAGCCAATATGGCTTTATCAAGAAGAAGACATGACAGACTAACTCCCTCTTTTTTTTTACATGCTAAATAGACTGATATATGAGGAGAATGCTGTTGATATAATTTGCCTAGGTATTAGCATCCTATTCTTTGTTTTTTAGTTTTTGGCCTTTTTGGAGGGGAAAAGGCTGAGCAATTGGGGTTAAGTGACTTGCCCAAGGTCACACAGCTAGTAAGTGTTAAGTGTCTGAGACCACATTTGAACTCAGGTCCTCCTGGCTCCAGGACTGGTGCTCCATTCACTGTACCACCTAGCTACTCCTTCCCATCCTATTCTTGTTCAAATGATGCATAATGTGGGCTAGACAGTGTTACATTTAGGTAGATTTCCAGACTGGTTGAATGATCAGAACCAAGAGTTAATTAATTGTTCAGTGTTATCTTGGAAGGAAGTCTAGAGTGTTATGTCTGTTCTGGGTCTGATGGTATTTAAGGCTTGGTTTTTTTCTAATCAATGACCTGGGGAAAGGAATAGATTGCATAGGTATCAAATTTGCAGGTGACCTAGAAGGGATAGCTAACTCTTTAGATGATAAGGCTAAGAGACCAAAAAGTCTTGACAAGCTAAAAACAATCTATTGACTCTAATAAGATAAAATTCAGAGATAAACATAAAGTGATATACTTGAGTTCAAAAGAAATCAACTTCAGAATTCTGAGATTAGAGGAATGGTCATTAAGCCCTGAGGGTTTTAATATGCTGCAGGCTCAATAGGAAAAAAAAAGAATGATATGGCAGCCAAAAAAAGTTCATGCAAACCCAAGCCTATGGTAATAGAAGCATGCCATACTGGTCAGTCCATATGTGTGGTATTGTATCCAGTCCTGGGTGCTACATTTTAAGAAGGACATTGCTAGTTAGACATAGAGTCATATGACCAGCAATTCTGATTCTCAAGGTAAACACTACAAAACATATTAAATGCAAGCATTAAAACAAGTTTGCTTGCTCAGGAATACTTAGTGAGAGGTATCAGAACACAAAGTCCCACTGGGGAAGAAAGCATCTGGTGGGTGGATAGGGGAGAGTGAACACAGATTCCCAGACACCTTTTGAATCTTGCTGAAGAGGAAGTGAAATGAGGCCAGGCTGGGGAGGAATTGACCTTGAAGTGGGATGCATCCACTGTAGGATGAAGAGGAATAGCCCATCTGGTATCTTCCCATTTTAACTGATTATTCTTGCTAAGTTAAGTGATGAGATCAGTTGTTTTTACCTGATAAAGGTATAAAAGTGCCATCAGATGTCTCTAAATGTCAGGATCTTTGAGCAAAGCCTCATCACCTCACCTGAGTGGTAGCTCTAGCTGAAGCTACAAAGGGGAAGCTACATAGGTGGAGATCCTCAAAATCATACTGTGTGAAAACTAGTTGAAGGAACTTGGTATTTAGTCTAGAATGCAAAAGACTCAGGGGAGGGGAGGAACAAGGGAAAGCCATGGTAACTCTCTGCATTTGTCTGAAGAGCTGTCATATCAAAGAGAAAATAGAATTGTTTTGCTTAGTCTCAGAGGGCTGAAGCTACAAAGAGGCAAATTTAGGATTAGAGGGGAAAAACTCCCTATTAATTTGTATTGTCTAAAAATTAAATGGATTACTTCAAAACAATAGCGAATTCCCCTCTGTGGAAATCTCTTAAGAGTTGGACGACCATTTATGTTGTGAAGGGATCCACCATGTATGATTTGGACTAAATGGCCTCCAGTCTTGAGATTCTACAGTTTTTATGCTTTCTAGGACAAATGGAAATTGGGAACAATGATGAATGAATATAGTAGAGTAGTAACCAGGTATAGGTTTCATCTAAAAAGGTCTTGGTTACGGCTGAAGGAATATTGTGCATCCATTCATTTATTAAACATGTAGTTAGTGCCTACTATTGTGAGATAATGTGGTTTAGTAGAAAGAGGACTGGTCTTTGGGGCTGAAGACCTAGATTTGAATCCTGACTCTTCCACTTACTAATTCTGACTCCAGGGCTGGTGCTCTATTCGCTGTGTCACCTAGCCACCTCCAGTTACTAATTATGTGACCCTGCACAAGTTACTAAAACTTCTTCCTTTGTAAGATAAGGCTGTTGCTGTATTATTGAATTCACTGGGGCATTGTGAGGAAAACACTTTGTAAACGTCTGAATGCTATATAAATGCAAGTTATTAATGAGTTTCTTGTTATTCAGCAGTTTAGAGTTTGGCATAAATACATAAGAGATACAAGGTGCTTGTAGAGGTCATAATAAGGAAGTGATGACATTTGAACTTGGGGGAAAGAGAAGCAGTACAGGTGAAGAATGTTACCCCAAGTATAGGTAACTTCTTAAGCAAAGAAAAGGACAGAGGCAGCATGTTTAAGGGATGATAGATAAATTAGCTTGAATAAACAAGATACAGTTATGTGGCAGAGTGGATAGAGGGCTATCTCTAGAGACAGCAAGACCTTGAGTTCAAATATGACCTCAGATATTTACTAGCAAGTCACTCAACCCCAATTGCCATATATGTATGTGTATGTATATTTAAATGTTTTATATTTATTTTGTCCATTTATAGATCTATTTATCTATACATATATACACATATATACACATACACACATATACAGTATGTGAGAAAAGAACATAGAGACATGGAGATGGGAAGGGACTAAAAAAAATGAAATAACGTTCCACTATATGATTTCAAGGAGACTGGAATATTGTGAAAGCTTACATTAAGAAAGGGGGTGTGTTTTTTATGTCAGCTAGGGAAAAGGGCCTGAACTTGTCTGTCAGCACTCCTGGCCCAGTGTCTTTTAAGTAGTTTTTGGAACTGAATGCCATCTATTGTTTTATAAACAGAAGAGGTTTGTAATTTCTGTGAGCTTCCAGTGATGTAACTATCAGCTGTGTGCCTGGGTTAAAGCTAATGTGTTCAAAAAGGGCATTGTTTGGATTTCACTCCTTCCTATCAGCCCTTGTTAAATCAGAGGCTTTTGGTTTCCAGCCAGTCCTGATGATGTCAAGAGTGTATCTCTGGATGGAAATCCAGGAATTCCTATTGCTTTTGGATTGTTGTCAAAATGATTTCTGTCTATAATGGAAGCTTTCAAAACATGACAAGAAGTGGAGCCGACCAAATAGATGTCACGGTGTATGATATAGTGTGGTCCCACTGGGCTGGAGGCAGGAAGAGGTTAAGAGTTCTGATGGTTTCATACTTGGGAAAGATGGAGTGTAAGGATGAGAAGCATCATATGAGCCGTAGGGATAAAACAGGTCTCGCACAGAATCCATTAGACCTTAAAAGTGTCAGGGATGCACTTTTCCCATAGAAACAACTTCATAAAAGGGGGATGAGTATAGTTTAGTAGGAGCATAGTCCCTTAGTGCTAAGAAACTTACCACCTTGTTGGAAAGAGAAGCTGCCTAGCAAAAGAACTAAGGAATAAATATGATTCTCAGTAGCATACTGTACCATAGAAGCAACTTCATAAACAGTGAGTGAGTATGGTTTAACAGGAGCAGTACAATCGAGGGCATAAAGTGTTAGATTGGAGTCAGAAAGACCTCATTGCAAATATTACCTTAGTCACTTATTAGCTGTGTGTCCTTACATGTCACTTTATCTCGATGATCCTCGGTTTCCTCATCTGTAAAGTGAAAGGGATGATGTAGTTAGATTCTAAAGACCTTTTCAGCTACAGATGATCCAATGAGTGCTAGACTTAGCATCAGGAAGACTTGGGTTTGAATCCTGCCTCTGACACTTATCATGTAACTCTGGGAAAGTTACCTCAACTCTGAGAGTCTCAGAAAACTCTCTAGGACCTATCTGCTAAGTGATAGATGTCAAACACACTTTCTACTGGCCCAAACCAGAATGAAATGTAATTGGGAAATATTTAACAAAACAAAAATGTAATAGAACATAGACAGTGTTAATATGTGGCTTTCTAAGTCTGTACGTAGCTCATAGGGATCCCTGTGTATGGTTTAGTAGTTATTTGAGATTCTGTTTGAGTTTGAGGCTACTGTACTATGTCATAGACAGAAGATGGTGGAGAGAATTCCTTACAAGGGAGTTCCATATACCTATGAAACTTAAGATCCTTCCTATATTCTTGTATAGCTTAAAAGCAGATAGAGAAGCAAGCTAAGACTCTTGAAGACCTGGGCTCAGGAAAAGTCCTGCTTCTGCCCCAAATTTTTGTTATATGACCTTTCATCACTTCTCAGTGCCTTTGGCAACTAAAACTATATAGCACTTGTCAATATATGTTGGTGGAAGGGGTTTCCTCACTGGGAGTTCCCTACTGTGATGAAATCACATGTCTGAACAAAAATTAAATTTAGTCTAACTAAATGAGTTTTTTTCTGAATATATTTTAAGTCAATAGACTTTTGGAAGACCAACATGGAAACCTAACCATTGACAAAAATCAGTATTATAGTGATATTGATAAGAGGTAGGATGGATACAATGAGAAAAGTTCTGAATTTTAATCCAGATGACATGGGTTCAGATTTTAACCCTGCTGTTTGCCACCTGTGTGATAGAGGGCAAGTCATTTAAACCTCTTTGGAGCCATGTAAGATGAGGGATTTGGATTAGAGGACCTGAAAGATACCTTCCAGCTTTAAATCTATGCTCCTATAATCTACTATAGGCTAGTTTCTACAGATATAACGGATGAAAAGGCAAAGTTCCTTACTGCAAAGAAGCTTACCATCTATTTGGAGAAAGAGGTACAACAAAGGAACTAGGTAGCATTAAAGTTAGGGACCAAACTTGTGATTTCATTGGCATAAGGAGTTTCTAGGTGAGGACACTCCTTTCACCAGTGCAGGTTGACACTCTGCAATATTTCATCTTAGCTGCCTAGAGCAGCATTACTCAAACTTCATTGATCTCAGGATACCCCAGAGAGTTTTTGTTTCTATGGGTTTTAGTTATTAATATTTATCATATTAGAAATTAAATGTTTTAGTACATTTATGAAAATAGTTTTGATCTCACATACCCCTGAAAGGGTCTCTGGAACACTCATAGGTCCCCAGAACATACTTTGAGAACTGAAGGTCTAGGGCACGAAGAAGTTAAGTAACTTCCCCAGGGTCACACAGCCAGTGCATGTCAGAGGCAAGATCCAAACCTCAGTCATCCTGCCTTCTTGATTGGTTCTGTCCATTACACCATATCTCTTCTGTAGCATTAGTTACCCCCAATTCATTTATTCATTGAATAAATATTCATTGAGCACCTCATTTGTGGGAAGTACTCTTTTAGGGACTGTGTTGAATAATAACTAATATTTATATAGCATTTTAATATTTCCAAAGCACTTGACAAATATTTCATTTTATCCTGACAATAACCCTGGAGATCAGATGCCCTTATTATCCCCAGTAAGCAGATGAAGACACTGAGGCAGACAGAGGTTAAGTGAGTTGTCCAAGATAGATAGCACATGTCAAATGTTCCTAACACGTCCAGCCTTCTATCCACTGTACCACCCAGCTACCTTCCTTAAAGAACTAAGACATCCCTTACCATACCAGAGCTTTCAGTCTTATTTCTGAAACAATCCCTCCATTGTTAGAAGAGATTTTATTTTTTAGGTTATTACACTAAAGTGGTGATTCCATACTATTCCTGGACTTTTCAACAGGTGATCACACTCACTGATCTTGTGTCTAAACTTGAGTGTGACCCCTGAGGAAAGCCTTTCCAGGAGGCAAACAAGGTGAATATAAAATTATAGTCATGTGAATTCTGTTCCATTCAAGTTCTAAGTGGAAGAGACAGAGGGTTGGCCATGTGAGACCTATTGCAGTTGACCTTTTACAGACTGTTCTTCAGAACAACAAACCTCAAAACAGCAAATCCCTGATTCTCTGGTGAAATGTACTATTTGACCTCATTCTCTTAGAAGTGACCACAGGAAGCATGAATAAACAGAAACAGTTTCTGTGCAAAGATTCCTTTACCTTTGACTTTTCTTCTGACACTTAAACATATGATTTTTATGAGATCATAAAGAAAAATGGGACTGTTCACATTGGGAAGGCAAGAAAAAAAGTAAAAATGACATAAAACCAAGAAGAAAACAAATCCCAAACTGGAAGGGCTACTATTATGACCGGAAGCTGGGTCACTTCTCATCTGCATTCACAAGGATGGAAAAACACAGGAATATATATGATGTGAACCTTAATGATCCAATTTTTTTGTAGTCCCATTCTATCAAGAACCTAAAGTCATTTGGGAGAGAGTTTCAGCTCATCTTTTGATCTTTCTAAGTTTCCAACAACAAATCTTGAAACTTTAGAGGTTGTTTGATCTCAGCTCAAGATACAATACCTAGTTGGGTTTCATTCTGTTCCCAATGTATAATCCATTCCCTATTCGCAAAACATATAGAGGAAAAATATATTCTACAGTGATAAAATCAAGGACTGGAAACCAAGTTCCTTGAAAATAAAATGATCATTTAAGCAAGGTAATCATAATCTACCCCAGTGGCATCCCAGAGGTAAAGATGCCAGGAATATATAACCCACCCAGGCTCAATAACTCCAAATCCCATCTCTCCCACCCACTTGTCAGCATTATTGGATTCAGCATATACATTGCTGAATACCTGTTACTTAACTTTCTATATCAGCATCCTATGCCTCTTTATAGGAGAGGAATTCTTAGCCTGGGACCTCTGAATTTGAACACACACATGTAAATATATATGTGTGTGTGTGTGTGTATGTATATGTATATGTGTGTGTGTATAGGGGAGAGAAAGATAACTGTATTTCAATATATTTGTTTTCCTTTTAATCCTATATATTTTATTCATTTAAAAACATTATTCTAGGAAAGAGTTTTACCAGCCTATCAAAAAGGTCCATGACAAACAAAAAGTTAAGAATCCCTGAAAGGTATCATTCTAGGTTATTCATTCCTCGGGTGTTCTGGATTGGGCAACAAAAAGCAGCTGTCCCCTTAGGAACACAAATGAGAGCTATGAACAACCTGGAATCAAGTTCATGTTATAAATCATTGCTAAGTTTAATGTTCATAAGTCAGGAACTAACTGTATTATACCAACTCTGTCTTGGTATATTTTTTAATTTCCATGACAGAATGTAGCTGAGAAGAAATATGAAACTTCTCACTATTTTAATTAGTTTGCTAAATTGTGCTTTCAGAATTATTTGTTGATACTCCCCTAAGATCATTTAGGGGAACCACATTATGACAAATACATTAGTAAGAACTCATATTTATAGCCCAATATTTCTTGTTCGTTCAAGTGGAAACCTTGCTGGAGATGGGCTTAATAATTAAATGACCAAAATTACTTTTTTGCATTTAATTATAATTTTGTTGTGCTGCAATTAAATTTATTAATTTTTAAATCATGTAAAATCATTTTTTCTTGTCAGAGAAATATACTGTTACCATAAATATTCATAAGCACTCAGACCCATAAAAGAGTAGTCTGAAGAATGCAGAAACTCTTTAAGCATCTTAACTAAGGGTTTTGGTACTAAACACAGAAAGTTCTCACTGTAAGAACTAGGTAATTTATTTTTTAAAAAAACAAAAGTTTTGTTAATTTTTTTACATCATTGTAATGTATTTTTTTTACATTGGTGTCATTTTCCAATGATACCTACCTTACAAAGAATCTTCCCTTATAACAAAGTATTACTAAGCAAAATGAATGAATATGTGGACTATGTGTGACATCTGCCTCATTTAATACTTATATTCTTGCTTCTGCCACAAGGAAGAAGGTATGTTTCACCATCAGTTCCCAGAAGTCAAGATTAATTAGAGTTCTGATGTCTTTCAGTGTCACTTTCCTCAATATTAGGTCATAATGTAAATTGTTCTCTTGATGTAACGCCAATGCAGTACCCATAACAGCCACCATGAATATGCATACATATTTCCAGGAAAGATTCGCAAAATATAATAAACTCTCTTCCTCAAAGGCAAAACCAAAATATTTATTTGGAACATCATTAAGACATCAGGAGGTAAGATTTAACAAGGTAGTCATCACTAATCCAGAGAGCACCAACATCCCAAGCCTTCTTTCTTTCAGGCCTCCCCACAAACACAAGTTCCCCTAGATCAGTGGTTCTCAACCTTCCAAATGCCTTGACCCTTTAATACTCATATGTGGGCATATCTGCATGTGGGCAGACCCACCTGGAGATGGATAGAGAAGCTGTGTCTCCATTCCTAAGACCATCAGAAATATGTGTTTTCCGATGGTCTTAGGTGACCCCTGTGAAAGGGTCATTTGACCCCCAAAGGGGTTGCGACCCACAAGTTGAGAACCACTGCCCTAGACAAATACTCCCTCTGCCCACTTACAGCTTGCTTCTGTCTTTCTGCTCCTTGGGCCAACTCCTCCCACTCACAGCTGTCTTCTCTCTGTTCTGCCTCACTCTCACTCTCTGCCACCCCCTCCCTTTCTCCTCTCCTTGGTCAAGCTCCTCCCATACATTGAGCTCCATGTGACTCAGGCTCAAAGCAGGTCACATAGGCCTATCAATGGGCAAGAAAGATCTTTCCATTCCATTAACAATACACTTGATTCTGCTGTTATCCTTACTTTCATCAGTTCATACTTCCCAAATCTTCCTGTTTCTCTGAATTCATGTTCATTTCTTCTTATTGCATCATCACAGTCAATCACCTTTCATATACTGCAGTTTGTTCAACTCTCCTCCAATAACCATGAGTCATTGTGGCAGAGAAGATAGAGAAGGGATCAGGAAGTCTGGAAGACCTGGATTCAAACTGTATGAACCTGGGAAATTCAGCCTCTCAGTGCTGTAGGCAATTCTTCAAGACCATGAGTTGCAGAAAAAGTGCTGACCTGCATTGGTAGAAGGAATTTCCTTACTCAAGAGTTCTTTATTCCAGTGAAATTAAAGGTCCACTTCCTATTTCCTATTCTCCGTCTGGGAAGTGCCTGTTTGATTTCCAGATTTTTACTACTATAAAAAGTGCTGCTATATAGATTTGTTTGGGATTATAGGTTTAAGTGTAAGTTAAACTATACTTCTTACAGTATTAAATTTAACTTTATGGCTGGCATGTGAAAACCCAGTCAAAAATGGCTTTTCATTTAAAAAATTTTCATTTCATTGAGGCAATGAATTTTTTTTCATTGTATTGGTTATCATCCCAGGAGCTATAGAAGTGGGAGTAAAACAGCTTTTCAGATCTAATTGAAAAGATATTGTTCCCCTAATTCTCTTTAAATTAATTTTTCCCCATGATTGTTCACAAATTTGGAGTTGTTGCTGCTGGACTTCAGTCGAATTAGGTTTAATAATCAACTTTTATTCCTCCAAAAAAAAAAAAAAGATAGCAGCAAAGTTTTTTATATGAAAACCAGCTCTGTTGTACAGGAAAAATATTAATAAGGGTTCAAATCTGGATGGGGCTGGTATGAAAAATATATCACTTACAGGTCATCAGTCCAACCCTATTCATTTTACAGATAAGGTAAGGTAGAAGGAAAAAAACATTATTTTTCAAAATAATTTTTGGAGTTTGGAAACTTTATGATTTATTGATGTATTTGAATTGCTTTGTGGTCTTAAGTTTAATTCTAGGCTAAATAATCTGTAATATTATTTTAAGTGGCAGTCTGGCGTAGTAGATAACTCAGAACCAAGAGAATCTGGGTTCAAGTTCCACCACTTTTCACGTACTTGCTATGTGACATTTGTGTGACATTAATTTTTCCATACTCTAGACAGTTCTTAATTTCAGATAATGTGCCAATTGCATTGGTAGAGTTTCCTTATCTAAGAATTCCTGATTCCAATGAAATCCCACATCTAGCTGTTACCTTTTTCAAGAGTCAGACCTTCTCTTTCAAGATTAGGAGAACATCTTTTTGTGGTGGCTAAGAATTAGAAATTGAAGGGATACCCATCAATTGGGAAATGGCTAAACAAGCTGTGGTACATGATTATGAGGGAATATTGTGCGATACTGAGTACTAGAATTCAGTTCAATTCAACATATTTGATTACTATCAGAAACATATTAGAGAGTTAAAGATCGATTTTTAAGAGTTACAAATAGACTAGTGAAAATATTGAACCTAAAAAATATTGCTGGGAGGAGAGGAGGCTAGATAAAAGTGTATAAAATTGTATTGGACATTAATGCTTAGAACTATTTAATTTACACCATTTTATACAGTCAGAAAGTTGAGGGGCTTTGTTACCCCAAAGACCTGCTATAGGATGAAAATATGCAGTAAAATAATGGTTTCCTTCAGTCTTAAAGTACCCAGCATCTTTTCACAGACAGATGTCAAAGTGAGATGGTATCAAAAATCCACTATTTAAACAGAATTCCAAAAAGCAGAAGACTTGCAACCTATTAACCAAATCTCAAAGACAAGTCTTTGAGAGCAAAGAAACTGAGGTGAGAAGGAGGAACATGAAAGAAGTGGTGAGAAAAAAAAAGCAACAAGGGTTCCCATCCATAAACCATTAACCATCCATAAAATTGAAAGTGCAGAGGGAAAAGAAGAATCAATCCAGTACTTTACTGTGTACACAAGGAAAGTCCTGCCTACACTGAAAAGACAAAATTGTCTTAGATCATTGTTTTTCTGAGACTAGCTAAGTCATTCACAGTTCTAGCGTTGCTAGTACTATGTGCAATGTTCTCCTTTGCTTTGCATCAGCTCATGTAGGTCTTTCCAGGTTTTTCTGAAATTATCCTGCTCATCATGTCTTATAGCGCAATAATATCCTATCATAATCATATATCACAGCGTGTTTAGCCATTCCCCAATTGATGGGCATCTCTTCAATTTTTTATTCTTAGCCACCACAAAAAGATGTTCTCCTAATCTTTGTTTTGTTTTTTGCTTTTTGGAGGGCAGTTGGGGTCAAATGACTTGCCCGAGGTCACACAGCTAATTTTTTGTGTTAAGTATCTGAGGCCAGATTTGAACTCAGATCCTCCTGACTCCAGGGCTGGTGCTCTATTCACTGCACCACCTAGCTGCCCCATGTTCTCCTAATCTTAAAAGAGAAAACGTACCTCAATGCCTCTTGAAAAAGATAACAGCTGGGGCAGCTAAGTGGCACAATGAATAGAGTACCGACTCTGGAGTCAGGAGGACCTGTGTTCAAAATTTACCTCAGATACTTGACATACTTACTAGCTGTGTGACCTTACACAAGTCACTTAACCTCAATTGCCCTGCTTTCCCACCTCCAAAAAAAGAAAAAGAAAAGGATAACAGCAAAGTCACTTGAAAGAATATAATACTGACTGTTCATATTATAGGATGTCAAGTCTTAGAAATAACAAATGCTTAGAATCTTTGTTCTGGTTCTAGTAAGACAGTCAAACAATGTGGGACAATGTGTATGCCCTTAGTGGCTTCTAACCATGTTTCATATGGCATGTTTTTTTTTGGAGGGGGGAAAGGTAGGGCAATTGGGGTTAAGTGACTTTTCCACAGTCGCACAGCTAGTAAGTGTTAAGTGTCTGAGGCCAGATTTGAACTCAGGTCCTCCTGACTCCGAAGCTGGTGCTCTATTCACTGTGCCACCTAGCCACCCGCATATGGTATGTTCTCAGTAAAAGATACCCCTTCTTTGGCCTAATCCACATTGCAAAATTTAAACATTAATATCTGCAAATCCAACTTAATGAGCTATGAGTATTTTCCGATGGTGATTTAAAGCTAGAGACGTCATGGCTAGGCTGGATCGTAGATTTAGAGATGAAAGGGGCCATAAAGGTCATCAAGTCCAGTCCCTCCATCCCATTTTACAGATGAAACCTGAAGGGTTTAAAAAAATCTGCCCATTGACACACAGGTAGTAAACTGCAGTCATGATTCAAACTCAAGGCTCCAACTCTCAATCCAGCACTGTTTCCATTGTCCGTGTTGTTGACTAGTGTGCTCTATCTCCACTGACAATAAAATATGAAGGAATGGGCTTAATATACAATAATAAAGCCATAAATTAAAGGCAAGAATTTCTTGAAAGCAACTTTGCTTTAAAAAAATTAAATAAAATGCCATGTACTCTTTTTTTAGTTTTTAAAAAGAATAGATTCTAATCATTATTAAATGGTTTGTCTGCGTTCCTGCCTGAAGGACATCCAGACCCTTGGATTTAATCTCCTCGAGAATAAATAGCCAATTATAAATCTTTTAAATCATCTTATAAAATTCTTAGAAATTTTAGATGGCTTAACACAGTCTGTCAACTGGAAAATTTTGTGATGCTGATAAAATTGGTTCATTTTGGTGACGTTTGCAAAATCCTACCCCAACCCACCAAATAATCAAATAAACCCAGGAACTGGACATTCCAGGGTTTGAGAAGGAGGCTGTTAGTTCTCAAAGTTCTCCTTCTGGTGATTCTTTACAGTATAGAGGTGCAGTAGTACAGCAGAAAAAGTGCTGCATTTGGAGCACAGGACCTGGGTTCAGATCTTCCATGGCACAATGGATAAAGCATTGGGCTGGGAGTCAGGAAGACCTGACCTCAAATCTAGCCTCAGATGCTTACTAGCTGTGTGACCCTGAGAAAGCCACTTCACTCTTGTTTGCCTCAGTTTCCTCAACTAGAAAGTGCTGGAGAGACAAGGATAGAGCTTAAATAGTCCTTGCCCTCAATGCTCTTCCAGTCTACTTTTCTAATTAGTTATTTTATATGTGTGAACACACAGTACAAGAACATTTTCAATATATTGGTTTAGATACCTTCATTCCTAGCAATAGAAGAACTTTAACAACTGAGCTCACTTTTTTTTTATCACTTTCATGCCTACCTATATTACTTCATTCAAACAGCAGACGAAAATTTTAAACATTGTTAAAAAAAAAGATTTCATGAGAAAGTTGATACATCACACAGAAACAGTATAAGACTTTCAATCTTTTTGTAACAAAAGATGCAATCTTGAATGCTGATTGAGGCAGAAATTGTGTGAAAAGTGAAATATTAGAGAGGAACCGGGAGAAAATCAGGGCCTAGTGCTTGTAAAAGTGGTTGTCATTAAATGAAAATAAAATTGATGGCTTAAGAATAATATGCTACCACTAATTCTTGAAATGACGATGGTTACTCTTCTTCTCTACATTGCAAACAAATAATTAATGGGAGAGCGTATAGAAGCCAACAAATGGTCTATTATCTTACAGAAATAAAAGAATGTTTTTAATTCTCCTGCACTAAAGTTATACCGCAGTGCTTCATAGTGATATGACCATGAACCTGAGTTCTTTGAGGCTAATTCAAGACAGCTCAAGTTTGGGCAAGGGGGAGTGTTAGAATAAATCTGGAAAAGCTTTCATATGAGGGCGTGATGATAGACTATTTCTGTCCTCAAGAACTACTGTGCCTCATTTGAGAAAGGCTCGCCAGAAGTTTGGCTACCAGGTGATAATGTGGAAGAGTCATGGCAGTGCACAAAAGACTGTTTAACAATGGGGAAGAGGTTTTTGCAAAGCAACCTGACTAAAAGAGTGCTCACACTGGTGAAATCAGAAATTTTTGAAATATTGATCCTATTTTGAATGATGAAAGGTCGAAGGATAACTAATAAATAAAAGAAAGGTGATTTTAGGGAATGGAAGCAAACAGCTTGACTTCTGGGTCTCAGTTCTCTTAGGAAAAGATAACTTCATCTGGTTAAACAATTTCTCAAGAAAAGAGTTGTCACCCCGCATTGATGTCAGACAATTATATATCCTTCACTCTACTTTTTTTGAGGAGGGAAAAAAAAAGGAAAAATGGAAGAAAAAACAATCTATTATAAAGGAATGAGTCAACACAACAAATTTCAGAATATAACTGATTCTACAAAGCAAAGTTTTAGGAAAAAGATAGCAAGCACCATTTTGGACATTTTGAATTTGATGTATTGGTGGGATACGTAGGTGTGGATCTTCTATCCTAGGCAGGTTAAGCAGTATGGTATATAGAGCACAGGACCCTATAGAGTCAAGAAGACTTGAGTTCAAATCCAGCCTCAAATATGAGCTGTGTGACACTGGCAAGTTACTTAACCTCCATCTGCCTCAGTTTCCTCATCTGTAAAGTGGGGATAAAATGGCTCCCACCTCCCAGCATTGTTTTGAGGACCAAATAAGATGATATTTATTTGCAAAACTTAAAACATCACCTAAAGCCTAGCTATTATTATTTTATATGCTATTAGAAATGTGGATCTAGATCGTTTTTAACCTGAAGTCCATGAGCTTTTTTAAAACAATGTTTTTATGACTATGTTTTAGTGTAATTGTAAAATATTATGTATTTTATTTATTTAAAAACATTATTCTGGGGTGGCTAGATGGCACAGAGAAGAGAGCACCGGCCCTGTAGTCAGGAAGATCTGAGTTCAAATCCAGCATCAGACACTTAACACTTACTAGCCATGTGACCTTGGGCAAGTCACTTAATCCCAATTGCCCTGCCTTCCCCCCAGCAAAAAAGCCAAAAAAAAAAAAAGCATGAGGAGGAATTCATAGACTTCAACAAACTTCCAGAGGGTTCTATGATGCAATAAAAAGATTGAGACCCTGGCTTAGATCTTGGGAGATAAATGAGGGTTTAAGGATATGCTTAAGGGACTCATCTTATAGAAGTGGTATTTGAAGCTCAACTAACAACAGAACCCCACAGAATACTGACCGTATGGGGTGAGGAAAGGGACAAAGAGTCAGAGAAAGGAAAAGACAGATGAGAGAAGAACCAACAGAGAGTTCAGTGTTTCTGAACCCAAAGGAAAAGAGAGTATCATGTAAATAGAAAAGGAGGTCAAATGTCAGATGCTGTGGATCACTTAAGGACAATATGGACAAGAACAACAAAAGAGACATTTCAGCCAAAGTAGAAACCAGGTTGCCAGGGATTGAGGACAAATCAAACTCATAAAGGCATCCTTGGTATAGTGACCATTTCCCTACCCATCTCGGTTGTTTTTCAGTCCTGTCTGACTCTGTGACCCCACTTGGAAGTGTCTTGGTGGAGATATTGGAGTGTTTTGCCATTTCCTTTTCTACTTCATTTTACAGATAAAAAAACTGAGGCAAGTGGGGTTAAGTGATTTTTCTCAAGGTCACAGCTAGTAAGTGTCTGAGGTCAAATTTGATTCCCATCTAACAGTCTATTCATTTAGCTTATGACTGATTCGTTCCATTACTAAAATTGTGTTCGCTGAGCAGGACAAAGAGCTGATCATCATCCGATATCTGTCAATGCCTTCAGTTTTTCTATAAGACAGGCAAGGAAGCCAGTCTTTCCAGTTGCCAATGATAGAGGAGATGAGATGGTTGCTACAAGATAGTGACAGATTTCAGGACCAAACTTTTGTAGAGTAAGTGTGGGATTAAATGAATGTAATAAAAAATATTTATTGAGAAACTAAATGCTAGGAAAATCTACCACCAGAGGGTGACAGGATAAGCTAACTACACCATAGGGACAACAAGGGATAGTTCCTTAATATTACATTTTTTTAATATGGACATTTTTATGGCCTGAAAACTCCTGTTTTCTGTGGTGAGGTAGGTACTCACTTTACTACAAATCAAGTCAATCATTTCAATGATGACACAAAAACAACACATAACGACACAAAAGCAATCACCCCTTGCCCTGGCTCTGGGACTAAGTGAATATCATGAAGAATGCCATGAAGCATCGGGCATAGCTGCTGCCTCCTGTATACTCTGTTTGGGGGAGATAAGAGTATGAAGCCGTAAAAAAATAGTATGAGCCATCCAAAGGTTAAATGTCAAGCAAGTGGTGCAGACAGTTCCACAGGAGTTCATTGAGGATTAGAAGGGCATGGAAGACTTCACAGAGAAGTTGGGTCTTGAAAGATAAGCAGAGTAGAGGGGTAGATCAGGGAGACAGGGAGGAAGGCATTCAGTTTGCTTTCCAACATATAACACTGAAGAACAGAGTCAAATTTCAGCCTTCATTTCCCCCACACCACAAGAGGGAAGGAAAATAAGATGGTAGAGGGAGAGGGGGAGAAAAGATGAAGGTGAAAAGCTTTACCAAATAACTAAGCAACAAAAGATGAAATATAATCCAAATATTTAATTTGAAAAATCTAATCAAAAGCATAATCTAGCCCTTTGGCACCTGCCAACTGTTAATAACTTGTTTGCACACAAAATCCTATTAGCAAGAAAGCAAAAACTTTCCTTTTGAGAAAGTTGATTATTACAGGACAGTGATTACTTTGAAATCTTGTCATTTTAGAGGGGAAGGAGAAAAATGCTTTCATGAAGCCTGGTCAAGTGTAAGCAGCTTTTTCAAATTCTCATTAGCTACAGAAAAGAGAAAAATATTCATGCAGTCACTTTTGACCCTTACTTCAAAATTAAATGAGGTATTACCAACAGATTTCTCTAAGAAGAATGCAAATAATAGACTGAAAATTCCTCACCCCCAACTCCATTTTTTTCTGCCCAAAGGAAATACTGCCCAAATAAAAAAGAATTTACGTCTGGGTTTGATGTATCATTTCAAACTAGATAATTTAAATTGTTTCTAAGGCTCATTTCAGCTGTGATTTTACTTTGAATACACACACCATATATATATACTATGTGTGTAAATACATACACATACATTTTTTATAATTTCTCTTTTACCTTTACTGTCAATAATTTCTATAGGTCTTTCATTGTAAGTAACTTGTTTTGTTTTGTTTTTTTGGAGGGGGAAAGGTGGGGCAATTGGGTTAAGTGACTTGCCCAAAGTCACACAGCTAGTAAGTGTTAAGTGTTTGAGGCTGGATTTTAACTCAGGTTCCCCTGACTCTAGGGCCAGTGCTGTATTCCCTGAGCCACCTAGCTGCCCCAAGTAGCTTGTTTTTTTAAAGGGATTTGAACTTGTAGAGGAGATATCCATGATATAAAACCTGAAGCCTTAATTCTGAGAAATAGAATGTTAGAAATTATATTACATATAGCCCCTTGCCTTTTTGTACTGATAATCACATCATTGAACAAGGACATCTCTATGGTTATATCTATCAAGGAATTTTATGTGATTTTAAATTATGCCTAGTGGAGGGAGCTTCCAGCCAGTGTGGCCACTGATTGCATTGTGCTTTCTCTAAAACTCTCTCCTCTTCCTCACTTTCCTATTACTGTTGAAGGCACCACCACCCTGCTAGCCACCCCAGGTCACAGCCTAGGCATTTGACTTCTCATGCTCCAACTGATAAGCTGGAGGATACCCTGAGGAGCAGAACCATGTTGAGGAAGTTCCTTAAGTGTTTGTCATAACATTGTGTCATAAGATTGTTTGAAGGAACTGGAGATATTTACTTTGGGGGGAAAAAAGATATGGGAATGTACAGTGAGGGAAGATTCCATATATTTAAAGGGCTGTCATGTAAAAGAGGGATTAATTTTCTTCTGTGTGGACACTCTAGGGTAAAACCACGAAAAAAAGGTAGAAGTTGCAAAAGTCATAAATATAAGCTTTTTTGTAAATTAAATTTTTTTTGTAAATTTTGTAAAAAATTTTGTAAATTTGAAACTTTTTTTGAGGCAATCAGGATTAAGTGACTTGCCCAGTGTCACACAGCTAGTAAGTGTCTGAGGCTATATTTGAACCATTGCACCACCTAGCTACTCTGGGAAAACTTTTTTTTTTTTTTGAGGAAAGCAGGGCAGTTGGGGTTAAGTGATTTGCCCAAGGTCACACAGCCAGTAAGTATGCCAATTCACTGAGTCAGGATTTGAACTCAGGTCCTCCTGACTCCAGGAACAGTGCTCTATTCACTATGCCACCTAGATGCCCTAGGAAAACTTCTTAATAGAGCTATTCATAAGTAGAATATAGTCTACTTCAGGAAGTACTGGGCTCCTCTTCATTGAAAGACTTCAAGTACATGTAGGTGACCACTAATTAGTCAAGTATGTTGTAATAGGAATTTCTTTGGGGGATTGGCTTAGACAAGATGGCTCCTGAAAACTGCTATGAACCTAAAATTCTGCAGTTGCGATCTACAGATATTAATTTAGCTGTTGGTATTCTAAATGTGAGATCTCTAATGACCAGTGAATATTAATGCACCTCTGAAGGAGCCAGACTCTACCCCTATTGGCATTTTTATTGTAAATAAAAGCAGAAAATGTCAAGTTTCAGCTGGATAGAGGGTTTCCTCACCAGGTTCTCCTTAGAGATGAGAATAAAGAACTTGATAGAGTTCATTCCAGGTGTACCCAAGGTATCCAGAAACACTATTTCTTAGGACTTATTCATCTCATCTGGTATGGCTAGTGATATAAAGGGACTATTATAAAGACAGTTGAAGTTGACATGCCAACATTTACACCTGAGCACAGAAAAGTAGAGAAAATCTTTACGGTGATCCTTCAAATAAAAATTAACATATATATTGATACTCAGTGGCTTCATTTCTGAAGATAGACTAAGGAGAAAATAGTTAAAATAGAGTGGAAAATATGGTTTGGGATTAAGTAAGGATAGACACTAAAGGATTATAGATTACTCTAAAGCCTTATGCCTTTTATGCAAATCATATTTCCATATCAGCCATGCTATGAAAAAAAACAAGAAAAAGCAAGAAACATAAAGTGAAAAATGTATGCTTCTTATAAAGAGAATGAAAACATGCTGTATTATGATGAACAAAAAAATACTAAAATTAAATTGACCATATCTTAATATGAGCAATTATTCTTAATGCACAGAAAACAGCTAGTTACTAGGAGCCTTTTCAGAATCAGCTGTCCATGTGCAGTCAGATTATCCACTGATTAGAGCAAAGGTTGAATTTAATGCCAAACTAAAAGGAAGGATAAAGATGTAAAAATAACACAATGTAATGAGAACAGCTCCAATCCAAGCTTTTAGAACAAACTACTTTGAATTATTTGTTAAATTTCTGCTGCTTAGTCCTGCCGCTCTATCCCAAATTTGTAACCAAAGTATCAGAGTCAAGCATTGAACTGTTTTTTTTATCTGAATTGTTTCTCCATTTTTTCCTACTTTCTGCTCTGCAGAAAAGCATCAGCATTTTCTTAGGCACTGTTTGTGTGCCAGACTCTTGTGTTTACCAATGGAAATACAAATAGAGTCAATGAAATAATCTCTGTTCTTAAGGAGCTGACATTCTAATGGGAGGAGACAAGAAGGACATTTATAAATTTAAACAAAATAAATATAGAGGGAATAAATATAATTTGGCTTAGGAGGAAGAAAGGGCACTAGTAGGTGGAAGGTTAGGGAAGGTTCCCTGCAGAATGTTATTTTTGAAGATTAGCCTGAAGGAAAAGAAGGCTTTCATGAGATAGAGATCTGTTACAGCTTTAACTCAGTGCCTGGTGCATAGTAGGCATTTAATGAATGTTCTGGTAGGTAGGTGGTGCATTGGAAAGAATGCTATCCTTAGAGTCAGGAGGACCTGAGTTTGAATTCAGTCTCAGATACTTATCAGTTGCATGACCCTGGGAAAATCACTTAACCCCATTTGGCATCAGTTTCCTCATCTGTAAGATGGTCTGGAGAATGAAATGGCAAACTACTCCATTATCTTTGCCAAGAAAATCCCAAATGGGATCACAAAGGGTCAGACGTAACTAAACAACATAGCTGGCCAAGGCAAAGACACAGAAGGAGACAGGAGATAAAAGTTTTCTGTGTGAGGAATAGAGAGAAGGCCACTTTGGCTGAAGTATAGAGTAAGAAAAAAGGAATAATGTATAATGGTACAAGAGAGATTAGGGTCAGGTCATAAAGGGCTCTTATAAAGTGCTTTTTTCTTCAATACACAAAAAACTTTCATTAAAAGACATAATAATAAATAAATAAATTATTATTATTATTTAACCATATATTATGTAACATGCAACATGTATATAATAATACTGGCATAAGATTTACAGTGCGTTGACATGTCGTGTGTCATTAAAATGTCATGCAGTATCAATATATGTAATGACAGTTATGCATTGTGTGTAATAATATGTTTGTTATATATTATATGTTAATATAGTTAATATATTTTAATAGTGACTTGATAATAATAATTTATGTATTGTGTGTAATAATATATGTATAATATATGTTTGTTATATATTATATTTTAATATAGTTAATATCTTTTAATAGTGACTTGAGGGTTACTGTATTTTAAATTTTTTTCATGACATTTTTCTTCTTTATTTCACGTTCATATAGAATATGGCTTTTAATAGGCTACATATCTCACTTGAGCCTTACTGCATTTAAAAATTATACATGATTATTTCCTTTTTAATTAAATGAGTTATATTAAATATAGATAATGCTTGGATTATTCGGAAGTAACTAATCCACTTTGTCTATAAGGTCAATTAGGATGAATGGAGACCCATTTTAATTCAATTTAATAAAAAGTAGGAACATATTGGGGAAACTAGGTGGTTCAGTGGACAGAGCTCACTAGACTTAGAATAAAAAAGATCTATCTTCCTGAATTCAGATCTGGCCTCCAGTGCTTATTAGATGTGTGACCCTGGGCAAGTCACTCAACCCTCTTTGCCTTAGTTTCCTCCTCTGTCAAATGAGTTAGAGAAGGATGTCAAACCATTCCAGTCTCTTTTCCAAGAAAATTCCAAATGGAGTCACAAAGAGTCAGATGTGACTGAAGCAACTGACCACAATAATACCTGGGATGTTATGAGCGGTAACTATTCGGCGAAAAAGTTTCCTAAAGATAACCGCTGTGATTTTTTTTTGTCTCTACTACGTTTGGAGCTCAGACTAATTTGTCAAAAAACAACTCTTCCCTTCAGCCAGGGTTTGTGTCTCTAACAAGCAATAAGTTCAGAGAATCTCTGTGAACAACAGTTGTCTTTGTTACTGCAGCAATGCAGAGAAGAAGTCTTGGAAGTGTGGGATAACAGAAAGCCAACATCGACTGGATTTCATCTTGTCTTATTCTGCCAAAATGAGACCCGTATATATGACATAGTTTTTAGCGAATCAAGGTTAGATTATCTCTATTCCATAAGTATTGTAATCCTTATTGGATAGGTTATAGAGCTATATGCTTTATTCCTGCTGCTTTTTTTTCTTATCCTGTACATGGGATGAGAGCTATCCTTATTCCGGCTAATAGGAATGCAATGGAATGGAACGGAATGGAACGGAATGGAACGGAATGGAACGGAATGGAATGCAATGGAATGGAATAAGCATTTATTCAATGTCTATCATGTACCAGCCATTGTCCTAAGCACTTTAGAAATAATAGGAGATAGATGCCATTATGATTCTCTGTGTAAATGAGGAAGTTTAGGCTAAATGACATGCCCAGAGTTACACAACTAGTAAATGCCTAAAGCAGGATTTGAACTCAGCTCTTCCAGACACCAGGTCCAGCTCTCTATCCACTGTGCCACCTAGCTGCCTAAGTGAAATAGAGAGTATTCTGGAACTGAAGTCAGGAAACCTGGGTTCAAATCTCACCTTTGATGCTAGCTGTGAATCCTTGGGGAAACTATTTAATGTCCATTGAGCCCCATTTACTTATCTGTAAAATAAAAATAATAAGACCTTTAAAATTCCACAGGGTTTTTTTATGAAAAAAGAGCTTTGTATGTGAGCAGTAGTTATTAGTATTATCAGCATCCTAGGCCATCACTCAGATCTTTATTACAAAATCTTCATCCATACAAAAGTTAATGCTCTCATGCTATCACTTGACTCTCAGAAAATGAGGAATTTTTATCAAGAACTTACTTTATAAAAGACACAATTGAGTTCACTTCCTCCTAGATATTCAGACATTATTCACATATGGTCATCCTTTTTTAGGACCAAAAAAAATGGTTTCTGGTACAAGAAAAAAATTCTTTCCAGTTTGCTTGAAGTTTTAGTTAAATTGTAAAACTTAAATGACTGTGCAAAACACTTTACCACTCCCTCTATTTCTTCCTCTTGTCTTCTTTCCCTTTCTTACACACACACACACACACACACACACACACACACACACACACACACACACATATCCTATATCCCAGCAACATTTAAAAAAAGAATAGGATTTAAAACTTTCAGCAGGGAGAACTTTCCTGACTGGGATACTCTACTGCTAGTACTTTACACTGTTTATATTTTTGTTCATTTGTTTTAGTTATGTCTGACTCTTTGTAATCCCAAGTCTTCTTCTCAAAGGTGCCAGAGTGGTTTGCCTTTTTCTTCTATAACTCATTTTACAGATGAGGAAACTGAGGCAAACAGGGTTAAGTGACACATCCAGGGTCACACAGCTAAGAAGTGTCTAAGGGCTGATTTGAACTCAAGATGAGTCTTCTTGACTCCAGGCCAGGCATTCTATCGCTGTGCCACTAAGCTGCCCTCTTAATATATTTCATATCTATGTAATTATCTGCGTATTGTATCTCCCATTAGAATGTGTGCTCCAGGAAATCAGCTTTCGTGTCTTTACTTTTCCTTGAATCCCCAATGGGGGATTAGCACAGGGGTCTGGCCTATAATAGTTACTTAATGAATGTTCATTGACTGACTATTTTAATAACTTTCTCCTTTCTCTGTGATTCAGAAAGTTGAATCCTGCCTGAGCTAGGTGAAAAGGTACCTATTTGCATGATGGCCTGCTGTTTTGAATAGGAAATTCAGAGTTACCAAAACAACCAGAAATGTCAGCCTCGTGCTGATATTCAAGAAGTAATTGTGAGGCCTGAATGACTGAGCTGACTGCCATCTATTGTACTGCTTAATGCTGGAATCTTTGAGAGGTCTCAAGTTGGCTTGTAGAATATTCACTGTGTTCCTTATTTAAAATCATAGGAGGACACAAATAACAAGACTGTTTCAGCTGCCAGTTCATTAAATGCTTAGGTAAATGTGGCCAAAATCTGTCCTGCTTTGGTCAGTGATGGGATTTATGAATGAGTTTTAAATATTGATATGATTATATTTTTTTATCCTTAAGACTATTTTCTATAAATTTATCCTTGAAAATGCACAAACTGGTGAGAATGCAAAGCTTTAGATTTTTCTTTGTTATGACCTTTCACAGTGAAAAGTCTTCCTCCCATGGAAGATTTCTGCCTCTTCTCAAAGATGCTAAAAGAATTCCAAAAGGACTAAGGAAAAAATATAAACTATTTCCTTTTCTCTTTCTTATTTCTCCCTACTTCCTAATCACATCAGCCTTTGTTCTAAAATTGCCAGCCAGATTTCTCTATTAAGGCACTCAGTGTCTTTTCCTCTGGTCAGTGAATCATCAGTTAGAGCATCAGGTACCAGGTTTACTTCCTTCCTTCCTTCCTTCCTTCCTTCCTTCCTTTCTTTCTTCCTTTCTTTCTTTCTTCCTTTCTTTGTTCCTTCCTTCTTTCCTGCCTTCCTTTGTTCCTTTCTTTCTTCCTTTCTTTTCCTTTATTTCTTCTTTTCTTCCTTTGTTTCTTTATTTCTTTTTTCCCTTCTACCTTAAGTAGTAAAAGAAGCCATTAAGTATCAGTTTACCTTCAGTTTGTTTTGTGCACTACTACTTACAAAGGAATTTGAGAGAAATTAATCCCCTTTATCTTTACAATAGTTCTGTGAGATAGACAGAATGAGTATCATCGGCATATTCACTTTACAAAGGAAGAAGCTAAGGCTAGCAGACATTGACTTGCCCAGGGTCCCACCACTAGTAAATAGTAAAGTCAGAACTAGCTTTTCAAATCCAGATCCTGCGCTCTTATGAGCTATTACTGAAGTTAAACAATTTAGTTTGATATGAGAGAGATGTTAGATCCATTTTCTAAGAGTTGAGCTAATTTGTGGGTGCTTAAAGGATGAGCAATAAAATTAATTTAACAGAGGCGATAGGATGTATCTTTCTGCCAGCAGAGTTCCTCACCACATTAAGTGATTCTGAGCCCTTCTCTGATCCCAGCAGAGCTCTCATTCAGGATAACACACATCCTTATAACATCTTAGAAAAAAAAGGGCAAACTGCTCCAGTATCTTTGCCAAGAAAACCCCCAATGGGTTCTTGAAGAGTCAGACATGACTGAAAAACAGCTGGACAAGAACGCTTCCTGACTCCAGGTCCAGTCTCCTACCCACTGTGCAACCTCACCAGAATTATTGTGTAATGTGTATTGACCAGTAAAAAATCAAACTATTCTCCATGTGGCTTGTTAGATATAGTGATCTGCAATGCATTGACAAGAATACTGTAACTGTACTATCAGTTTTGTTTTTTAAGCAACTGTGCAAAATTAATATGTGTCCATAAACGCAAGGCATTTAAAGAAATAAGGATCGGGGTGGCTAGGTGGTGCAGTGAATAGAGCACCGGTCCTGGAGTCAGGAAAACCTGGGTTCAAATCTGGCCTCAGACACTTAACACGAAACTGGCCATGTGACCTTGGGCAAGTCACTTAACCCCAATTGCCCTGCCTTCCCCCCCTCCAAAAAGCAAAAAATGGAAGGAAGGAAGGAAGGAAGAAAGGAAGGAAGGAAGGAAGGAAGGAAGGAAGGAAGGAAGGAAGGAAGGAAGAATGATAGGCATAGGCATACTGGGCATCAGTCACTGAAAATGAATTTGGTGTGAGTTCAGGTTCTCCTATAGTGTTTTTTTATTACCTTTGGTAGGGATTTACTAGAGTGAGAGGGGGGTGGAATTCTGAGTATATTTGCTTTGGGCGCACACCTGAATTGTCCTATACCCATGATGGTGGGGGAGAGTCATTTTGAAAGAGTCAGTTAATGGTTGTTTTTCAGTCATTCAGTTGAGACCAGCTCTTCATACTCCCATGGACCATAGCATACCAATACAGTCCATGAGGTTTTCTTGGCAAAGATACTGGAATTGTTCACCATTTCCTTCCCCAGTAAATTAAAGCAAATAGAGTTTAAGTAACATACCCAGGGTCACACGGCTGGTAAATGTCTGGGGCTAGATTTGAACTCAGGTCTTCCTGATTCCCATCCTCTATCCACTGTCACCTACCTGCCTCAGTTAATGGTAACTGGTATTAATACAAATTCCATGGACTAGTGACATCTTTAACCAACCTCATGAGTTGTTTCACTATTTCTTCAAAATTGCTCTTATATCTTACTCAAGCATGGTGTGGAGTTGAACCTGGAATCTTGAGCCCTGAGCTAGGAGATAATATAAGACTTAACAGGTTCGACCAAGCTAGACAGGTTTTGGGGACTGGCCCCAGTGATGAGATGGATGACTTATAAACAAAGAGTATTTGTGGTATGTCTCATTGCTTTCTTGAAACAGCAAATACTTCAAGCTCTGGTAGCACTTTCATTTGAGTTGTGAAGGTCCAACACCCTCAACAGTAAATCCCATACTTTGTCTTCATCCAATCACTTGGATTTGATGATGTTGTTGTTTTATAAAACCTTGTATATATGATGGAACTTTGGTTTCTATTAAATTTTTCCTTAAACCTCCATGAGCAGCACATAATTTTAACCTGTGCTATGTTTGTGTTGTGTGATCTTCAAGGAATACCTCATAGTTTCCTTTTTTCAAGACACCTTATTGTTACCTTTCATTCTATGCCCTCTTTTACGCTTCTACCATTCTTGTTTAGTTGAGGTGCTAAGAGTAAAGAGTCTTGGAATTAATTGGTATAAATAAACTCTTGATTTTCCCATGCTGACAAGGAAACGTATCTTGTAAATCATTGGAAATCACTGGTGATAATTTTTAAAAGCTTGCTTTCTCAAAAAGTTTGATCCTTCTTCTTGCTAAATTCCTTGATGCAAAACAATGGTTTCCAAAGGAGTGGGGGAACTGAGACATTACCCCAAAGGGTACATGATCAACCAGTAGAGAAGATGGGCCTTCTTTCTACCTTGCCCACATTAGCCAGTTATGGGGTTTGCCTCCAAAACAACCATTATGCCCCCAATTTCCCCTTATTCTGATTCCTCTCATTGCTGGAGAAACTTTGATCCTATTCCCAGTTGAGTTTAGTATTTGATTCTTCAAAGTTAAAACCTAACAGGAACCTGGACAGTTTCAACAGCAGCTGTACAATTACATTTAGCAAAATTCCCATCCCCAGCCTGCCCACATGCTAACCCTACCCCCACCCCCGCCACTGCCACCACCCCTGTCAGTTCATGACTCTATTTTAGAGAACAGACCCTACTGCAAGGTAGTGGGCAGTGAGTAATAATATTTCCAGCAAAAGCAAAAAGGGGTTTTTGGTGTCATTAATAAGTAAAATTTAAAAATTAACATTATTTATTTCATCTTCATGTCTTCCTTTTAAATGTCTATATTTTGTCCCCTGACAAAGAACTTTCTATTTTTTAAGGCAAAGTCTATGTTGCCTGAAATCAGTTCTCTTAGCTGTGTGCTGTGGAAACCTCTTGACATTCTGGAATGATTGTGTTCTTTGTGGCTAAGTATAGCCCTTACATAATAAATCATCTCTACTTCTTGAGTTGCAAAAGACACTTCTCTATTTTGTATATGTTGTATAATACATATTAGTAGAATAGTATTTGTGTATAATTTTTAAACAAATATACATACAGGGAAGGTACACGCTCAGAAACTTCTTACTGATAGGCATGTGATTAAAAAAAATGTTTGCAGTCTGCTTCTCTAGAGCACTAGCAAAATAATAAAACTAATTATTTCAAAGTTTTAAGATTTTGAGTTGAAAGAAAACTCAGAGAGACTCCAGGTCCAACTTCCTCATTTGAAAGAAATGAAGGCCAGTGAGGTACAGGAACTTGACTTGGGTCACATAGGTAGTAAGCATTAGTGCTGCACTTTGAACACAAATCCTTTGACTGACTCCATGCCAAGTGCTCCTGACCAATCTTCCATTCATTCTATGTCAGCCTCATAGTCCAATGGGGATGTCATCATTGAGATTGGAGATCTCATCATTGGAGATCTCATCACTGGAGATCATCTTAGAGGGAAGGTACTTGAATTAAGGGAGATCAGAAAAAGCTTCCAAAAGAAGGTGGGATTTTAGCTGGGACTTAAAAGCAGCCAGGGAAAACATTCTAGGCAGGGAGGATGGAGTTTCTTGCATCCAGAGATGGGAACTGACAAATAGAAGTATGTAAAGGATAATTTTATAAATATATACCTATTTGTCTCTAATAGTAGGAACAGGATGGAAGGAAAGGAAAGGGAAAAAAAGAAATTTGCACATTAATTTTGTTGTATATTTAAAAGGAATAGCAAGTTGCATATAATAGATTTGCAGTTTCATGTGCAATCATCTTTTTTATTATACTACATTGTGGAGATGCTTGTTTTATTCCAGAAATTAAAAATAAAATTAATTTTAAAAAATAAAAAGACTGGAAAGAAAAGGGAGGGACATTACAAAGGGATTTTAATACAAAACAAAAGATTTTATATTTGATCCTGGAAGTGATTGAGAGTGACTGAAATTTTAGTGATATAAGACCTGCACTTTACAAAGATCTCTTTGACAAGTGAAGGGAGGATGGACTGGAGTACAGAGAAGCTTGTGGCAAGAAGACCTCCCTTATTCTTTATCAGAACTTTAATAGAGGTACTAATAAATAGCATATTGATGTTGGGAATATAAAGTTTAAGTAGCACAAGGAAGAATAGGGAGTATATGGGAATTGTAGGTTATTAATGAACTAGGAAATCAGTCCCTAAATAATTGAGAATTCACTATAGAGCCAGTGTGGGACCAAACTAGTATATAGTAAGAAATTAACAAGACATTATGATGGAGAGGACAAGGGGAAGGAGAGATAGATGGAAGGAATTTGGTACTCAAAAATTATTTTTAAAAATGCTAAAAATTGCTTTTAGGTATATAATTGAGGAAAATTAAATAAAAGCATTCTTTTTTTTTAAAGGACATTAGAATGACTGTCTGCTTCCCTGTTGCTTTCTGACCTTTTTTATTTCCTGAGCAGCTTTGCATTTAAAAAAATGATAGTGTAAGATTTTAGTAGTTCTTTTAGAAGAGACCAGCATGTATATCAGGAAACTCAAGCTCCCTACTCTAGGGAAAGAAATGTAATCTTGGGGGCAGCTTCCCAAAGAAGAGAAGAGAAAACAGCTCACTTCTTTGCGGAGGTGGAGGGCAGTGGGTTATAGAACACTGCATATACTCTGAGGCTTTGTTGCTCTGGTGGTTGGGTTTTTGCCCATCTGTCCTTGCAGTTTTTTTTTCATCCTTTGTAACAAGGAATAACTTTCAAGGACACAGGGCAAGTAAGGAAGGGTGAAGTATTTTTTTTTAAATGAAAGAGATGTAAAAATAAAAAAAAGGGGTGGTTGGCTATAAAAGAATATATTTTGGACCAATCTGCCTGGGAGGAATAATGAGTATGGAAATATCCCATATGCACTTAGGATGCATTCATCGGAAATGATTTATGTCTGAATTCTGTTGCAAAGAGTGACCTCTTTAGCTGACATTGGAATTCTTTCTACCTGTCAAGCATCTGTTTTACCCAGCTATATCTACCTTTGTCTAGCACAAACCAGCTACATTTAATCCTCTGTCTTACTGACTGCTGAGTATATAATGTAGTTTTATACATAGCTCCAAGTCTTCTTTTGGTTACATTGAAAGGAAGACTTAGGTGGGAGAGACAGCAAGTTTTGAGAATAAACATTGAAAAAGTGACCTCTAGATTTCTCCAACCTAGGATGTGAGTTGATTCTAGCAGAATCCAGATTAAAACTGAACTTTTTTCCTGAAGGCACAATTGAATAGCTTCAGTTTTTGCCCTTAAGAAAAAGTGAGATCCACTAATTTTAGTTCATTTATTAAGCATCCACTATTTTGTGCTCAGTGCTGAGGAGACAAAGAAAAAAGGAAATGACAGACCCTGTGCTTAGGTGTCATGGAAAGCTTACTGAATTTGGGGTCAAGGATCTGCCCCTTTTTAAAGCAAGTCACTACCATTCTCAGTGTCCTCATCTACAAATTGGTGGAGTTGGACTAGCTCAGGGGTCAGGAACCTGTAGGCTCAAGGCCCTATGTGGCCTTCTAGGTCCTTGGGTGAGACCTTTTGACTGAGTCCAAGTTTTACTGAACAAATCCTTTTATTAAGGGGATTTGTTCTGTGAAGTTCTGTGTTCTGTGAAGCCTCGAGGCTGCAGGTTCCCCACCTCTGAACTAGCCAATGTCTAAAGTCCCTTCCAGCTCAAAGTCCCTGAAATTTTGTAGTAATTCTTTTTAGTTTCTATAAATTGCCCACTTGTGGTTCTCATTTGATCAAGCAAATTTTTAGCATGTGTGAACTAATGATAACTTGATAATCTCAATGCATGCTTATTTTTTTCCATTTATCTTTAATGTCATCTCTTTCAACTGACTAGCTGCTATCTGAGGCAGTATTCTTAGACACACAGCACTTCTCTATAATTTTAGAGCCTTCTGGGTTGCTGAGAAGAATTTCCCTGTGGGAGTCATTTAAGGGTCTGTGATTTACAGTATAGTTACCCCTTCCACATTGAAAGGTTTAGGGGCGTGGCACACTCACCATCTGGAAAATCTTCATGTTTTGACCCTTCCTTCATACCGGAGAAGTCTGAAATTTTTTTTTCTTTTATGGGGCGTTTACAGTACCTTATTGTCAATTTAGGTTTAAGTATTTGGTCATAGGTTCTGTGGCCTCTGCTCGCCTTCAGTGTCTGTCATCCGTGGCTTCCGCAAAAGTCCCCCAAAAATTACCATTTAATTTCTTATGCTAACCTGCAATATATTGAAATGTCATGATGTGGAAGAGATAACTGTATATTTGGCTCTTTTGTTCCTAGGTGTTGGAAAGTTTCAAAATAATGGACTATAGTCTTTTGCTGGGAATCCATATATTGGACCATTCACTAAAAGAAAAAGAAGGAGAGAGCTCACAGAATGTACCTGATGCTAAGCGGCCTGGGATACAGAAAGTCCTCTACTCAACAGCAATGGAGTCTATCCAAGGTCCCGGAAAATCTGGAGATTCTGTAATCACTGAAAGTACTAATACGTAAGCATTAGCATCTAAGCATTAACACTTGAATATTAAGAGAGTCACAGTTTGGGTTGAAAGAGATCTCATGGGGTGGTTAGGTGGCGCAGTGTGTAGTGCAGTGGTCCTGGAGTCAGGAGGACCTGAGTTCAAATCCAGCCTCAGATTAAGCACCAAACAGTCACAAAACTGGCCATGTGACCTTGCGCAAGTCATTTAACCCCAATTACCTTGCCCTCTCCTCTCCAAAATAAAGCAGTAAATAAATAAACAAACAAACAAATAAATAAATAAATAAGAGAGAGATCTCAGTTCATCCAGTAACAGGAAAACAAAAATCCTCCCAAGGGAAAGTCAGTCAGCTTTTGCTTGGATGCCCACCAGTAAAAGAACCACTATCTCCCTGGACAAGTCCTTCCCTTTTTGAATAGCTCTAATCATAAGGAAATTTTCCTCATCAAGCCTTGAATTTCTTCTTTACAATTTCTACTTGTGGTTGCTAGCAGTGCCCTCTGGGAGCAGGGGAATAAGTTTAATCCATTCCCCACAAAGTCACCTTTCACCTGCTTAAAGAATAAAGACGTATTGGCCCAACTATCCCTTTTAGACATTTAACTAGGTAGTATAGTGGGTAGAGTGCTGGACCTGGAATCAGGAAGACCTCAGTTCAAATCTGGCCTCAGACATTTACAAACTGGATGACCATGAGCAAGTCATTTAGCCTCTGTCTGCCTTCTCTTTTCTGTAAAATGGGTATAACAGGATATACCTATCAGAGTTGTTGTGAGGCTAAAATGAGATCATCTGTTTGTTAAAAATAATCATAATAATAATCATTTGTTAACTTCTTTTAAACCAGAAAGCACTACATAAAAGCTTATTAATAGTCTTAGTCTTATGGCAGATTTGTTATGATATTGATTGTGTAAATAAATATTTAATAAGTAATTATTTACTTTAATAAATAAGTATTTAAAATATTTAAATATTTTACATTTACCCTCTTGCCTATCTCTGTCATGGAGATACCTTGGATAACATGTTCATAATTCTTTCCTACTTAACAAGGGACAAGTGAATTGCAGCTTTCCTGGTTATAGTTATCAACCTCTCAACTCCATTTCAGTTTTTTATTTGGAAGAGCACAATTTCTAAAAATTAACTCAAAGTCTTTGAAGGGTTTTGTTGTTGTTGTTCTTTAGTACTGACTGTTCACATCTTCCATCAGAGAAGATCACTTAAGAATAGGAAAGGATAACTTTGATTTGTTATCTATCGCCTAAATGCATGACAGTCATTATGGTTGTAATTCAGAGCCTCTTTTCTACACTCAGGGAATTCTCTTTGGTAATATAAAGATAGCAGATGTAGTCTCTGACTTCAGCCAGATGTGACAGTAACTGTAGTATTTCTTTGCATCTATAAAGTACAGATTTGCTAACAGAAACAAAGCAAAGGACTGAAATGATCTGAGCATGCAGGCTCATAATTTTAAAGCTGTCTCCTCTGTCCTTTATTGTATAAGCTTCTAGATTTCTTGATTGTTGACCAGATCATAGGCATGTTAGACGAATCTACCACATTAAATCAATTTTTCTGGCCTTTGTGCTTATTTTAAATGTGACTTACTTGAACAAAATCTACTATATTCAAAGCACTAGAGAGATATCAAGGCTGGTTTGTAGATTTGAGAGTGTTCTGTGTAGAAAGGATAATTAAACCCATGGGAGCAGACATGCTATTACTAAGGGAGAGAATCCAAAGGTAGAAGAGAAAGAAAGGTGAGAAGCCATCCAGGAGGAGGGATGGAAAAGAGGGGCAGTGGGGGCAGGGATGAAGTGCTAGAGTCAGAGGTAGGAGATAGATGAGGATTCAGTCTGTTTTACTGAAAAGAAGTGGTCAAACAAGTGAGAGAATGAGAAGTGATCATCACCACAAACTGCAAGGGAAGGGGTAGTGTATAGGAAGGGGTGGGTAGTAGTAAGGAACCTACAGAGAGCTTAAAGAGTCTGAAGGAAGATGGAAGGAGACAAATTCTACAAATCTTATTTATCATTCCCAGCCAGCCCTTTACAATTGACCGTATCTTTTACACTGGAATCAGTCTCTGTGGTTTCTGAGGTACTTCATTCAGGATTACCCATGGAGCAGCCTTTGATTTCAATACATCTTTTAAAAGGAGCAATATCATATCCTCTCTATGTTTCATTACTCTAAAACATTGGCTATGAAATAACAAAATATATAACAAAAATTCTTCTTGCACATTCAATGAGTAAAGCCATGCACTCTACCTTCAACCAGATACAAAAGTGAATAAGATTAAGTCCCTCTACTTCAAGTCGCTTAGAATGAATTTCTTAAGGGGAAGAAAGTGAGAATGCAGGTACATGAATGTGATTTTTTTAAAAAAAAAAAAAAAGGAAAGACATATAAAACAGTTATGTTGTAGTATAAGATTTCAAAAGCATGAGAGATAACTTCTGACTAGGAGAATCAGGGAAGACTGTGGAGGATGAATTTCCAATGGGCTTGGAAGAATGGGCGGAATTTAACCTGGTAAAGATGTGGGAGGAAGGTGTTTTGCCTTTGGGGGAATTATATAA
>CM053599.1:145802319-145824192 GCA_028646575.1 Pseudocheirus occidentalis
AGGTGTTATAGCCAATGGAGTGAACAGTGAGAAAAGAGAAACAAAAGCCAAACATAGAAGAGAATTGCTTCAGTCTCCTTTTAAACTCTGGTCTTTCTGGATCTTTCTCTGAATGTAGACATCTCCTTCCCTCCTGAGACTTGTAGCATTGTCTTTTAACTGCACCACATATATTCTTTTTTTTTGCTTTTTGGAGGGGGGAGGGCAGGGTAATTGGGGTTAAGTGACTTGCCCAGGGTCACATGGCTAGTAAGTATTAAGTATCTAAGGTCAGATTTGAACTCAAGTCCTCCTGAATCCAGGGCCAGTGCTCTTTCTGTTCACTGCACCACCTAGTCACCCCCATATATTATTTTCTTGACTCTGTTTATTTCACTCTGCTTCAGTTCCTATAAGGAATGGCTTTTCTATTTCTCAAACCAATTTCTTATATAACTAGGACATCAGATTTTTAAGAGATATAGCGGATGCTTCCAACCTGCAGAATCCAGTTTCCCTGTGCCCGGTTAGCCCCATGCTTCAGAACTATCTAGATTATTCGTAGCAAAGGGAAACATAATTTGTTTCTAACTGCACTGGGGCAAGTTTATGATTCCTACTTTTGCTGTTTCACAGGCTCATAGATCATAGGAACAGAGACGCAGACGGTGACTGGACCTTAGATATCAACTCATCCAACACCCCTCACTTTACAGATGGTAAGACCCAGAGAATTGAAGTGACTAGTCCAAAGTCATTTAGGGATTTAAGAAGCAAAGATGGGCGGGGGGGGGGGAGTGGGTCGGTGGCGCACTGAGTAGAGCACCAGCCCTGGAGTCAGGAGGACCTGAGTTCAAATCCAGCCTCAGACACTTGACATACTTACTAGCCATGTGACCTTGGGCAAGTCACAACCCCAATTGCCCTCCAAAAAAAAAAAAAAAGAAAAAAAAAAGAAGCAAAGATAGGATTCTAACCCAGGCCCTCCCTCTTATTCCATATCCAGGAAGTTTTTCACCTTTCCACGCTGCCTTCCCTTCCAGTAAGCAGAGAAATGACCAAAATTCTACCCATTCCCAATCTGCAGAAGTCAGAAAAGCCTCTAGTTACATGAACTCCACCTTCCCTTGCTCCTTTTGGAGGGCAGAATAATATAATATACACTGTGCTGGCTATCAAGTTTTTTGTTTTTAAAATCCATCTGAGTCAGAGCTCTCCCAGAGGCAGACACTAATGGCCCTCTGATGTCACATTGGCTTTTCTGTCATTTACAAAAATGCTTATTTCTGTTACCAGCAGCATTAGTCTGGCCTCATCAGCCAACATTAAGCCTTGCAGGAATGCTGAGAGGAGTCATCAATAATCTTCCCAGGCTGGAACACTCAGATTTCCCCTTGCAAAACTAATGAGTGCTTTATAGCCTGTCTCTTGCCGCATATGTTCAGGGAACATGCGGTACTAACCTCAGTTCTTTTCCTTCCAATAATCCTGTCCTTTCCCTCTCTTTTAGCATAGTCTTTTCTTTCCTTAAGTAAAACAGGACACATGTCCTGTTTCTTTGATCACCAGATGGTTAGTTGTTTGTCCCTGTTTGGGCTTATGATTAGATCTGCTTACACAGACAGATTCATTAGAACATCGCTTGATAATATATAAGAGGATGTTGATTTCTTTACTTCTAGAGAGAAAAAAACCCATGAATGTATTCTAGCTTCATTTTATATACCTGTAGATACTTGTTTATTCCTAGGTCATCAGATATAGCTCTAGGGTGGGGAGGAGCTCCAGAGGCCATTTACAAAAATCCTCTCATTTTGTGGAGAAGAAGGTGAGGCCCAGGGAAGTTATCCTTTGCACAAGGTCACAAGGATACTTAAATAGCAGGGTTAGAACCCTCTCCTCTGATTCTAGGTTCTGTGTTCTCTCTGCTGTACCATGCTGACTCTCAAGAGAAGGGAGACGGCTTAAAACATCTACTGTGGATGCTATGGTTAGGAATCCTCCTACCCCCTTCCTTATTAGGACAAAATAATATGACTGCTATGCAGCAATGAATAAGGAGTTCAGATCAGATATCATAAATTTGTAGTAGGGCCAGCCAGCACAGTTTATGATTCAGTAGATAGATAGGTAAAAAGCTAGATAAAGTATTTAAGTACTTGCTTACAATATGCCAAGATTTATGCCAAATGTTGGAATAAATACAAGCATAGTCCTTACCTTCAAAAAGCTTACCTTCTAATGGAGGAATATATAAAGGGGAACTAGAAAGGAGTGGGGGAGGTGGCATGTATCTTACTGCTGGGAAGTGGTGTGGAGACCTATACAAGATAAGGTGAAAACTAAGGCATGAGAGCCAGGGGACCCAAAGGGGATACCCGAGGTTGAGTGGAGAGGGAGATAAGGATGGAGGGGAGTATAGGGGGAGCACAGCAAAGATATGGCTAGGAATTGGGGCAAGTAGGAATAGAGAAGGTGGCTGGTGGGAGTAACACACTGTTGGGGCTTGGTTAGGTATCAGCAGCGGTAGGAAATGGAGTTCAGAGGTAGACAATAGTGTATTGATTTGATGGATTGGTCATTTATTCCAGAGGTAAGTACTTTAGTTCCATTTTAAGGTGGCTCAAGTTCTTTAGGATTTCTGGATATGCCAATTCAATTCACTTCATCTCAATTTGATAAGTATTTATGATGCCGGTCATTAAAATGCTAATCTTTGAGAAGGACGACTAAAAAGGAGTAAATTCTGAGTAGCCAGAATCAGAGATCTTATTTAAAGTTTGATTGTCCCAGACAAGAGGTTATATTAGCCCTTTCCTGAGACACCATTAAGTTTTTTTTTTTTTTTTTTGGTCTCTTTGGGCTGGGATATTAATTGTCAAGAGCATGAGTTTACAAACTTCTGGGTCAAAGATGATGCTTCTACACCCAAAATGTAGAAGCTCTTCACTGCTTTTTGATGTAATCTCTCCTCTTGGATACAGTGCAGTATCAAGGGGCCAGAGAAGATATTAATTGCTTTGATGAGCAATGTATTTATGATGGTACTGCTTTTTTAAGCCACAAAAGTGCTGGCATACTTTTCTTTATTCTCTTAATTCTGCTTAGGGATGGAATGTTATTTTTAAGACAGGGAAATTTACAACTTTTAACAAGGAAAAAAAATACTGGGAGTCTCTTTTTAGTTTCATTTGATCATTTTAGTCCAAAGCATGGGTTTAATTTTTCTTTTGTTCCTCTAGATAGCATAATCTAATGTTTGAGAAGCTAAATCATCTGTCTACAATAGATTTTTATGGGACAAATAGCACTTTGAAGTTGATATGCAGTGAGTAAAACAAACTATTCATTGCCAACATTGTTATTTCCAGTGAAATGAAATTAAAGTTGCTAAAAAACTCATCAGGAACTTGGGAGGAGCCAAAAGGTGGTCTCTATCCTAAACAGAGTAAACATTTGCCAAGAGTCTTTGGAATAAAGATGTTTCTAGCCCTTGTTACTACACCCTAAGAACCATGAGACTGTTCCATCTGACTTAAAGCTAAACCTTCCATATGAGTAATGCCTCTTGAATATATTTTTTAAGGCAATCAGGGTTAAGTGACTTGCCCAGGGTCACATAGCTAGTGTCTGAGGTTGTATCCCAACTCAGGTCCTCCTGACTCCTGAATGTCATTTACAGTGATAAAATCATTCATTTCTAATGTTGAGCAAGAATTTTCCTTTCTAGGTGTTCAGCAGCTGGGGTGATAGGACCTGTAGATTCAAGGTTGTACCTTTACAGGGACTGTTTCCCAGGGTGATAGCTCTAGGCAAGGACTTTATTCCAAAGGCCTCTGGTTTCAGGATTCTGGCTATTTCCATTGAAAGCTGAAGGGGAATGGCAGTCAAGGCTCAGGTAGAAGTTTCACTTATGTGGCCCATGCTGCATCCTGTCTTGCCATCAGAATGTTCAGTCCAGATAATTATCCTTCCATATAGCATCTCAGTGATAGAATTCCCAGAGCAAATGCATTTGAGTCAGGCATTTCCTTAACTGCAGTGGGACCCATGTACTTGATACTTTCATACATTTCAATGGATCTCACCTCTATGTGGGTATTCCTTTTAAAGCAATAGATAACAAACCAATCATTCTTATCTATCATTTGTTACTCTTGTCCTGATCTTCCTGTAAAGCCATGAGACGATGTCTACCTTTTTACCTCTTTTGAGCAGTTCCTCCTAGAGACTTGCTCCCCCAAAGTCACACATGTAGTAAACATCAGATGTAGGATATGAACTTAGGTCCTCTTGACTCCATAGTTAATGCTCTCACCACAGTTTCACTATTTTGGGAAAACCACTGTCTCATCTTTTCATCTTTCGTAATGAACTTATGAATAAGAAAACTTTCGTCCTTCAGATAGTGGCATAAATTATATCCTGGGCTCTCAATCAAAAACGTCAGAAATATGCACAACAAGAATAACATCTTAGAAGATGGCTTCTTTCTATATTGCTAATTACAAAACAAAATGAATTCTGAAGTAAAGGTCCTCTTTACTACGGTCGGGCTATTTAGTCAGAATTTGTCCCTTTGCTTTTAGGACAGCACTGATTTGACAAAAACATGTAAAGTTGAAGTGACCATACTTAGGTACTTAGGGCCACTGTCTGTCAAATACCAAAGTAAGTATAAGTTTTCAACCTCAGAAACCACTAGAGAAAATAGTACTAGAAATCTACTGGATTACAACAAAACTCCGCTCTCACCATCAATTTGTGTGTGTTTCAATTACTACCAACTAGAAAGCAGGATCATGGCTATTGGAAAACTTTAAGCAGGACTGATTTTTCATGGGCCTGCTACCTTAAAAATGGAGTGGACTGACAGTGGGCTCCTCTAGCATGACTAGAACACTACCAAACTGATTTCAAGCTCTGACTTGAATGATCAGCAAATGTTAGGAAACTGGCTGTTTTTGCTAGAGAGGCTAAGAGCTCAATGAACACTGTCTTGAGTCATTATCAACAGGACAATATGCAGTTTGGAAATGGGTGGATGGAGTACCCCAATGCCAAGAGAGGCAGAGAAGCCTACAAGTAAAAATCAAGATAAATTTTCAGGATTGTTCGAATGAATTGGTGAAATTTAAGGGTTTGTGCTATTTGCCTCACTAAGCAGATGAACAAGATTTGATTTTTATGCTCCCATCATGTTCGTAGGATCCTAGATAGGAACACACATCTAGAGTCGGAAGGGACGAAAGAAGTTATTTAATAATCTAGCCATCTCTCATCTTACAAATAGGGAAACTGAGGCCCATTAAGATTAAGTGATTTGCCCAAAGTAGTTTAGATAGAAGAGGCAGAGCTGGGATTCGAATATAGATCCTTTATCTATAAAGCCAGTACACCTTCCACTCTGCTACAGGCAGCTGGGTGGTACAACGGATGTGGAATCAGTAACACCTGAGTTCAAATATAACCATAGACACATGACAGCTGTGTGAGCCCGGGACTGCCTGCCTCAGTTTCCTCATCTGTAAAAGAGGAATGATTATGACATCTACTTCCCAGGTTTGTGGTGAGGATAAAATTATATTTGCGAAGCACTTTGCAAACTCCTTCAAGCACCATATAAATCCATCTAATGATTATTATTATTGTTTTTGTTGTTATGATGTATGAGTTCATACATTCTGAACTCAGAGTAAAACAGTCAGCATACAAGCATGACCAATAAGCTGTTCCCTACCCCCACCATAAATCTTCATATAAGGAAGAGAAACACTTTGGGGCAACTAGGTGGTGCAGTGAATAGAGCACATGCCCTGGAGTCAGGCAGGAGTCACTTAACCCCAATTGTCTTGCCTTCTCCCTTCCATAAAGCAAAAAATAAAAAAAAATTTAAAAAGCAATAAAAACATTTTAAAAGTCAAAGATTATAGTACATTGAAGATAATATAGTGTGATACGAGGCTCTTTGATTATGGATAGAGGGAAAATCAGCCTGCTTTTGACAAGAATAAGAAGGAAAGCATTACTCTATTCAAAGTGGTGGGCAGAGAGACCCATATACTTAATTTACTGTAAAATCTTCTCAGGACTTTGGAGTGCATATTTAAATTTCTTTTAAGTGTTAGCATTGTGGCTCCACTGACTGAGCCCTTGTCTGGTATTTAGGAACTCTCTGAAGAATGAAGAAGTGACTTTGACCAGACATGTCTATGTGCCAGACTTCATGGAATTCCTCCTTTAAAGGAACATCAAGATGGACTAATTAATGATTAAACACTTTGGAAAAAAAGAACAAAGTATGTCACAAAGAATGGTCAAATTCTACTCTTGTTTTATCTGTCTCGTTATTTCACATGCACAAAAGGGGTAGGAAGAGCCAGCATGGAGTGGCAGATTGAGCACTGGTCTTAAAGTCAGGAAATTTTGGGGTTCATATCCTGCCCTGGACATATATTGGTTGTGTGACCCTAGGGAAGTCACCTAATCTCTCAAGATCCCAGACTACTTTTTAGTTAGCCATGAAGACCTGCATTTTTATTTTGAGGGGTGAAGGCCCTCAAGGCCAACTAGTGTTGTGACTTGTCCAAGGTCACACAGCCAGCAGGTGTGTCAAGTGTCTGAGGTCAGATCTGAACTCAGGTCCTCCTGACTCCAGGGCTGTTGCTGTATTCACTGTGCCATCTAGCCTCCCCGGACCTGCATTTTTAAGCAAAATTTCTTCACCAAGAGTTCTCTAAACCAATGAAATTGCAAGTGTAGAAAAGGAAAAAAAAAAGACATGGGTCATAAAATCCTAGATCAGTGAATGCCTCAGCGTAGCATAGAAACAAATCTGTAGTCTTGTTAGTGGAATGCAAGCCCTGGTACTTCTTACCAAGCAAAAAAAAAACCCAGAAGGGTTTTAGGGTCCAACCTAGCTCAGTAGAGATATGCTTATGCTCATCAGTGGAATACTGTTTTGTGGGATATAAGAAAAAAAAATCAAAACCAGTAGCTAATGAAGACTATCTGTGTAGGTATCAGTGGAAAGATCATAGGGTACTAGGGCCATTCAACCTGACCCTGTGATCGTGAAGACAAAGGACATTTGCCCAGAGAGATTAAAATACTTCATGTAAAGTCACATAGGCATGTCATGAGTGAAAAATGAAATGACTGATGAAACACAGGTTTGAGCTTCTTGGTGGTGCAGTAGATGGAGCGCTGGGACCAGAGCCTGGAAGACTCTACTTCCTGAGTTCAAATCTGGTCTCATACATTTACTAGCTGTGTGACCCTGGGCAAGTCACTTAACCTTGTCTGCCTCAGTTTCCTCATCTATAAAATAAGCTGGAGAAGAAAATGGCAAACCACCACAGTATCTTGGCCAAGAAAACCCTAAACAGGGTCACAAAGAGTTGGACATGACTGAACCTACTGAACAACAAATGCCGGGTGCCCAACAAATTGAGACTAGGTCTTGCTCAGTTCCCACCACCATTTGCTGTTTTAATTCAAGAGGTAGCAAAGTTGAAATTGGAACCCAAATACTCTGGTTTCAAATCCAAGGTTTTCCCCACCACAAAAGTCACAGATTATCAAAGTACTAAAAGCATCAAAGGATCATGGAACGAAAGAGTGAAGAGACCCGAGAGGCCACTTAGTTGAACCCCTTCACTTTAGAGATAAGGAAACTGCACCAGAGATTGTCACCTGGGCTTGAGAGCACAGGGAATAAAGAGAGGGCGATTTTCATGATCTCTAATATTAAGAGTGTGAACAAACAGCTGAACTTGAGCCTGACTTTCCTTATCCCTAAAATGGAACCAATCATATTTTCCCGACTAACTCACAAATGAGGAAAGAACTTTGTAAACTGCAAAATGTTATGTATATTTGAGCCATTTTTTGTACTTAGAGAAATTAAAGTACAAAAAATTTCAAGGAAAAAATTCAAGTTGCAGATTCTTTTTACTTATGATACTTATTCCTAGGAAAGATTAAATTATGAGAACACGGATAATGTGTGTCATTGGCCCTTAAGTCATGTCTCTGTCTCTCTCAGGCATTTGGAGTTAAGTGACTTGCCCAGCACCACATAGTTAAGTGTCTGAGATTGGATTTGAACTCAGGAACTCTTGACTCCAGGACCAGTGCTCTATTCACTGTGCCACTTAGCTACCTATGTAATTTTTTTTCATGCAATGTCAAATAGTTTTAGAAGAATTAAAGTTTAGATTTTTTTTTTTTGGTGGAGGGGAGTTTGGACATGTGGTTTAGTTAATGTAGTTGACTGGTGAGGAACTTCCTCTACCAATGGAGATAGGTATCTTCTCTTAAATTTATAATCTAAGAGAGTTTCCTAGGGACACACAGTGACTTGCCCTAAGTCACTTGACTAGTAAGTGACAAAAAAAGGAAGTGAACCATATGAGCCTGAGGCTACTTTTCTATACTATGTCATACTGCCTCTGAAGTTTGGATTACAGTGAAGTATTCATTCATTGAAAACATGGTACTGGATACCTTTAAGTAGGGTTGGGTTTAGGTATTTTTAGCCTCTGTTCCTCAAGCCTCCTTCCTATCCCAGTTAACTATTTAAGAACACTAAACCTGGTTATGTTTAACAGCACCACTAAGTTCTGTCTTCACCCTTCCTCCCAGACTCCTACCCTCCTAACAGTACCTATGGCCAAGGCACAGGATTACAACAGTACAATATTTGAGAGTTGGAAGGGACCTTTTAATTGAGTATTTGTTACACCTTCCATATAGCCCTCATTATTTGGATCATTAAGCAAAGATAAATGGCATTTTGATAGATGACTTATGGAAAGACAAAATTTGTTCTTTGTTTTCTTTGCTGAATCTTCCTCTGGATCATACCCTCTAACTGGAGGTATCTGTCTAGGTTATCTCCTGGGCCTCTTTTCTTCCCCTCTATCCCATTTCACCTGATGATCTCATAAGTTCCCATGGACTTAATTACCATCTTAACATTGATGATTCTAAAATCTACTTTTCTCGTCCCACTTTCTTTTCTAACCTCAAAAAATCTCATATCTCCAACTGACAAGGCATCAAAAGGGTGGAGGAAAAGGTGGAACCACAAGGAGTTAAATCTTGGTACAATTTTAGCACAATCTCTTCAAGGTGCTGCTTCTGTCAAAATCATTCCTGCTGCCAGCTTCACTCTATACAGATAGCTGAAAAAAGGTACATGTCTCCCCATGCAGCATGCATAGATAGGAAACAGGAAATGAAATTTAGGTCCTAAGAGATAAGAAATCCTGATAAACTGAAGTTAATTATGCCCCAGCAAGAGTTTTTAGACATTAGAATCTTCCTAGGATGTGACTCTTAAAGAAAGCCCTCCAGCAGACAGGGACACTGAAAGGCATGCTTATTTTTTCTTATAAACGCTAGGGAAGGGAGAAGCAATAGAAATAAAGAAGAGAGAAACACACACACACACACATACACACGTTGGCTCTTAGAAGGTAAACATGTTTTCCCTGAAAAACATAATCTACCATATAAAAGACAACCACCCTCCCTGCCTCTCTCTCCATCCTATTCCTGTGGTTGTCAGTAATAAAAGTAAGAGATTGGGTGACTGCTTTTACTTTTACTCATTCATTATAAAGAGGCAGCAGCACCAGATGCCTCAATAAATTACAGAACTCTCATAACATTTTCAGTTTTCTGTTCATGAGTCATAGAATTTGTCTGAATATGCTTTTCTTTGTGGTTCATGTTTCTCTTCTAGAACTTCCTTCTCCAAGCTGTTTACTGTTTCTCTGCCCTGTACATATCAAGTGCTCTACTAATACATTCCAATTTGAGAAAATTAGTTCTAGAGGAAGTCATTAGGTTGAATTCGATTTTGATTTTGGGTACTTGCATTTGCCTGATATCATGGCAACACAGTGATGGTACCAACACACTTGGAAATGTGTGGGTGGTTCCTTCCTTCCTTTCTTTTTGCCTCCCTCTCTTTCTTCCTGTCTCCCTTCCTCCCTCCCTTCCCTAATCCCTTTCCTTCTTCCTACCCTTTCTTTCCCCTCTCTCTTTCTTCTTCCTTTCCTCTTCCTCTTCCTTCCTATCCTGTTCCTTTCCTTTCCTCCCTTCTGTCTCTCCCTCCTTCCTTCTTTTCTTCCTTCCTCTCTCCTTCCTTTCTAAACATGATTGACTATTTCTTGATAAAGAACTACAATACTGCAGTAGAGAATGTCAAAGGCTTCCTCTTCAGTAAAAACAGACTGCCCTTCCCCTAGCCTTGACCCAATCCCAATGCCTTTAAAGAAATTCAGAAAATGAAAGTCTTGTGAGAGTGGTGGAAACTAAGCCTGACTTGCACTTTAGGAGTCTTCTCTCCATGGAGAACTTTGCTTCTTTTTTTCCCCCTTATGTTTTAGAAATTAAATTTTATTTTTGTCAATAATAGGAATCTATTTTCTCCCCCTTCTATTTTCCATCCCATTGGGGGAAAAAAGAAGAAAAACAAATTATTAGAAAAAACATGCATAGTTAAGCAAAACAAACTCTTTCATTGGATATGTTTAAAAATATAGGTCTCATTCTGTACCACCTTTCTGTCAGGAAGCAGAGAGTGCTTCCTCTGATACTCTGGAATAACGAATGTTAATTGTGTTGATCAGAGCTCACAGTGATTGGAGCACCAGGTCTGGAATCAGGAAAACTTGAGTTCAAATCTGCCCTTAGACATTGACTAGTTTTGTGGCAAGTCACTTAACCTTTGTTTGCTTCAGTTTTCTCATCCACAAAGTGGGGATAATAACAGCATCTACCTCCAAGGATTATTTTGAGGATCAAATGTGCTAATAAGTGTAATGAACTTATTTCAGAGTCCAACACATAGTAATGTTATATAAATGTTAGTTATTGTTCTCTCTTCTATCACAGAGGAAGAATAGATGAACAAAACAGGAACATTAGTGGTTTCTTTTTGGTCTCCCCAAATTCAATCTTGCCCCAGGGTAATACTCCACCAACAAACTGAGGAGCCAGGGGTCCTATGACAACCATTAATGCTGCTGAAACTCAGATGGGCTCTGTACAATACCACAACAGCATGGTAAAAGTACAACAGAAATAATATGGCACAGTTATCGGGAAACCGAACTGGGTTTAAATCCTGTCTTAGAAACGTACTGGCTGTGTGACCCTGGACAATTCACTTAATTGCTCTGTGCCTCAATATTCTCATCTGGTAAATGGTAGAGGTGAGGCTGGATTTGATGACTTTTAGGGTTCCATTCTTGTTCTAAATCCATAATCCTGTGATCCTTAAGCAACAACAACAACACTACCCAACTTAATTTAACTACGTTTTCCTCCTTTGTAACATGAAAGGGCTGGACTTAATGGCTTGTAGGTTCCTCCTGCTCTTGACCCTGTGAGCTTAATTACCACTTGTGGCATTGTAGAGATAGTCTCAGCCTCAAACTGAGTTACTACATTTACAATTAAAAACTCTATAAGATAGCTCTAAAAAATGAGGCTGGAGGAGCTTCATTAACAGATGCTTTTTTGCATTTAATGTACTGTCTACCTCGCCAGAACACAGAAACTATGATGCTAGAAATACTTCTGCCCCCAGGGTCTGTAACATGGTTTGAGTGAGACAATTTCCTGTAATTTGGCAGGGAAAAAGTCACCACCTATGGTTAACATCAAAGCTTAGGCAAATTTTGTTACCAGGACATATTGAATAAGGGTCTAAAAGACTTGGCATATTTCCCAGACTATGAAACCTCTAATTATCCAAATCTGTAGTTCTGGACAGTACAATGAACATTTTCAGTGAAAACTCCAGAGTTTATAGATCTGCTGGGAGGGTACTCCAGAGTATCAGAAGGGAAGCCTTTCTTGAAATGAAACGCCATGATGGAAACGCCTTACACTGGCAATGCCATGGGTTTATTACTACTTTTTAAAAACAAAAAAGCAAGGAGATATGAATTAGGAACTGTTATATCTTGGGGGTGGGTGGGAATTTATATCCTTTACAGATCTGAGGTAAAAATGTAGGGTTGAAGAAAGATGATGCTAATTGACACAATGGTGGTCTAGCACTAGGTCTGCTACCATTTAGCTGTGTGACCCTGGGGAAAAATCTTACCCTCAGACCTCACTTTCTTTACCCATAAAACAAAGTGGTTAGGGCGGCTAGGTGGCGCAGTGAATAGAGCACCGGCCCTGGAGTCAGGAGTACCTGAGTTCAAATCTGGCCTCAGACACTTAATACAAAAAACTAGCCGTGTGACCTTGGGCAAGTCACTTAACCCCAACTGCCCTCCAAAAAGCAAAAAAAAACAAAACCAAAAACAACAAAAAAACCCAAAGTGGTTAGATTACATGCTGTATGAGTGAAAATGACTTTCAGTTCTAATACTTTAAATCTCAGAACCTTAAACCTGAAAGTCAAGTTTAAAATGGCTAGTATCTGCCATAAGATTCCCAATTTGGTTGTTTTCTTTTCTTTTTAGGAGGGGTGGGTTGTGAGGATGAGATGAGACTGAACTTGCGATTTCACTGGTATAGAGAACTCCAAAGGAGATTCTCTCTATGAGGCACCTTTTCAGCAACTTACAGTGTGAGAACTGCCTAGAGGTTAAGTGGTTTGCCAAGGGTCACATATAGGACAGAAGTGTGGCTTGGACCCAGTTCACATTTTAATTTTGAGATCAATCCTCTATCTACTATGCCAAACAGTCTTTTGAATGAATAAGCTGAGCCATGTGCCCTTACTTAGAAGGCTGCTGAAAGCATGGCAGGAGTTGGATGACTGAGGGGATGGAGGGATTCAGAACTCATTTGCCTTGCATGACAGGCAGGAGAACACTGGGCTAGGCCTCAGGGGGTAATGGATTCTAGTACTGATTCTGTATAGCATTAATGAACTGTGGGATTTTACTGAATAGTGACTGTCAGTATCCTTGTGAAGGATGGATAACTGCTCCCCAGTAGGGATGGATAGTACTGAGATTAAAAAAATCCAAGTCATTTGTAAGAAAACATGCAGAATGCATGGGCACACACACGTCATATGACAGGAGATTATATAAACCTCATGCTGAAAAAACCCATCATCTCACCACATAGCCATGAATTTTATCCATTTAAGGCCTATGCCCTTTGAAGAACCTTTGATAGGAGGTCACTCAAGGCACTATTTAGTTTCCTGTAGAAGGTAATTTCCCACATGCTACCAGGATGGAAGCCCCAAAAAGGTCCTACCTGCATGACTATGGTAAATTGTTTACTCTTACTAAGTCCTGGTCATAGGAGCAGGATAATTTCTGAGTGTTTATCTAAGGCCAGTCATGCAAATTAAATGAATGCAAACTACATTAATAGGAAATGCTAGCTGTTCCCCCCCCCCCCCCAGGAAGAGATATGCTGATTACTTTTGAGGAAAATTTTTAAGGTTAAAAAAATACACCAAAATATCAAGAGTATCTATGAAGTGAATTTTAAGGAAATACCGATGCCTCTTTGTCTCTAGGTAGCATCCCTCTGAGAATGGAGAAAAGTTGTGCAGTGTAAAAGTGAGCATTTGACTAACGGCAAGTGATGAGTGATAGGACAAGTTATAAATAAGCCATCATATATATATTTTCTCTGCCTTGTGGAGTTGGAAACATATGCCAGTCATTTATCCTTCCATTCAAATATCTGTGGAGCTCCTAGTACATACACGGCACTGTGCTTGGCGTTAGTGTGGAAAAGACAAAGGTGAAAAAGACAGGTCTTTGCCCTTGAGGAAGTACCATAGATGGTACAAAGATGGTACAAAGATGGAGGGGAGCCAGGGTGTGTCTAGGAGATAACTATAAGGCAAGGTAGAAAGTGGGGAAGAGGCAAAAAGGCAGGAAACATGGGGATTTAGAGAGGTAGAGAGGAAAAGAGGGAGAGGGAGAACAAGAAAGATAGGGAGAGGGGGGAACGAGGCAATACTTGATGCTGTTGGGTTTGACGATTGCAGCAGGTAAAAGTGGAGAGAAAGTGTGAAGTATATGTTAGAGACAGGAGAATCAGTAGTAAAATCATTTGGGAAAGGGTAGGGAAAATTTAAGCAGCAGCAAGCACAGGAGTGCAGAGGGCTTCACGTGCCACAGCCGTGCATTTACCAAGCACCTACTGTATACCAGGTACTGCGCTAAGAGCTGAAGATACAAAGAAATGGGGGAAAAAGTTCCTGTACCCAAGGAGTTCATAGTCCAATGGGGGAGAGAGCATGTAAACAACTATGTCCAAACAAGATACACACATATATGTATACATATATATGTATACATATATATATACACACATGCGTGTGTGTGATAGCATGCAACCAACTATGTTGATATATGCACCCATATGCATGTGTGTGTGTGTGTGTGTGTGTGTACGTACACACATAGAGTCATGCAGGTAGGACATTTTTGGGGCTCTCATCCTGGTAGCATATAGGAAATTACCTTCTACAGGAAACTAAATAGTGCCTTGAGTGACCTCTTATCAGAGGTTGTTCTAAGGCCTTAAATGGATAAAATTCACTCCTATGAGGTGAGATAATGTTTTTTTTTCAGCATGAGGTTTATAATCTCCAGTCATATGACATGTAAATGTTTTGCATGCCTTCTGTGTGTGTATGTGTGTATACGTGTATGTGTGTGTATATACATGTTGTAAATAATCTCAATGAGGGAGGCACTAACATGAAAGGAGATCAGGAAAGGCTTCTTGTAGAAGGTAGGATTTTATCTGAGACTTAAAGGAATCCAGAGAAACCAGGAGGAGGAGATGAGGAGACAAGGGGGTGGGGTTGGGCAGTCAGTAAAAATACAAAGAGCAGGTGGCTAGAATATCTTGTACAAGGGATGACAAGGTATCTAGAGCCCCTAGATTGTAGAGCATGTGGAATAAAGTAAGGTGTAAGAGGTCTGGAAAGGTAGCAAGGGGTCAGGTTATTAAAGGTTTTAAAAGCCAGAGGATTTTATATTTGACCGTAGAGGTGATAGGGAGCCACTGGAATTTCCTGATAGGGAGGTGACCTGGTCAGATATAGGCTTTAGGAAGATCACTTGGACAGCTGAGTGGAAGGTAGACTAGGTTGGGGAGAGTCTTTGAAGAAAGGAGACTGACCAGCAGATTATTGTAATAGTTCAGGTAAAGAGGGACTGAAATAAGGTGGTGGTTGTGTGAGTAGAGAGGAACACATACAAGAGATGTGGCAAAGGCAGAAATGACAAGATTTGGCAATGGAGTGGATATGCAGGGTGAGAGGGAGAGGCTGAGGATGATATTGAGGTTGTGAGTCTGGATGAGTAGGGGGATAGTTGTGTCCTTGCCAGTAAAAGGGTGTGAGAGTATATGCACACATGCACAAACACACACATGTATATGCACACACAACACAAACACGTGCACACATACATATGCATGGATATGTATCACACACCATCCTGCCCCACCTGACATGTTGCTGAGCCAACCTTTCCAGGTTGGTGGGGGAGGAGGCACCAGGACCCTCCTAATATGATGCCAGAATGATGCACTCTTCCCTTACCCACCGTCTAATAAAACAGGGATTCCCTCCTTCCTCTTACATATAGATAGAATCTCATTCTAGTCTTGGAATAGAGTTACCATTTTGGTCTCCCATCCTTCCAATACCTTGAAAGTGTATTTCACAGGAAATGAATGTAAAACAGTTTCTATATCATTGGTGACATCGTCACATCAAGTCATGCTAGATTAGATTGTTTTATTATTATTATTATTATTATTATTATTATTATTAGTTCTGCGGCTTTCCCCCCCCCCCCCTTTCTGTCTGATGTCTCTGGGTTTGACAGGCTTGGCTTCTCCCTCTTCCTTTCCCCAGTAGGCAATAGGATGGGGATGTGGGGGACTCACAGTTGCCATCTGCCTGCCTTTGGAAGTCTCATGTTTTGCTGTAAAATGTAACAGCCCTCTTGCTGTCCTTGGCCTCTAGTGGTTAACTTGATTTTGTATTCTTGAAGGCAAAAGTTGGAGGCAGTAATGTGTGTGTTTGTGTGTGTGTGTAGATAGACAGTAGCAGAGGTTGGTTGCAGGAAAAGATAAGGAGTTCAGTTTTGGATATAATAATGTGAGCCTGGATTTGAGAGAGCAATATAATAAGAAATATGGTTTAGGAAGTTTAGCCTCGTAGTGATATGTGGGATATCTTGAATTTGCTAGATGAGAAGTAGTAAGGAACTGAACAAGATACTGGCAATGGGAATGGAAATATGGACATGACAGATATTGTGAAGTTAAAAATCACAGGACTTGGGTTGGATAGGAAAAGGGACAAGGAGTAGCTGGAGGTGACTCAGGTTTTAAACTTGGGTGCAACAATATTGCCTTTGACAAAACATGGGAAGCCAGCCAGAGGAGAAAGTTTGGGGAAAAGATGAATTCAGTTTTGGGTATGTTGAATTTGAATTGTTGGCAGGAGATTCATGTGAAGATTATAACTGGATACATTGGATTATAGTTTGGACAGGAAGTCAGGGTTAAACATATAGATTTTAAAGTAATTTCCATAAGAATAATAACCAAAACTCTTGAAGTAGATGAGATCATCATTGCAGCAGGAGACCAGACAAGAAAACCAAGGACTCAAGGACAAAGCCACGAGGAATTCTGTTTAGGAGGTGGAAGAATATGGGGCAGCTAAAAAGAAGGAGGTGAAGTGGTCAGAGAGACAGGAGGAGTAACAAGAGAAAGCTGTGTCATAGAAGTCAAATGAAGATGGAAGAGTAAGAAGAAAGTGCAAAGAACTGAAGGAGAGGGGTCCTCATCAGGAAAGCCTACAGAAGCAAAGAGAATTAAACCTGAAATAAAACTACTAGATAGTGCCATTAGAAGACTACCGTCATCTCTGAAAGAATGCCAGCAAATATTCTTTAAATACCACAATTCAAAAATGTTGATAGCATTAAGAAAACTACACTTTTTTCTATTCCCTAGATGAGCAGAAAAATCAACGGGCACCTCTGCCATATCACAATATATAAGATTGTGCTATCCTTGTGAATGAACTGGAGAGATGTAGATTAGATAACATTAAAGTTAGCTGCTTTTGGAATTGGATGAATGACTACATGCAAAATATGATTAAAGAAAATTAACATCAACTTAGAGGGAAATCTTTAATGGAAGGTCCTAGGACTCTGTTCTTGGTCCTGTGCTGCCTAAGTATTTTCAGAAGAAAGCAACCAGGATGGTGAAGAGAGAGGAAGTTATGATACATGAGGACTGTTTAAAGGAATTCAGGACATTTAGTCCAGAAAAGAGAAGCCTTTGGCAGGGGAGTGATGACAGCCACATTCTTTAAAGGGCTACCATGTAGAAGGATTAGACTTGATCTTCTTGGCCCCAGAAGAAAGAACCAGGAACAATGGGCAGAAGTCGCAAAGGGGTAAATTTAGGCTCAACATAAGGAAACATTTCCTGATGAAATGATCCAAAAATGGAATGGTCTGCCTCCAGGGTTCGTCATTTCCCCATGGCTGGAGGTCTTCATGTGGGAGTTTGGTGGTCATTCATCAGACATGTCACAGCAAGGATTCCAGCTTTGGTCTGGGCTAGATCACGTGACCTCCAAGGCATCTTCCCAAACACTGAGAATCTGTGATTCTGGAAAGTTTTCTTTGTTACAGCCCAAAATGTTATGGGAAAATGAGGAGCTTGACAATGAAACCCCAAATCATGTGCATTTGGTCCTGTGTGGATCAGGCAAAAATCATGTCAAATTATGGTCTCCAAGCAGCAATAAGTTCAGTTAATAAGCTCTAAAAGCCTCAGTTATGCTGCAGGGCAAACCATGCCTTTGTATACACAACAACCTGCAGCATATTTTTGTCACGGTGACATACCCTTACAGCCTGAGTGTTATTCAGCATCACTATGGCTCTTGGCTGTTTTGTGATTATTGAGCTGTGACTATTGTGGGTATTTCTGTTAAGTTTTAAAGGAAGAGAAATATCGACTTCTCTACCACATGATAGTTTCTCTCTTTTGTGGGTATACTAAAGCACACTGTCAAAGGAACTTGTGGATTTTCTTCTTCTGAACATTTTTTTAGTAGAGAAAGAGAGCTAGTCATTGTGTGGCTTTAGTGTATTCTTATTAGGAAAAGGCAAGCAAGAGTAGGATAAGGAGTCTCTAGTCCCCAGGAAGCTGGGAGCTATTCTGTTCTGAAAGTACAATCCAGAACTTTAGTGCCTCCTGAGATCAAAACCCTAATTTGGAATCAGTTTCTGAACTGAATCTACTTTTCTGAAGTTTTCTACATTAGAGATGGTAGACCAGTTCAAATCAGAAGTCTGGTAGAGAAAGAGACTATTTAAGGAAGGGTAGGGACAGAAGTTATAAAGCAAAGTTCTCTATAATTTCCTTCTTCCTGTTGATATTCTTTAATCTAAACTTTTCTTCTTAGTCTTTGGTTAGCACCAGAAATTAACTGGTCCCTATTTCTGATGGAAGGAGATACTGTCATTGGGCTCAAGGTATTCAATGGTACCCCAGGGGATTTATGATGTCTTTTTGTTGAACAACATCTTGCTTGGCATTCACCAAAAGTCTGAGTGGCTCACTGAAGGCAATACAATGTACATGGGATTCAGGATTGGGAAAAAAACAGCTAATTTATAGCTTTCATTTTACAGAAGAGGAAGCTGAGGCTAAGGGAAGTTAAATGATTGGCAATTAGTCTCAGAGTCTTTTGACATACATCAAATCCAATGATCTTCCTGTTATAGGATGCAATTATAGTTTCTGAAGAAGGGCTGTGGCTTATCATGTGGAGGTCAGCTCAAGGTCTGTAGTTTGCATGAATTCATATACTTTCTGTGTTCATTTAGGCCACTACCTAAGAAGTAGGAGATCGGGTGAAGACAGGACTATATATTTTTACAAGACGGTTGAAGACTATTTTCTCCTATATAATTCTCTTACTTCTATTGCTCAAGTGACCACCTCTTGGTGGTCTTTCCATTCAACTTTTGGACAGTGCTTTGAGCGAGAACAGTTTCTGAATCACGTACTGGTCCTTTTGTGAGAAAGAATCTTAAGAGCAATATAACCCCATACTATTAATCTATGTTTTTACTTTGAGAGTTGTTAGGATGTTTATCTACTACAAATTAATATTTTTATCTCAGACTTCTTTCCCATTTTAATGGATCTATTATTATCCCTATGTAAACACTTTTAAAAGTGCAGTTAGCTGTCTAAAATTCCAAGCCCCCCATTGATTCAGGGTGTAATCAAACACACTTACACTATAAGTGTCCACACTGTACCAAGTTTAAAACAATCAAGGCTTAGTGAAATTCTGACTGTGTCTGAATATGAAAATCATCTCAAAACAAACTGAAGACTTAATGACAAAAGAAGAGGAAGTATCTAAAGATTTCTCTTGGGAAGGAAACATGCTATCGATTTCATTTCTTTTGAAGAGAATGTTAGTCCATTAGAATCTCTGAACAGAAAAAAGTGGGAGGAGCAGAGTATGTCAATGGTCTCAAGAGTTTGGTAATAGTAGATACATTTTCATCTAAGTATTTTGTTTTCTCTCTGGGGGATCAGTTCTCTAGTTTTCATTTAATTTGGCTTGAAGAAGTTAGACCCAAAGAAAACCATTGCCAAGGAAGCAGGAAGAGAGGCACCTGAAAATCACCATCAACAAACACTGAAGGCATGGCTGTACAAAGAGATCACTGTCGGCGGTGGGATAGCAGGGCAATTTAACCCTAAGAGGTACCCTCTGAAAAGGGAAATTTGGCAGGATGATTCTAGGCTGAGTATCTCAGATATCTTCATCTTGAGCCTAATGACAGTATCTCCTTCTTTCAGAAACAGAGACTAGTTAATTTCTGGTGCTAATCAAAGACTAAGAGGAAAAGTTTAGACTAAAGAATATCAGCAGGAAGGGGTAAATTATAGAAAACTTTGCTTTATAACTTCTGTCCCTACCCTGCCTTAAACAGTCTCTTTCTCTACCAGACTTCTGATTTGAACTGGTCTACTATCTCTAGGGTAGAAGACTTCAGAAAAGTCATATAGTAAAGAAAGTTTTAATCACACATGCACACAAATACAAGCCCCAGAATGATAAACTAAATTATAACTGCAAGGAACTATAATTTTTCATCTTTGGACTCCCAGGGTTCAGCACAATTCCATACATACATCAACGCTTTAGTCTGATTATTATTTATCTCTAAGATATAGCAGTGTTTTCCAATGAATCACAGATTCATATTGTATGCTACCGGGCCCTCAATGTGGTAAGGCACACAATCTTTTCCTTAACATTATCCCACTCACCACGTACGCTGTTTTAAGTCAAATCATTAAGTCTTTATTTACTATGTACCAGGTACTGTGCTTCCAAATCTTCTCATCTCTTCTTAGACCTTCCATAATCCTGCCACCTCCTTCTTCTTGCTGTTTATTCTGCCTTATACTTCACTAAAAAAACGAGGTGACTCACTGAGAGCTTCCCCATCTTCTCTCTTCTTCAATGAACATCATTTCAGACATTCCCCTCCCCACCTTTTCTCATTCATCATATCTCAGATTAAACACTTCTTACCAAAACTAACTGCTCTACATGGACTCTATCACATTCCCTCCCATATTTTCCAGCATATTGTGTTCATTTTCATCTTCACTTTCTCTTATTTTCAGGTTCTCCTTATCAATTGGTTCCATTTTTTGATGCCTATAGGCATATGTATGCTTTCTTCCCATCCTTAAAAGCTTTTCACTTGAGTTACACATCCTTGCTAGCTATCATTCTGAATCTCTCCTCCCTTTACAATTAAATTCCTTGAAAATGAATGAAGCATTTACTAAACAAAACAGAACTCATTATTTCCCCCCTAAACCCTTCCCACTTCCTTCCTTCCCTTTTACTGCATCCCTCAGGCTTATAACCTAGGAGACATTGTTGGCTGTTCCTTCACCTCTCCATATTGAATACATCGCCAAGGCTTATCAATTTAACCTTTGCGACATTTCTTGAATAGACTCTCTTCTCCCCTCTGACATTGCCATCACTTTGGTTTAGACCCTCATCACCTAATGCCTAGATTCTTGCAATAGTTTGCTGGTGGATCTGCCTGCCTCAAACCTTTCCCCATTCATTTCTTCCATTCAGTCACCAAAATTATTTTCATAAACCATAGGGCCTAACAGGTTACCCCCATCTACTCAATAAACTCCACTGTATCCCTATCACCTCCAGGATCAAACACAAAATCCTTTGTTTTTGGTATTCAAAGGATATTCAAAGCCCTTTATAACTGAGCATCCTCCTCCATCTCTAAACTTTTTATGCCTTACTCCTTGCTATATATTCTTCAAACCAGGGACACTGGCCTCTTGGATGTCCCAAGGACAAGGCCCTCCCTCCCCTGGGTTCAGACATTCTCTGTCTATCCCCCATGTCTGGAAAGCTCTGCCTCCTCAACTCTGCTTACTGGCTCCCTTTAAGTCTCAGCTAAAATCCTGTCTTCTATAGGAGCCTTTCCCAATCCCTCTTAATTTCAGTGCTTTCCCTCTGCTAATTATTTCCTATTTATCATGTATATAGCTCGTTTTGCATACATGTGTTTGCATGTTTTCTTTCCCATTAGATTAAAAGCTCCTTGAAAGCAGGGATGTTCTTTTCCTTCCTTTTTTATCCCTAGTGCTTAAACACAGTGCCGTCGGGGCAGAGCCAAGATGGAGGCGTAGAAGCAGCAAAGCACCACAGCTCCCACACAAACACGCTAAAAAACTCATAAAATGGGACTCTAAACAGATTTTCAAGCTCCAAAACTCTCCACAAGACAGAAAGCACATCTGTTGCTACAGGCAGCG